>VXAC01001569.1:88306-109745 GCA_013399225.1 Rhipidura dahli
AGCTGACCCAGTGCCCTGGTTCACTCTCCAGAGCTGACCAGCCTTTCCTCACCTCTTTGCCCCATCGTGGCCACTGGCAGGACTGGGAAAGGCAGGATCAACAGCCTGGGAACTGCTCACGCTTTCACTTCAGGTTTGGGGTTGGAGCTGCTTTTGGTTTTGCTTGGGTTCTATTTTTTGGGGGTGTGGGGAGATAGTTGATTGTTTTTAGGTTTTGTTTGGATTTTCTTTTAAATTCAAATTTAGCGGAAGTACTGTAGACCAAAAGCATTTTTCTCAGAGCAGGAACAACTTCAGGGTTTCCCCAGATAGCTTTATTTTAATCTTTTCATTCATTTCATGCATCCTAGCAGCAATTTAGAAAATCCCAGTCAATGATTACTAGGCACCACAGAGCCTGACTGTGTAGGCACTTGGGAAACCTCTTTCACATGCCAGATCTGAACCCTCACACATGAGTTGTGTTCAATCCTAATCACCCCAAACACTGAGGCTCCAATAAATGGAATATTCCCTGAGGCAGGCTGATGTAAAAGCCAGTTCTAACAGTGCAGCTGAGTCCCAGAGCAGCATCTTACCCACGTAGCCACGCAGGAACTGCCACATCCCAACGTTGTTCAGCTGCTCTGGAACCACCTTCATCACTTGTAAAGCCACAGACAAATCATCTCCTTGTACCTCTATTGCACAGTTCACATCCTTCATCTTCAGCACGAGGACAGACACCTGGAACAGCCACCAAGAGCTCATTGGTTACAGCAAACACCTTGCTTCCAGACCCCCTCAGGGACAAAATCCCAGTGCCAGGGACTGACCAGCTGCAGACTGGGGTCTTCACTCTGGGACGTGGAGCTGTTCACCTCAGGAGATGCTCCACCCTCGTCCTCTGCCACCAGGCTGCTTCTGCTGCCCCTGTCATTGTGGGCCTGAGGAAGCTGCCCCGAGGGAAGAGGGTCCAGGCTGGGTTCTGAAAATGAAGTAACAACAACTCAATTCCATTTCTTTTTCTGGAAGTCCTGATGTTGGCATCTGCCTGAATCTCTGGCCTCTCAGGAGGTCCCATCCTCTGCAGAGCTCTCTCCAGCTCCTCAGATGAGTTTAAGCAACACAGGGTGGAAGTAAAAGATGCCCAGAGTACCCAATATTCAACCAGCCCTTCCTAAATGCTCTGTACCACCCACCACCAGCACACCACAGCCCCTACAGCCCTCAGGACACCACTGGGATGTGCAGGGCCACCCCACACCCCTCCTCATCTCAAGGAAAGGCACCTACAAAATCAGAAAGAGCCACTGTGAGGGAACTCCTCAAGATCTTCAGAAACAAGGAGCAGCAAAAGTGACTGCATAGAAATGCAGCACGGATGAGTTGCCATGGCACAAAGCCATCACCCCTGTGAGATGAGGGCGGGGGAAAGGAAAAGCCAAGGGCTTTACCAGAGTCTGTGAGCATCACGAAGCCATCACTGCCATCACTGTCCATGGACAGCCCATCCTCAGGGCCACTCCCATCCACAGATGTGGTGTCAAAGGAGTGCTGGGACGAGGTTCTCTTCATGGAGAAGAAACGCATCCGGCCGCTGCCCGCCCCGCCTGGGGTCACTGCTCCCTCCTCTGCTTTGGGCACAGAATCCCTACAAAAAAACCAACAAAAACCAGTGATAAAGGCAGGCAGCTGAGCCTGCTTTGGGCACAGAATCCCTACAAAAAAACCAACAAAAACCAGTGATAAAGGCAAGCAGCTGAGCCTGCAGATTATCTGAGTGTTGGGCTGGTCTCTGACCACTTGCAAGTCAGATTTCAGCATCCTCAGACCAGCCCCAAGAGGCGAACAATTAACCCATCTCTAATCCAAACAAAATGTTAAGAAAGGGAGTAGCTGGCCCCTGTTTCTCCCTCCTGCAGCCCGGGAGCCTGCCCTGCTCACCTGGCCGGGGGCAGGGACAGCATCCTCTGCATGGTGGAGGTCATTTTGTCTCGGCTCAGGCTCAGGGCATCCTTGGTGAGGGACATGGCCTCCTTGGTGAGGTCCATGGTGGCATGCAGAGCTTCCTTGGTGGCATCTTTGGTGATGTGCAGTGCGCTGGAGAGCTCCACCTCGATGTTCCTGAGAGGGATGAGCTCTGCCTGGCCATTGAGGGCGACGCCTCCTCTGCCCGAGGGCTGCGTGTCCGAGGCTGGGCTGGAAGGGAGAGCAGGGGGGCTCTGAGGGTGGCTGCTGGTCTCTGCCGGTCTCTCTGCAACCAGGGCTTCCACAGCTTCGTGTGCTTCCTCTACCAAGCCTCTCTCCTCTGTGCCCTTACCACGGGGAGCCGCGCTCAGAGCGCCGTCGCTAGCGGATCTCGGGAGCCTCTCCAGCGGGACAGTGGCACCTGTGTCCTGGATCCCACTGTCCTCTGGGAGCTCTGAGGTGCTGCCTAAGCCCTTCTCCGAACTGCTCTCCGATTTCAGCTCCTTCTCTTCAGCTGCCAGCCCCTCCTTGCTGTCTGAAGGCGAGAGCTCAGACTCGATCAGGCTGGTTGTGTCTGAGTCCATGGATCTGGGTTCCAAGACAGACCCTGGAGCAGGGGTCATGAGCAGGGCCACCTCAGCACTGTGGAACATAACTCCCACACAAGCAGACATGGGATCTAAAGGAGACCCAGTCATTTCCTGGGTATCTTGGGCCAGCTGCTCCTGTAGTGTTTGCAGAACTTCCTTCATCCTGAGCAGCACCAAGTACTGGTAGTGGTTGAGCCGAACTTTGACATGGACAGAGGAGGACATGAGCACGTGGATATCAGCAGAGGCTTCCAGCTCCTTACTGTCTACTCCATCATCAACTTCACAGTCAGATTCTCCCAAGACATCCATCGTGTCTGGAGCCTTATAGATATTCTTGAGATCCTGGTCAGTCTTTGATCTTTGACAAACACTGTGTTCTCTGGAGAGGTTCTCGTTCTTGGAGTGGTTGCTAAAGCTGGCAGAAGGCTTGATTTTCACCTCAGAGGTGGCCAGTTCCTGTCGTTTAGACATCTGAGCTTGCCCCCACCTCTTGGGCAGGCAGGCCCATATGGAAAGGGGAAAAGGGTCAATAAAGCTAAGGGCTCTGCCCTTGGAGCTTTCAGCCCCCTCGAAGCCCAGGGAGAGCTCAGTGAAATTCACAGACCACAGGTCCTCAGAGGCAGAGGTTTTGTGGGGCAGCTGGTGCTTCTGTGGCCTGTCATCCACCTGGTAGGCGTGGCGCAGGAACAGCGTGTGGAGGAGGCTGAACCTGTCCTGCGTCCGGGGGAACTCGGCGTAGCTGGAGTGGAAGAACTCGGACCCCGCGAATTTACGGAACAGGCTCTGGAGGTCCTGGCAGCTGCAGGAGGGAGCGTGGCGGGTGTTGGTGGCTGTCACCTCTGACATGCACACACAGAGGGCCCGTGGCCGGTCCCGGTGGTCTGTGACTTTCTTATCCACGGGGATGCTGAGCTGCAGGGGGAAGAGAGACAAGGCAAGAGGTGAGAAGAAAGGAACAGCAGAGGCTTATCCTGGATGAGAACTCCAGCACCAGCTCTGCTGCCCACACACCAAAGTGGCAGACAGAGCAAAGCCAGAGGAAGGCAGCAGGTTTGTCTCCTGGTTGAGGACTCCAGCTATGTCCTGGTCTCATGTTCCTTTCAGAGAGAGAACACTGAAGACTGGGAAAGGAAGGAAGAGAATGGTACCTTCAGCCTGAAGCCATCCAGCCGGACATCCACGTGGTCATCCCGCTTGCCTGAGTCCTCCAGCTTGTAGATGGCTTTGAACTGCTCCAGGCTGCGACACAGATCCAGGCAGAAGAGGTTTATCCAGAGCACACTTGGTGTGTCCAGGGTGAGCATCAGGCCATTCAGCTGCAGGTACAGGTTTGGGCATGGAACTAGAAGGAAACAGATTAATGACAGCAGGAAAGGCCCCGCGGGTGCTCTGCAGCTCAGTGCAGAACCTGCACTGACAGCACCAATGCAGGGGGCTCCACCACCCCTGGGAGACACATCTCGGAAGGGGAGCAGCTGTGGTGCACCCAGAGAGATGAGGTGACCCACTGAGACAGCACCCAGAGCACCCCATAGCCAAGCTCCAGGGCTCTCAGTAAGGCTGCACCCCAGCAACTGGGCAAACAGCAGCTGCTGCAATTTCTTCCTGCAAGCACAGCTCTGCTTCCACATTGTGCACAAACCCCATCCCACCTTCCCACAGGAAAAAAAAAAAACAACAAAAAAACCCCCTAAAAATCAGAAAACTAAACAACAGTGGACAGAGAATATCTAACACGGTTAACACATCCAAACAACTGATGACTCTGTAAGAGGCTTGTGAAAGAAGGTGCTAACCTTGATGTATTACCTGGAAAGTCCTGATTGTCTGGGAAGTAATATTCTGTGAATTCAATATGGATTGCAGAGACCTGGTCAGGGAGCTTGAAGATTTTTCTACTACAAGAAAGCAAGGTGGAAGGTTTCTTACTTTGTTGCCCAGCTGTAGAGACCTGAAAACAGAATGGAATGCAGTTGTGCAGAACTCAGACTTGGCAAACCCAAGTGCCCCAGTGACCCTGCAGGTGCCTGTATTCAATCCACCACATTTACACATCAAACATACGCTGCTTTCAAGCAAAAACATAATTTTTTCTACCTGCTGATATTGCCAACTCCTCTCCTTTGAGGGAATTTAGTTCTTTATGTCTCCTGTCACTGCTAGTAAGAGCTGTGACAAGCAGAATTGGGTGACATGAGCAAACAGAACAGAAATCTCTTACAGCTGTCTGCCTGCAAGATCAGCAGCACGTTGGCAAGTCCATCATAGTATCTGGTGCTCCAAGAGCAAAACCAGCTCTTGAATGGATACAGGGCACATGGCTGCAGGGCCTGATCCAGGCTGGGGATGCTCCGTCCCAGGGCAGAAAGCCTGAGGTGAGACTCACACCTCTTCTGTCAAAAATCCACATCCTTGGTGACTTCTCAAAGGCATGGGATGTTTTACACTGAGCCTGCTGATGCTTGGTGTAAGCTTAGATAGGAACAGAGGGCAGAAAGCCGTGGTTATGCAGTTTCCTCTGAACATGACAACTACCAGCAGCTCACTCTTGGGTTACAAGGTTTACAGGCAATGCCGTAACAGCATTTCGGTTCTCTGGGCGGTGTTTTGGATGTTGCAGGATTTGCATGATTCATTTGAATCATATCTGCTTCAACTTCCTTTTTAAAAGTGCCATTACCATGGGCAGACAGTGCTGAGCTCCCTACCTGGTGAACATCCAGGTCATCCACTCTCACCACCACGCAGCTGGAGCGCAGCCGGTGCCAGGGCGGGTGCCGGAGCTGCGGGAGACTTGTGGGAGGAGCCCGGCCCTTCTCCGGGGGGCTCTTCTGGGGACTCTGGGGAGGGTCTGTGGGGACAGACAGGCAGAACCAGCAGGGTTTTAGTCACCTTCTTTGCACCATCAGTACGAACACCTCCGTTCTTAATGTTAATTAAGCTCTGTGTCAATTCTGCTCAATGCTCCATGAGCAGAATTAACAGCCCCGAAATTAGAAACAGACGAACACAGCTGGGCAGGAGAAACACTCAGGACTTTTGAAGGAAGAACACTGTGAAAGGTGAGTCTGTTCTGTGGCAAGAGAACACCCCCTTCAGCCAGGCCTTAAGTATTTAATTTCAACCTTATATACTCACTTATGGAGAAACTCAACAATAATCCAGGAAAGGGATCTGTGCAGCCTGTCCATCCTTGCTGCAATCCCAGCCACTTTCCTTTGCCATTGGATTTATGATTTTTAGTCTTATGCATTCCTGCACCAACAAATCAGCCTGCTTAGCTGGGGACAGGCAACTAGAGATTTTGCTTGATAGAGCAAAATTGCCACCACCTCCTGCTTCACTGGTTTTATCAAATACCATTACCTGGTTTCCTTCTGAAGGGGGAAAGTGGATTCCTGGCAAACACAGGGTCTGTTTCTTCATAAAACTTCTCCATCTTGCTTTGAAATTCACTGACCAACTTCTTTGCCCACTGTCCCCGTGTCTCCATTGCTTCACTGTACCTTACCCAGTGCTTGCAGGCATCTCCTGCAGGAAAGCAAACATCTTGGCTTTAAAATGAGGTTTCTTCCTTCCAGTCCAGTCTGCAATCACAGAGCAGTTCTATAAACTCTCTTTTTATCCCCCTCCTCAGGTTGTGAGGCCACAGGCTCCCTACCTGCCCTGTGGAAAGGATAATAGTCAAAAGCCATCCTCCTGAAGGTCAGCTGGATGGCACCTCCCAGCATCCCATGCTTCAAAGCACCTGTGGGGAACAGAGCAGAGGAAACCACAGTCAGCTCTGCAATTCGAGCCCTGATCCAGGAGAATTCAGAATCCAGAACTCAGAACTGCTCTGAGTGCCACCACTGATTAACTGCCTGACACCACCGCCAGGATCAGGGTAATCTTTAGGAATCTGCCCCAAAAGCTTGTCCCAGGCAAGGAGAAGGACACCTGAATCAAATGGCCAACAGTTTATATGGTAAGAACCAGGTCTGGAAACTCAAATCCCAAACTGCAAGACCCCAGTGCTTCCCAGACAGAAAATTGCTGCCTCTGCTGTTGTTTTCCTTTGTCCTGACCTGACTCCCGGGCGTGGCTGTCGTCGCAGAGGTGCAGGTCCAGGCGGGAGATGAGGAGGTGGTAGGAGGACTCCTTCATGTCGTGCTTGTCGAAGTACTGCCCGATGCTGCTGACGTTGGGGGTGCCTCCAAAGGGCTGAGACCAGGACTGCTGGGCACTGGGAGCAGGGGGGGTGGTCTGTGGGAGAGGGACAAGCTCGGTGAGAACTCAGAGGGAGGGAAAACACAGAGGTTATTACGCAATTCAACAACTCGTGCAAATCTTCCAGCCTGCAAGGCATCAGTTTATAGGAATCAAATTGGGATTCCCATGACCTGGATCCTTTCCTGTGTTGTCATGAGCAAAACCCTTTGTGTGCAGCTCTGCCAGCTGCATGCACTTCTCCTGGAAGATCTTTAAAGGTCTCTTTTAAGATTCCTGGGCAAAAAGGGACAAGTATTCCCCATCCCTCCTGTGCAACCTCACTGCACTACACGTGCATCCCTGCCTCTCTGGAGCTTCCAACTCCAGCAGCAATACTCCTCTTCCCTCATCTTTGACTTGGAAAACATATTGTATTGGCAATGAACCCTACTCCTTTGGTCCCCTCATTGCCTCACAGTCCCTGTGACACTGACCTGCCACCACGAGCTCCCACCAGGGAAAATGCTGGGAGATGCCACTCAAATGGAAGCTGTCCTTTTCCCTGGCAGCCCAACATCCAACCTCACTCACCTGTACAGACTCTGGTGCCAGGCTTTTCCTCTGCTGAGCAGATTTCTCCATGGCTTCACTCAGAGACTCAGCATATTTCATCATTGCTTTCAGCTGAGAGTCTGTCAGCACCCAGAGCAGATCATCCAGCAGAAACATCAGCTTTGAGGCTACCACATTGCAATCTTTGGTCTGAAGCAGCAAGGGAAGAGTTAAGGACTTCAAAAATTGCCCCCACAGACATAGAGTCTTCATAAAATACAGAGGCAGAAAGAAGGGAGGCTGCTGTGAAACTCCTCTGAGAGATGTTATCTGGTGCATGTCCACAGCACCTCCTCTCAGATGGAAAGTAGTCAAAGCCACCTCCTCTTTAGGAGACAAATTGCTCACTCTTTAATTCTGTCTTTTTTAAATCATCACATTCCCACTGACAGCTAAAAATCAGGCTGTCAGGCTTTCAGCTCCCAGTAGGGAGATGACAGCTCTCCTTAGGATGTTTGAACAGAGTGAAAAACTCACTCCATCCACGATATCCTCCCCTGGGAAAGAAACTGCTTTGACATTTGGTAAGAACACAGCTGTCTCTGACAGAAAACATGGAGAGATACATCAGTCTGGGCTCAACATTTCTGAAGGGAGAGAAGGGCTGTTGAGGACTGTGGAAGGAAATATGTATCATCTCTGCACCAGGCAGTGAGACCACATCCTGCAAAGCAGGGAGGAAACTCTCACCCTTCTCTTGAGAGAGATCTGGATCCTCCCCTGGTTGGTGATGAGTCTCAGAGGAGTAGTGACAGGATCCTGATCACCGTTGTCCGTGGCATCTGCCTCTATCCGCAGGGTCTGCCAGGTGAGCTCCTTGAACGTCAGAACCTGCCCAGGAGGAGAAACAACAGGAAAATGCTGAGATCTTTCACAACTTCACGATTAAAAAAAACTCCAAAACACTCAGAAGACATGAAATGAAACAAGGAAAAAGCATTCTTCTGTGATCCCAGTACAAAAGCAAGGCCTCACCTCTCCCCTCTGCGGGTCCGTGATGCGGGTGAGGCGCAGGTCACTCTGCTGCCAGCTGGGGTTGACACTGTAGCCCTGGAGCTGCCACAGCTCAAAAGAAGCGTGAAAGGCCTTGGAGTGAATCTTGATGGTGATGGAATTGACAACAATAAACATCCCCTCCACGACCTTCTCAGCAAAGCCATATTCACTGCAAAGAGAAGATGCCCCCATGTCACGACAAGAGGCCTGACAGAGGCAAGGTTCACACGGAGAGGTTTATAAGCAACACCAGAGGCACTTAAACCCGAGAGCAGGGAGGCCAATGGGGAACCAAGGAGAACAGCAACCCCCACACCCCAGCAGGATGCCAGGCAGGAGCTGCAGGGCTCGGGGTCTGACCTCTGTCCAGCAGCAAGAGCGATGGGGGACTGTCCATTGGGCGGCCGAGGCTCCTCACACGTCCTCATCTCCACCTCCACCTTGTCCAGGTACTGCAGAGACACAATGTGGGAGCTGTGAATGCCACACCAAGCCCCAGGCTCAGCCCACCAGCCCTGGGGTGAGATTGCAGGGCAGGGACAACCAACTCTGGAGTCTCAGTGCTCCAAGAGTCTCATGTGTTAAAGCTCTCACACCGTCAGTGCCAGTGGATAACCTGAAACCCCAGGAGTGGGGAACACAAACACAAAAAACAGGCACAAGGTTGCCCTGGACTTCCCTGGGAGCTCATCAGGCTCCATCCTGCAGTGAAATGAGGCTCTCATGCGAGGGCACTTGTGGCCCTATGTGCTAAGGGCCTGGAGGATTCAGGTCCAATGAAAATTTGAGCACTTGATGGTTTCCCCTCCAGAATTTTTCTCAAGTAGAAGAGATGAAAAAGAGTGAGGAAGAAAAAGAAGAAAAGAAGAAGAAACAAAGCAGGGAGAAAGGAAGAAAAGAAGACAAGAGAGGCAACATTACCAGGCAGATTGGGTGTGTTTTCAGCTTCGTCCACTGGATCTGAAATGATAAAGTTGAGGTTATCAGAGTGATCTTTGCATTGGAAAGTTTCAGAAACTGCAAGAAACCATCTCAGCCAAAACTCTGAGCCCCATTTCTCTGGGAAATGTCCACAATGTCTCGGTGTATCCAGGTCAAACAGAGACACAGACAAGGGAAAAGACATTCCAGACACCAGATCTACAAACCCAGCTGAGCTTTTGGATCTCATATATCATCAGGAGTAACAGATATTCTGCAGGTCAAATTCTGCTGTGGGGAACATTCCTGGCCTTTAAGAGTTTACAACTAACTGCTGCTGTTACTGGAAGTCACACAACTCTTTTGAAGACTTGTGCACAAACCAAAAAGCTCCATTTCATTTTCATACAGCAACGTTCACTCTGCAGTTCTTGTAGGAGGGAGAACAAATGTTTGTTACTAAACTGAGCAGATCTGACTCTAAAAACAGAGCACATCAGATGAGTAAGACAAGCTCATTTTTACTGTCACTTGGCAGAGTAGAATCATATTTCTTTTATAGAAAGTCTCTCTGATGTCCTTAAAACTTTTGAATTCATGTAATGCAACTATGGCTAGTACCAACAGCAATTAAACAATCTGGCAGCTTATAACAACTAAAGAAACCGAATTTTTTTGCTCTAAAAAGCGCAAGGAGGAAGAATTTTAAGAGTTCAGCGTGCAAAGTTCAAGTCCATGCACAGTCTCAGCGATTCTGCCTGTAAATGGGTAACTAAATCCATTTGAAGTTGCCCCTGCTCACCCTGATGGAGGCCTTGTTGCAGTAGACCCGGGTGATGGCGAGCCAGGTGGGCAGCTCCAGCACATTCTGCAGCACCTCCTCATCCAGCTCCAGGTTGGTCAGCTGCCCCTGACCTTTCAGTGTGCTCAGGTTGATTTTGTCTGGAGAGAGGTTCTTGGTAAACCTACAAGGGAAGAAAGAGGAAACTAGAAAAACAGCCCCCAGCAAAGCTGCTGAGACTGCAGGAGCATTTCAGAGCTATTTTAATACCAGAGTCTGTTTGCTGTTCTGTTAAACCCTTTCTGACATTTTTAAACCCAAGGCAAGTTGGTTGCTCCAGAAAAAAAAACCATCTCTATCTAGACTTTGACATTTGGAGGACTTTTTTGTTTTAAACTAAATTCAGGTTTGAGAAACAGAAAATTTCCTTCTAAAGCTCTGGATCCTGGAAATGAGCAAAACTGCCCGAGGACAAAATCAAAGAAAACCAAAGCCAAACTCCCAACAGCTCAGCAGTTTTACACCTCCCAGAACTGCTGTGTCAGCGGGGAAAAGTTTAATTCTCTAGAGTCCTTTCACCCAGGAAAGCAAAAGATCATTAATGAACTACTTTTGTGGCTGTCTCTTTTGAACACCACCCTTGCAGCCCAGCCTGCTCTCTGGTCAGCAGGGCCAAACAGCAACTCCCCTCCCAGAGACTGCCCCAGCTCCCTCCTCTGTTTTCTCTGCTTGAAATTCCTCCTCCCCAGGGTTGCCAGTGTTCCACCTCCCCCGTGTGCAACCCTTCACATCCCTCATGTGCCCAAGATTTCAGTGTCATGGATGAAACACCTGCAGCTGGACTGATCAACAGCAGAGGATCCCGGTGTGAAAGCCTCTGACTTCATTAAAACCAGAGTGGCCCCTAAGGAAGCAGAGCAGCCAGTTCAGAGGGCAAATCACAGAGGCTGTACAAGTGTTAGCAACACTTCCCCACGTCAGAGAATCCCTCTGTGCCAGCAGAACCCCTCCTGTCTCCATCAAACCCCACTCCTGTGCAGGAGCTGCCACCAGGGGAGAAGGGGGCTGCACTCTGACATCACCCAATTCAAACTTGAAGAGTTCCTGCCAGACAACTTTCCCACTGCTGAATCCAGGGCTTATTTCACACATTCCTCCATGCCAATGCTAATTCTCATTCTTTACAGTGGTCCAGAGAGCGGGGTGGAAAGAAAGCCCCTATTGTCAGCGTAAGCAGGAGCAGGTTCCCAGTCACACGCTGCCCTGCTCGCTCCATCCCTGCACCCACAGCGTGGGGACTGCTCTGGGAGAGGTGTGAGGGGCTTTGGAACAGCCACAGCCCGAGGAGGAAAGGAGGAACCAAAGCCACACTGCTGGGATGCAGCTGCTGCAGGAGCTTGGGGTGTAGCACAAACCTGACCGAGGCACCGGAGCTGCAGCTGAGCCATCAGCCCTGGGCTTCCAGGGGCAAAAGAGCCTTCCCAAAGCAAATGTTTTGTTGGGAGGGAAAGTCTGACAGATGTTGAGATGTTGGTGTCACCCCTGTGCTAGTGATGCAGCACACAGCTGTGAGTTGGCCTGCTGCTGCTCTTCCCTCTGCAGACAGCTCCAGTGCCTTGCTGTCCCCTCCCTGCCCTGAGCCTGGGGGACACTCTGACAGCTCAGACCAAGTTTACAACACCTGCCAGGCCGACACATTCCCTTCAAACTCCTCACTCCCTTTAATGAAAGGCTTCTTGTTTAAACACGCCCAGGGAGGTGGCCGAGGTCATTGAAGCTTCTCAGCATCCGCACCAAGAAACTGAAAATTCCAGAGCTGTTGTGTTCCAACAGCTGCTCCACTGGCAGGGAGCGCTGAGAATCCCTATGATTCGGGCCTGGAGTCCTGTTGGGAGCACCCACAAACCCAGACAGGGCTGAAAATTAGAGCAAACCCCTCCAGAGGCAGTAGAGGAGCACCCCAGTGTTGCATCAGAGAACCATCTCTGCTGAAAGCTGATGTCACCGTGTCCACTTGGGATTGGATGCTAAGAACACACCAAACACAACACAGACAGGTGACACACAGCACTGAAGCTCCCAGGCTGGAGTGGGCAGTGATCAGCTCACACTGGCTGAGCTTTCTCACACCTGCACTGAGGATCATCCCTGGGCTCCGAGCCTCATCCTGGGATAAGCGTGCTCAGAGGGGAAGCTGCTTTCAGCTGGTAATGCACAGCAAAAGTACAAGTGTTGCCTGTAATTCTATTACTGTCAACTCTCTAAAGGGGGGGAAGGATGCCTAAGCTTTTAATACATTTTTCAGATATTTGTGGCTGTGTAAATTGCTAGTGCACGGCCGTAGCTCCAGTAGTTTTCCTACCCTGTTCCCCTCGATTTTAGAACAATAAGCTGACCTTCTCAACACATTCCTGAAATATTGCTTAGTCTTATTCCAAGGAGGGAACTTACAGTAAGGCATAATAAGAAGTGGGGCAGAAACCAACTCCAAGGGGCTGACCCAGGGGTGGGTTACTGGGCCAACTGAATCTCCTATGGGATGTACCTGTTAGATATCCTAATTAATTAACCTTATAAAATTGTAAAAATTAAATTCCAGGTATTCCCATCACCACCAAGACACATGGAAGCTTCCAAATAAAGGTCTGCTTTTTAGTTTATTATTCCAACACAAGGGATTTTTCTCTTTTGATTATAGGCAACACAAGCACACATCTGAACCAGGGCATCACTTTCCTTCAGTGTGGAGGTGTATCAAAAATACCAGCACACCATGAAAGAACCAAAGCTGTGAAACAGGACACAGAGCACGGTATGAAACTTGATCCAGCCAAACCAAACAACTCTTTATCACCATCTCCAGGGAAAGGCTGCAGAGATCCTGCTGAGCAGGTACCAAACCCACCTCCAGTGTTACCAGACTCCACACAAGAATCCTTCCATGCACCAAAATGTGCCATTCCACTGCCAAAGCAGAGCTTACAGACCCCACCCATGATGGGATAACAAAAGCTGCAGGTTTTGGGAAAAAAAAAAACGGAAAAAAAAAAAATCTCAAATGGAAACAAATTCTTTCTTTCAAACCACAGCCCACACTTCCCAGGGTATGCTGCCCATTGTCAATCCTGCTTTCAGCTGCTGCTCCATACAGGAATCCCAGAATTTCCATTGAAATAACCTCCAAATTTGAGCCACTTTACCACCCACACATCAGACAGGGCTTACAGGAGGCCTCAGGTGAGAGTTCCTGAGGACACAAAGTTCAAAGGTGCCAGGTGTCCGTGACTACCTGAGAGGAGCTGCTCTGGTCAGCGCCAGAGGAGAAGAAGCAGCAAGAGCAGAACGTGTCAGAGGTTTGCTGGCAGGCTCTCTCCATTCACACTCACCCACAGAAACGTCCTTGGCAGCATGGGCTGCTGGCTTAGGGAAAACTGAATGAAAATGGTGCCTATTGGGAAAACTGACACGGGAGGATATTTGCACTGTTGGTTTTTTTTTTTTTTGCAGCTCCATCAGATGTCAAGCAGAGCTGAGCCAGTAAACTCACGGGGCAGCACTCCTTTTGAGCCTGCTGGGATTACCCTGACAAAAATCAACCCTGAAGATCTATTTGTTCAATCATCAGCTTGAATATATCTCAAAACATGATGCCACGACTGAAAACAACTGCTCAGTTCCTCAGCCTGCATATCCAGAGGCCACAAACTCACTGATTGCAAGAGGGAGTTTAGATAAATCTGACCACTGGCCCACAGCCAGGCTAGGATCATAAATAAATTTATGCTCACGTTTGTAGCTGTCTCGCCACGCTGTCTCCAACTGAGCAAATGCATGGGCAGATAATGTCAGAAGACATCTGAAATCATAAAACTTCTCCTCAGATCCCTGTCTCATTACCCTGGTGCCACATGGATCAGGAACCTTCTTCTCAAACACTCCAGAGTCTCTGCCTCAGCCTCCTCCCTGCAGTTCTGCAGCCATCCCTGGCTGTTGTGCACAGCCACCACCCCCAGCTCCACACAAGCATTTCTATTAATACCTTTGTCACTATGGCTATTATATGGGACAGCTAATTAGCTGTACACCCCTGACCTTGATTTTGCTTAATGACAAGCAAAATCTCTTGGCAGAAGGAAGTGCACGGCTTGTGGCACCAGCCACAGCTGCAGGGAGCAGCTGGAGAGTCCCTCCAAACACAGGTAAGGCTGAAAGGGGGAACTGATCAGCTCAGTGGCCAAACCAGCACAGGAACAGCTGCAGATGAGGTTTTTGCCTTCACAAGGGTTACTGAAAAGGAAGAGATGAGGATTTTCTGCCTTGATTTGGAATACAAATATATAATTTAAGTGACTATGACAGGAATTGGACATGTCAGAAAAACCCAACAACTGTATTCTGACCAAAGCAGATTTGCTCCTTCCCAAAAATCTTCTCAAGTCTCACCTGGCCTGGTTTTGGACAAGGCATTTAGTGGGATTTCCATCTTCCTTGGGATGATCTTCTACATTCCAAAAATCTCTGTGATGTGACATTTCACCTCAAATTAAAACCTCTTATCTGAGGAGCCAAAGAGCATGTTTACTAGAACAAAAGGTTCACAACTGCTAAAAGGAAAGGTCAGCGACTTTCCAAATCAGGGCTACTCTCAAAGAAGGCAGCAGCAGAAGCTTCAAGTGCAGCACACATGACCGAGGATGAACTTAAAATAATTTTGGAGGAAATAAAACCGGGCAAGTGGTCAAAACTTCTGTAAAAAGGGAAAAAATAGCTGCCTCAAAGGCACACAGGAAGAACTAAAAGCTTTTTCAGGAAGAAAAGCCATTTTACCTCCTCGAATTTTCGGTGTTAGCAGGGACCACTCTGTCTGAGAGCGGGCACAGAGCTGCTCTGCAGACAGAGAGTTGTACAGGAAGAAGAGAAACTCGCTGAATTAGCAGAGGATGGGACTAATTATTGCACAGTATGAGCTAGAAGTTGGTATCACACCCACTTAGCACAAAGCCATTTAGAGTTTAAGGGAATCCGATCAACACCAAACTGCCCAACTGTTCGGAAGACAGAAAGCACCACATTTTTAATCATCTCATCACCTGTGCACAGCTCTGGGTACCCCAGATATCCTGGGAGGCAGTAACACCTTTCCAAGCGGACAATCAGCCTGATAAACTCGCCCTGCTTGGGTTACAGGGCAAAGTTTCCACGTAAAGTGGTACCAGCCCATCCCACGCTCCTTATCAGGGTGGATTTAGGCACAGCTGCTGTCCCTGTGCACACATGCCACTGCTCGTGGCTTTCCATTATCAGCTTTCTGTTTTTCCAGGCTTCAACTGCACTGAATGAAAGACTGGGCCTCTCAGCCACCCGAAGCCAAACACAAAACATCCTGATGAGTAATCAGTTGTCTTGGCTCTGTGTTACCTCCTGCAATACAACATGGCTAAGGGAAAAGGGCTTAGGAATTCATTTCAGAGTTAAACTGGCAGGGAGAAAAATCAGCATTTCCCAGCAGATCAGGCACGAGACCGAACCACTACACAGAGCAGAACTCCAGCTCACTCCTCCCCGAAGGCTGCAGCCTCCCTTGGCCCCAAGGACCCTTTTTTGTCCCAACCAATACTTCTCTAGAGCGTTCTGAACGCTGAGAGGCTCCTTGCTCCACACCCACCAGCACCTCACTGGGTACTGGGAGCCCTGGAAAGCAAACCAGGAACTCATCTGAGAGGGGAAGAGACCAGGTCTCTGCCAGGGGCTGAACTCCACCTCACTGAGGAGCTGTTTTGCTATTTCCAGCTCCTTGCCTGGACACTCAGTATAAGTTTAAATGCCAGCTGCCCCATGCTCCCAATAAATCCGGAATGCAAACCCTCAGCACCCGCTAGGGAATTTCCCAAGTCTAATCCTCAAGCAAACAACAGATGAAAGAAAACTAGAAAGAAACCTAATAAATAAAAGCAGTGCTCCAAAGCTCCACTTCTTTGTCCTGCTATCATTTTTGTTTCCAGTGTGCAGAAACAAACACATTATTACCTAATTCCGACTCAACTGAGCAGCTGCAGGGGAGGCAAGGGCTCAGGGAGTCCAGGAGAAATAAGAAGAGCCCCTTTAACACTCCCTTTTCATCAGAGAGGCTGAAGGGCTCTGCAGAGGTTCCACAGGGCCAGCACAGGACTCTGTAAGCCCAGAGCTGCAATGAAGGAGCTCTGGCCACATTTTCCTGCTGAACTATTCAAGTGCAATTTACCTCTGCTGCAACAAGAGCCTATTTAGCATTCCAGAAATGGCACACATGTGTCTGGAGCTGAGGAGAAGTGGTTGGAAACACTTTGCACCCAGCAGCTCCATAAAACTGTCCTCTTGGTTCTCCCAGCAAAGTGCAGCACAGCAACCATGACTTTACAAGGGAAGAGTTTAGACTCTGCTAAGGGAAAATGCCCTGTCCTGGCTGTGCCCTCTCCTTTTTCCCACCCTGTCTTGAACAGAGAAGTGGCAGATGCCTGTTACTTTATCCACAATAGCTTGGGGTTCTGTCTTGCCATCAATAATTCCTCTACATTAAAATTTTTAAGAGTATAAGAAGCCATCAAAAATTACTGAGAAAACAAAATATTTCCAAACTAAAACACTGAGTAAAGGGTTTACATGCAGCCTTACATGCACGTAAGAACCCAGAGACCAGCTCATCACCAGGGGCTTGGTGCTGCATCACCAGCAGCTGCTGGGACCTGACAGAGCTTCTTCCTCAAAAAGTGCCTCATAAAGTCCTGCCACAAACTGCTTCATGCTCTGGATCCACCCTGGAACCATCACCTGGCCGAACAGCCCCTGCTGAGCCGCGGCAGCAGAAAAAGTAACGGCTTTTATCAGTGTTTACCAGCTGGCAGCTCTGTGGTTTCATGTACTTCCCATTGCTGCAACAGCTATTTTAGTCAAATGATCATCTTAGAGATCATCACAGAAATTTCCCTAATCACTGAAGGAGGCTATTAAAGCAGCTAAAGTCAAAATTGCAGAGCTGGTCAGAGGTCTTGCTGCCTAAATCGCTTGAGATTCTGTAGCTTCCTCAGGCCATTCCCAGATGCAATTTCTTTGCTTTCCTCCTTACCCACCATGCTCGCTAAATTGCTTCCAGGTAATTTATAATTAAGGTCAGGAAGCTGGTAGAAGCCTGAAGGGTTGGTGGTAAGCAAATCCCTCTTATTGGTGTTAGCTTTTCCTGACTCTGAGGGTGTCCCACAGCCACGAGCTGCATGTGCCACCCTGTGACTGCAGCAAGGGCACAGCTGCAGCGCAGTGCTTGAGCACGCAGCGATGCTGCAAAACACTTCAGGGCAAGGGAGAGGCAAAGAGAGCTGGAATTCAGGCTGTTCTCTTGCAGCAGTGCAAGAGACTGTAGCATTTGGGCAAGAAATCTAAGCTGAAGGGGGAAAAGTGCTCTTTAGAATCAGGGAATTCCCCACACTCTTGTGCCGGGCAAAGGCATAGCTGGTGACATGGCCTGACTTGCCTGGTGCAAGCCACAGAGCCCATTCCAAAGATTCCTGAATGGCACAGAACAAATCCCATCTTCTGGGCTGAAGAAATGCTTCTGTTTCTTCTGCCCACCTTTTCTGAGGAGAGGGATGGGTCCCCTTGAGACAGCACATATCATTTCTGCCATCCTGACCCCAGGGAGTCTCTCACCCCCCTGGCAGGATGACCACAACTGCAAAGGCCTTTCTCTGCCCTGCCTTGGTGTGAGTGCAGGTCTCTGATGGTGGGGATGGACAGGGAGGAGTCACAGTCCTGAGCAAGGAGACCCAGACAGCTCCAAGGCCAACTGCGGAACAGCGCAGTGCCGGGTTTGGGAGCCAGCTCTCAGCTCTTCGTGCTGGCATGGAAAGAGCACAACTGCGTGGAAGGGGTAGTGCCAAAGGCATCTTCAGGGCCAGGAAGGGATTCCGAGATGCTCGCATCCAAGTCAGGAAGCACCAGCCCCCAGGAGCCCACGCGCTCCCAGCTCAGCACACGCTGCCACACCCACGTGTCCCCGCTGCAAAACGGGTCCAGAACAAACTGAAGCTACACCATGAGCTGCAAATGAGAGAGGGCAGGAGACAAGGCAACCTGGCTTGGAAAAAGGGATGTAAGGCCTAATCCCTGGAATGGAGATGCAGGGCTCCACTGAGGTGCAGCACCATTTTTATGAGGAGCCACACGATGCTGTTTCTCCTGGCTGAGTACCTGGCCTGCCCTGATAAGCACCTCAGAGTTATACCCTGCACACGCTGCTCCACTGCTCTAACAGCTTTTTAAATTCTGTTTCTGAAGCCTATCTCACTTACCTGAAAAGGTGGCTCCATCCTGTGCTGAGAACAGTTTGCCAAATGCACAACCTGCTCTCCACTCATTTCTGAGCTGCACATCTGTTGCACATCTGCCTGGACCGGCGACACATGCTCTGCACTCTCCTCTGCAAACAGGTCTCGCTTTCCACACAGGTTTTCCTCTCTGGTAACAGCTCTGTTGTTGTTAACTCCTCTCTCATTTCTCCTCCGCTCCCTTTTCACCCTACTTTCAGAGATTCCCAGAGTCACTCCTCAGCTGCAGTTCTCTGGGGCCCCTGTCACAGTGAGACACATCTGTGCTCTCCTTCCCCTGTGTTCAGACCCGCCTCCAAACCCCAGCCCAGCTGCCCCTCTGCTGACACCAGCTTTTATTTCTTCCCAGCAGGACTGCACGTTGCATTTCCTCTGGAAGCCATGTCCTGTGTGCCTGTTACTCCACAGGCTCACAAGCTTCAACACGTGTCCCAAAAGAAAACGTCACAAAGCAGCTGTTATAGGCAGCAGGGGATAAACCTCTCCAATGAAATTAAATAAAAGCTATTTTGGCAAGGATCTCCACTGCAGTGCTGAGAACTCAAATCCCAAAGTGGCACATGAAGTTGGGGCAGTTGGGCTTGTGGATAAACAGGGCCTTTGTCACACTCTGAGAACACGGATCTGCTGTGGCTACACCAACACTGGTTACAGAAAAAAGACAGTGAGAAGAAGCTACTTTTAAATAAGGCCAGGAAGAGGTAAAGGCAGCTCACCGATTTTATTTTAAAGCATTAGATGTGCTTCCATGAATAATTACAGGCTGGGGAACACAACCATGCCCAGAGCCAGCAGCTGATGCCCAGGTAGCTCTCAGGAAGCCCCTGATGTTGGGTTCCAAACACTCCCCAGAGCACTGCAGCCCTGTGCCTGCCTGGAAGCAGCAACTGAAACCACCGAATCTGTTTGCTTTTCCAAGCTAAATATAGGACAAAGGAGTGAAAGGCACAGATGGCGAAAGCTCCGCAAGTTTTTAGGTTCTCCTGCTCTAGGAATTTAAGCTGCTGAAGGCACAACATGAGGCTGAGCCTTCTGAAATACCTTCACAACTGGGCAAAGCCGTGACCACCACGGCCATCCCGCCACACACGTGATGTGGGGTCACAGGAACAGTCGGGTGAAACACCTCATTCACATTTCCCTGATCTGGCTGCCTCTCCTGACCGCTTCCTTGCAAATTTCCACACAGAAGAGGGACAAAACCACACACCCCCCTGCAGGAAGGACTCCAAGCGGAGACACAACAAAAAGAACAAGGAGTTATTTCACATGCAAATGTGAGCAGAAAATAAAGGCAGATTAATGATTCAGTAGCAAGATTCTTCCAGGAAAATGAGTGTGGCTGAAAGAAAACCCAAAGGGAGGGTGAAGATGAGGTATTTGTAGGAAAGAAAACCGGAAAAAAAACCACTTAATCTTTTTTATACACCATTAAATTGGGTTCAAATTGCATTTCTGCAGAGATCCACAATCCTTGTGCAACTGAGGGGCAGGATCAGATCAATCACCCAAATGACAAAGTCCAGCTAGAGGAAAACAGGCAGAGATGCTGGATGTTTTGGGACGCCTTGCTCTCCTTGGAACTGCCCAAAGGATACACAGGTGAACACTAAGAACTGGCCCGATCAGAGGGAGAAAGGAGCACTTTGGGCAAGAACATTCTGTAATAGTGGTAAAGAAAAACCGAAATGCACAATTAGGCAAAAGCACCAGCAAAAGTGTATTTATATAAAGAGAATTGTCCATGAGAACACCCACAGGAGCTGCACCCAGGATAAAGCCCAACTCTGTTCCATCCTCTATCAAGAACTCCCAGGTATAAAACACCTCAATGCCTCCTGAGCAGGAGGCTGAATCCCTACTGACCGCAACACACCTGTGTGAGGTGAATGACACAGAAAGCTTGGAGGCTCGGGATGTCAGGTCCAGCAGAAATCCATTTAAAGCAGCACCCAGAGCAGCTCCATCACCGCTTGTTCGGGACAGTGCTGAGAGAGCCGGAGCAATTGGTGACTCCAAGACAAGACCCTGCGCTGTGCGCTCGGGGTGTGTGGGCACGGGCTGCGGCTCCACACTCCCAGGATCCACCTCAGAGGCCCGGGATTCATGGATCACGCCAGCACTGACCCCACGAAGCCCACACAGGTCACTTCAAGCCCAGACTTGAGCGTGTCCAGCAGCAGAGATGGAAAGGAGCTGCTCAGAAAGCGCAGAGGACAAGCGCCGTGCAGTGCTGTGCCCTCACCTGCGCCCTCACAGACACGGCACCTTCCCGTTCGCCATCCCCTGATCCCGCAGCGATGCACAGCGAGGTGGTGCCCACAGCCGTGAGGTAACACAGGCAGCTCTTTTCTCGCCGTGAAGGGAAACTGAGGCGCCGCTATGTGCCCAAGGCCCGCCCCGAGCAGCGGCAGAGCCGCGGCCGCAGCGGCGTTTCCCGGCAGAGCCTCACGCACGGAGCACCCGCATTTCCCCACCGCCCCTCGCAGCGCCTTCGATGAACTTCACCGAAAATGACGGAATACAACGCGAACACCCCCCTAGTGCCGTTGTCACCACGGGGCTGTTCACGTTCCCCTCTCGCCTCCCGAACTTCCACTGCCGCTGCCCGCGGCCCAGGGCCGGCGCCGCGGGTTCCGTGCTGGGCACCGATACCGAGCCACGGGCCGGGCTCTGATCCCGGAGACGGGCGGCAGGGCCACTCCGGGCAGGCTGGGCCCTCTGTCCCTGGACACCGGGCCCCACAGCACCCGGGCCCTCGGACACCCCCCGACCCTCGGACACCGCTCTCCGGCTCGGCGGCTCCACAGCCCGAACGGGCCCTCAGCCCCCCGGGTCCGGCAGCTCCCCACTGGCGCTGCCCGCCGGCCCCCAAAACCCCAGGCCCGGGCCAGGCTCGTTCCCCGCAGCCCCCCAGGAGGAGGAGGACGAGGAGGAGAAGGAGGAAGAGGAGCGGGCGCCTCACCGGGAGAGGTGCTTCAGGATCTGCTTCTTGATGATGCCCGCCATGCCGGGCCGGCGGGTCAGGCCCGCGGGCG
>VXAC01001569.1:116377-151218 GCA_013399225.1 Rhipidura dahli
GTGCGGGTTTGCCGGTTCGCCGCTCCAAGGGCCGCGGAGCTGTTGGAGAGTGACGAACAGATCCACGGGGCGTGTGACCCGCCGGCAGGGAGAGGGGACTGCGTTCAGGGAAGGGCTGTGACTCCCCGACTTTGAGGCAGCTTCAGAGGAAAGGGAATTGTGGCAGAAAAGCGCTGTGGGAGCCTGGAAGCGGCCGCGGTGCACGTGCGAGAGTTACCGGGGTGTTTGGGGAAAACTCAGCGTCTGCTTGTGAACTGAGGGTTTCTCTACAGCCTCAGACTCTCGGTGTATGGTTGTCTTGATAAAGGCTCTGTTTCACTGCCCAAGGAAAAAATAGGCATAGGTTATCAGGGAAGCTGTAGCTCGAGAAAAACAGGGGAGATACTCAGTACAAGGGTGAAAACCAGAAACTAGGAGTGTTCTGGTGTAGTGAGCCCAGGAACTGTAAAAAGGATGTTGTGGAGCAGTTGCTGTATGAGTCGGGGGGGCTGGCTCGTTTTGAGCCCTTGCACCTCTCAGGCCATCTCCAAAGTGTGTTGACCTCAAAGCTCTGCACCGTGGGGGCTCAGGAGAGCGAACGAGTGCTGTGTGTTTCAGACACGGTGAACAGGGATCACTTAGCTACGCTTTACTTAGAGGTAGAACATCAAACCTGGAAAACTCGGCTTTGAAACCTGAAATCCAAGGGGAGATCAGGATATCAACAGTTGGGAGAAAACTTGTGTGGAATTGTAGAGCTTATAAACAGCGATAAGACAACTTTGTCAGCTTTTTGCTTTTGCCTTTCCTTCCTCCTACAGCTCTGTATTGAATTATAGTGGCAAATATGCATCTGCAGAGGGAGTAAGGGAATAGCAAGTAATTCCTTGTGTTTTGTAAGCTGACACAATGTGAAAGAAGGTCTCAAGGAGTTCAGGAGTTTGCTTGGAAGAAACGGTTGTTTCCCAGCAGAAGATGCTTTCCTACCTCATCCACATGTTGGTGATAGGACTAAATCTGACACTGCACTGGTTCTGTGAGATTCCTGGGGAGAGCAGGGAACAGAGCTGAACCTGAAAGTTACTCCTGAAGATGCTCTGTGTAGCCAGAGTGTTCCTGGTTTGTGCTGAAGCAGCTCTTTTTCATTCAGGAATATTGAGTTCTTGTTTGAAATAATAGCATTTCAAATCCAGCCTCAGAACCAAGGGCTTTTTCAAACGTTTAGTTGCAACTGAAGAAGATCTAAAGTGGTTAAAATAGCTTTAATTTTCCAACTTCAATAGTTTGGTTCCGAAAACACAGAGTTTTCACATTTTTTCTGAAGTACTAATTGACAAGCCTTGTGAATGGATGGGCACGTGCCTGTTGGGTTGGTGAGGTGTGTGTGCAAGCAAACACGGGCTGGGACTGTTCTGAGAGGGCTCGGAGCCCGTGTAAGTGCCCGTTCTCAGCCTGGCAGGGGTTGCTCTTTCTCCCCCAAGTTGGTTCTATTCCTCATGCTGGCGTGTCCAGTTGGAAGCTCTGCCCTGTACCCATCCCACAGCTCTGCCCTGTTCTCCCACCCCTTCCTGTATGGCCACAGGGTCACTGGCCCAGCCAGGCTGACCCTGCACTAACCCTGCTGTCCCTCAGCAGGGACAATCAGGACACGTGTTCCAGTTCTGGAAGCGCCTTTCCAATGTCATTGAGGGGCCCTGTGCAACCCACACTGCCCAGGTGATTCGGGTGCCCTACCAGGTTTGCCTTGTTTGGCCTGGAATTAGGGTCAGAACCTTCTGGCACCAGTATGTCCTGCAAATAGTTTGTCTCGATGAGACCATCAGGTCACTTTTCCATGTGTTAAAGGCATGGCACGTTCCTTCAGGGATGATCCCTTCCTTCTGCATCAGGGTTGATGTTCACCTGCAGGAAATGGCGAGGAAGCTCACAGTGGGGTGGCAGAAGTGCACACACTGGGTATTCCAGGTTCTCCATAGCAATGTCCCATGTGTGAGTTAATTAACAAAGACATAAATAGTTTCACTCGAACTTGTTCCCAGGTGTGAAAGCTGCTCTTTAGTAATAAATGTCATCTCCAGACCCGCAGTTCTTTCCCCACTTTGTCTTTCATGTACTGTAGGGAACACTTAGAGCTTAATGTGCTTTGAAAGACCATTTCCAACAGCATCATTAGTAATTGTGGTCAATGGATTTACAGTGAATTAGCTGTACTGCTGGAATAGAGGAATTGTTTTTAAATAGCTTGTTTGGCCAATCTGGGGGGGGGGAAATTAGTGGCTGACTGGGAAGGAATACCTGTAAGTAGCTTCTAAAAGTCTATGTCTACTTCTCCAGTTCCCAGGAATGCCCAATGCCCCTTCAGACCTCTGTCAGGCTTGGGCAGTGCTAAGGAACTGCCAGCTGGTTTTATTAAGTGCTGCAAAAATGCTTTGGGTTGAACCTATGCATCCAAAGTTTCTGAGGCTGTTCGTTGATCTGCAGGAAATACAGGTTAAACCCTTTGTCTTTCCCTGGTATTTATTAAACACTTTCCTAGAGTTCTGTCTGTTTTCTGTGCTGACTTCTTGCCTTCCTGCTGCATAAATCTGATTCCTGAGATCCTGGCTGTACATTCCCCAACAGCTGCACACACCACCCTGCTTTCACTTTCAGCCTAAAACCAAAAGTGAACTTCTTTGTTCAAAAAGCAGAACCAAAAGTGAACTGTTTCGGCGCCAAAATGTTTCTTTCTCTGGAGGAAACCCTGGGCAGCAGAGTGGGGAGGGCATTTTGCTGCTGTTGCATCCAGGATCAAATCCCCCTCGGTTACCTTGGCTCTGCTCCCTCCTTTCTCTGTGTTGGGCCCCACCACAGGTGGGAGGGAGGGGGGTTCGTGGGAGGGATTTTTGTGGTGCAGCGAAGTCCCACGTGCTGCCTGCAGCTCCACAGTGATCTGTGAGATGGGCAGAAGCGAGCCTGAAGCCCTTTGGCCTTGGCCTGCCTTCACAGGGAGCTCCTGGAACTCCATAAAAGTCATTGAATTCCTCTAGAGCTGGTGTGGAAATTGTATTGGGAGAAGAAAAAGGAATGATTTTCTTTTAATTGGAGTGTGTGGCAGCTTTGTGGGTGAGAGGCTTGAAGCTGCTTTAATTCCATGAGAAAGTGAATTAGTTTGATGTAGTTAATGGTGGTGGATTTAAAATCCATATTTTAGTGCAGTTGGCTCAGAGATTCCCAGTTTGGAAGAACTAATGTATATTTCAGTAATTTACATGTAATATTTCTTTACATTCTCTTTGTAACTTTTGTGTAGAAAGCTGGATTTTTATTAGAGCAGTAGGTGTGATATTTAACTGAAATGTGTCAGATAATAATGGTTTCCATTGTGTGTGTGGGGAAAAAAAAGAATTATTGTAACAAAGCTTTTTGGATCGAGGTTTAGGTGAAAAAGGTCATTATTTGCAAGGTTGTCAGATCTCTTCTGGAGATCCTCGTGTTTTTTTCATCTGTTTAGGAGAATTTGTAGCCGTGTCATGGTTTAACTAGTACTCCCAAGGTGATGTTTTGCATGAAGATAAGTTTATCTCTGAAAATACTGCAGAAATCTGCAGTAAAACCTGGTTCTGTCTTGTGTCAGATGTGGAGCTAGATTCACATTTCCATCCCTGTGGGTGGGCTCTTCAAATTCTTTATATCCAGTGAAACAACTGTGTTGCCCAGAAGTGGATGTACTTGATTGGGGGTCTAAAGACATGGTTTAGCTAACAGGGGTTTAATTGCTTTTTCCATAACATACTAAGTGTAGGTGCTACTCAGAGAAATACTTCAGGTATATTTGTGTACGAAGTCAGGAAACTCAGAATTTAACAGAACAGACCGCTAAGACCAAGGAGATTTACTCACACAGGGTGTGTTTCCCACAGTGGCTCACACCAGCACTTGTCTTGATTTTAACCTCAGGTGTTTGCAGATGCCTACAGCACGCAGGTGTCCTCTGAAAACAGATGTTTGGGCTGCTCTTCACACTGAATCCATGTTCTGACAAATGTGAGCAAAACTTCCCCTCTGCTCTGTATGGACCTCAAGCTCAGTTTTGACACCCCTTCCCTTTGGTGGAGAATCCTTGTCATGGAGGAGGCAGGAAACGGAGATCTGGTTTTCCAGATAAATTATCCTCCCCTGGCCATGCCTGTGGGTTTTCCTTCCTCACCCAGCATCCATGGGGCAGTGACAGCAGTGGGTGGGAGTTCCTGTTCCTTTGCTTCGTATCATCGTTATCAGGTGATAGAGACCAGAGTCCCGTGTTCTTTCTGTGACTCAGTACACGTTTGTTGAGCAATCTGTGACTTGGTGTGACTCTGGTCAGGTTAATATTTGTTTATGGTGACCAGCTGGGCCAAATCTGGTGAGAAGGGTTGCCCCAAAACATTGATTGGGTGTTGATAAGCTTTAGTAGGGAAGAGGGAACCTGAGGCTTCGGATTTGGTGTCCATCTTACTCTAACCCATTTGGTGACACGCTGTCCTCACAGGCAGAAGTGGCAGCCCAGGAGCAGATCTGGTGGTTGCTCATGTGCTGTCGCCAGGATGTCAGGACAGTCTGGGGAGCTCTGCGGATTGCGGCGGGTGCGGGGTCATTTGCACCCTTGGCTTGGGGAGGGAAAAGAGTTTTAAACTGTTTGGTCTGTTGTGGCTCACTTGATACATAGTGGATATGTCTTAGTGCCTGTGAACCATCACAGGCTGCTGCCTCTCTGTGTCCACAGCTGTCTCCTAATGCTACTAAAAATAACAACATTACAGAATTAAACAATTTAAAAATATTTTCTTAGAAGCTTTTATCTAGTGTGTAGAAAAAACCAAACCCACACCTCTCCTCCAGAGCAACTCAAGTGTTTGACCTGATTATTTTCAATGAGATCTAGACTTTAAAGAAATTGCATTTATAACTGTGGAACATACTATAATTGTGCTCCAAGGTACAAAGCATTTAAAAATTTGGTGCTTGTGGCATGGAAGCATAAGCAGGTAACTGTAGCAGAATTGGGTACAATATCATTTTGGTCCAGCTGGACTCTGCCTTACATGCCCCAACTTGTTCTCAGACAGTTTCTGTAGCTTAATCCCCCTTCACTTTCCTGCAGACAATTATAGATTGGTGACATAGTTTGTACTGAGGAATTGGCAGTTACAGAATCTCCTGTGTACTGGCAGCTCTCAGTGACTTTCCACTGGGAAGAGCTGTTGCCTGTTTTCAGTGGCAGCTCCTGCTGGGACATTCTCGGGATATTTTACCCCCACTTAAAGCTGCTGGGACCATCTGCTTTGGAAGGGCTCGGCTGCTGGGGATGTTTCTGAGGGTTCCTGCTTGTAGCACCATGACTGTGGTGCTCCTGTTGGACAAGGGGTTGTGCTCAGGTGTTTTAGTGTGCTCAACCCTGTGCAGGTATCTCGAGAAGGTTTCAGCGGCTTCTGTGAGTGTTTCTATACACATTAAAGCTGCTCAGGGAAAGTGAGTTTCTTTGATGGTTTGGTGCTCTGAGGACGCTGTGCCTCTCCTGTGGGCTCCCAGTTTCTCTCCTCGTGCTGCCCCTGCAGACACAGGATTGCTTCTGTTACCGCAGGTTTCTGTCTTCTTCCTAGAACACCCCACTTGTATGTGGAACTGCTGCTTTCAGCTAAGACAATGAAATGTTCTTCTGTGTTTTCATGTGAAAAATACATAATCTTTAAATTAGCCAGCTCCTTCCCCCTCCCTCCTTCAGCTTAAAGCTTTCAGCTTCCCTCAGTGGTCCTTTTTCATCATCAGACATCTTCTAAGGTAGTTTCCCAACTTGATATGTAGAATTTAGTGTAACTTTAGTGTAATAGCGGTCAAGAACAAAGAAAACTGACACAAATTTTGCTTTCTGAAATTCTGTCTTTTGAAAGATACTCACTGATTAAAATTTCAGTCCTTCAAAACATCTTGAGACTTTGCACTTAATTGCTATGTGTCATCCCTATTGAACGTTGGAATTGAAAGCTCCAGGTGGAAGTGCTTCCCTGCAGCATGATGTGCATGTCTCTTCCCCCACCCACTTTGGCTTTCTCCAAGGCTTGGAGTGAGGCATCTGCTGCTTCTGGAGCGATAGAAGCTGTTAGAGATGTCCCAGCCTGGAGTGGCAGCAATCCAGGTCCCCAAGAGCTGGGTTGAAGAACATCCAACTAAGGTTGTGGAAACTAAGAGACAAAAGGAGTTGCCTCACTTGGATGTCTCCCACGTGCATTTTTAGTCTCTCCCCCCTGTATCATGTAGAGAAGTTCCATTATTTGGGAGTGAGAAACTGTCCATCTGCTGCACTATTTCTTTTTGTTTTTTAACAATAGACACCTTATGGGGTGCTGTGGTGCCTGGTTACACACTGCATTTGGAGAGCGAGAGGAGGTCTCTGAAGGTGGAGATTTGAGTTACAGGAGTCCAAGGTGTCCTACGTCACGTGTTCTGTGCTGGAGACTTTATTGTGCTGTTTAGCACTGCCCAGTGTCTCTGCATTGCATATTTCCAGAAGATGTCACCTGAGTTGCTTGGCTCATGACAAAACACCACATCCTGTGAGTGCTGGGGGCACACAGAGAACACACCTCCCAGCCCAGGCACCTGCCTGGCTCCTCCCGCCCTCCACGGGACAGACCTCAGCATCTTCCTTACAATGACCGAGTCCATTTGTTACCTAAGAGACATTGCTGGCTGTCTCTGCATGACCTAAGGGCTGCATCCCATCTGAAATTCCAAATGGAAGGTGTCCTGGGTGTTGCAGGGAGCATTCTGTCCTCTGTGTTCTCCAACAGCTCGGGAGAACCAGAGCCCTGCAGTGTTCCCCAGGAGTGGGCCATGGTGGGTGCTGTGCTGTGGGCATGGGCAGGAGCCAGAGAGAGGGAAATTTGCAGGCTGGATTTTGAGCTTAAGTTGTGATTTGAGTTGAATTTTTTACTCCCCCAAAATCAGTTCTTTAAAAAAAATTGCATCTTTTTCTTTGGCTCTCTTGTCAAGGAATTTGCCAATAAATGAAAGCTTGCAGATTTCTGTAAAATTTGTAGTTCAAATTCTAATTTCCCTCGTCTTGTCTGTTCAAAGCACCTGCTTAAACTGCTTTTCTTCCAAGATACTGAACTTCTCTATGCTGAAAGAATTCCCCATATTCCAGGGAGCAGAGGGTCTTGGGCCCATGCCCTGCTTTGCTTGAGGCCTCAGCAGCCTTGGTGCTTCAGGGTTTTCAGTCTCCTAAGAAAAGTCTGATACAGTTAATTAAAAAACAATTTCCATTTACCTGTATGCTGCTGGTTGTTTGCAGGACAGGAAGGTTGTGTAAGGAGGCCTCGAGTTTGTGAACTGATTTGGAAGAGTTTCTTTTAATTTTGAACACTGAATTTAAGTAATTAATGCCTAAATATAGTTTAACATAACAAAAGGCTGTCTGGAAAAAACAGGGAAGGAAAAGAATGGCTCAAGATGAGCCACCTTGTTGCTAACACTTAAGAGTTGTTAAGGGATGTCTCCAGAGCTATTAGCAGAGAAGGTTTTAACTTTACTATTGTAATTTAGCTCCTGAGGCTTGAAATGAAGCAGCAGAGAAAAAGGATTGATCTGAAAAGGAACACTTTGGTGTTGTGTGGGAAAAGCACTTGACACCCAAGAGTCATGGGATGCCCTTGGAGAGGAAGGAGTGGGATGCCCAGAGTTAGAGTGGATTTGGTTGATGATGTGGAGCTACAACCTGTATTTGCTTCCTACTTCCCTCTCTCTTTCTGAAATCTTGCTCTTAGGACTAAAATTGAGCACAGTGCTGAGTCCTGGGGTGACTTGTGACTGCAGGCTTTTCCCGGGAGTCTGGGCTTGGATCCTGTCAGACCTGCTCCGTAAGTGTGGCAGGGCTACAAACTGCTGTGGTCCGGGACTGCTCTAAAAATGGAAAAATTGCTTAATTTCAGGAACGTAAGGAGGGCCTGAGACCTGGAGGGCCCTGTGAAGAAAGAGCTGCGTGGCCATCCCTGTAATTAGGAGAGCTCAATCATGTCAATTACACTGGCTGGATTTGCAGAGTTGTTTGGTTTATAATAGTAATTTATCTCCTATGGCAGAGAGCAGGGGGTAGAGTAAGTAGTGTGGGGTAAGTCACACCAAGGAGTGAAATCAAGCAGGCAGGGATGTGTGAGCAGGAGCCTTTAGATGATAACTGGACCCTCTGAGGGTTGACCCTTGTGTCTGTCCCTGCAGTGTCTGCAGCTTGGGCTGTGCAATTACAGCTGGGTACAAGAATAAAGACCTAAAAACACCCCAAATATGTATTTAAAAATAGACAGATTTCAGGGCCCTGAGTGTGTTTGCCCTAATGCATCTCTGTCATTAGGGTCACATTTGTTTGTGGGCTGCACTGATGCTGTGCCTGTGGCAGAAGGGCGAGTGGCAGGGTGTGCTGCTTGGGCTCAGCTGCCTGCACATCACCAGACTGCAGAGAGTTCACCTCTGCAAGTGGCATTTTCCCTAGAGTGCTGCCCTCCAGCTGATCTTAGGGGTTTTTGGGCAAGGGAGGAGGGGGAGCACTGTCTCTTGGGAGGAGGAGCGGGACAGAGCCAGCAGTGGTTGTGTGAGCCGAGAACGCGACTGAGGTGTGAGCTGGGGGTGCCTCTGGCACAGAGTGCAGCTGCTTCCACTCCATCCCTATCTCCTGGGGTTGTCTGTGTCAAAGAACGTGAACTCAAGGCAGATTTGCTTTGTCATCCTGACTTTGGCTTTTGCCACTGTGAATTTATCTTCATTTTCTGGAAGCTTCTTTTTAGTTCTCTACTGGGAAGTCCAAGAGGCATTGAAACACATAAAAGGGCTCACCCCAAACACCCCTCCACCACACAGATCATAAGGTGGGTGTGGGGAGGTGGGTTTGGGAATATCAGATCACAAACGGGAGCAAATCTGTTTCCAGCATGCGTTGTTCTTTAGTTAGTTTTTAACTCGATGCTGCAGAGGAGTGTTGTTGTTTCCCAATGGCAAAGTGCACTGAAATATGACCCCGGGATGGCAGTGCTGGCCCCAGGCCTATGTGCACAAATAGCCCACTACCTTCTGAGGCCTGTTTACAGCCCAGCAAACAAACACAGCCAGGCTGCCTCACAAAGAGTTGCAGCAGAAATCTGCCCCTCAGAGCTTTTATTTTTTCCTCTCAATGTCAATAAAACGTCCTTACCACTGATTCCAGAACCATCACTCACAAGATGTTGTGGTCCGTCTGAAAGCGTAGCTATGTAGTAGTGGATTAGGAAGAGAAAGAGCTGCATTGCTGTCTTTTGTATCTCCTACAATACCTTTTGCCTTGGATTGCTGTACTACAGGAAGAAATCGTAGTGCAAACTAAGCTCCAGCTCATGGTGTTAGCTGGGTGAGCGAGCAGGAGTCTCTTGGCACAGCCCTGGTGTGAGTTATGTAAATCTTGTGCAGTGTATAAGCAACAGGCGGTTGGTGACGTAAAACTGAGCATTTGTCTCTGTTTACTGGCTAATGTGACATGGCCCCTTCCTGCAGCATTTGACTGAGCTGGCGGGATTAAATAGAGCCCTGACACTCCTAAGTAGAAAACGCCTCAGGCTGAATAATGGTTTCTGCTCTGGAATTCTGAGTTCTGGCCATGGCATGGAACCCGCTGGTTCCTGTGTTGGACCAAAGTCCGCCCGGCATGGATGGCAAAGGTCTGGCTGTGAGGCTGGGGTTGCTGAACTGCCGATGGATCCCAGTGGCCATGTTGTGCAGGATATTCCTCCAGTGTCTCCTTAGCAGAATGTCAGGAACTCCTGTGACTCACACAGCGATTATCTGCTGGCGCTGTGATGGATGGATTGATTGCCAAACTGATGGGTCTTTGGGCTGTCTCCCAGTGCCCCTAGTTCGGCTCTACCCCCTGCTGTTGTCCCCCAGTCAGCTGTTGTACTTCGGGTCCCCTGAGTTTTCTGTGAGGAGCAAGTGACACTGCTCCCATGCAGTTCAGATTTTATCCAGAATGTCTGATTTGAATGTTTTTTGCCATGAACACTGTAGGAATTGAACAGGAGGCAGTTTCTTTACTCACTGTTTCAAGCCTCTTTCCAGCTGGCAAGCAGCCTCACAAGCCCTGTGTTTGCTCTTGCTCAGGGTCACGGTGCAAATGTTTCTCTTGCTTTCACCTTGGCTCTCTGACTCGGACACATGACACCCCACCACTATCCAGCCCCTCAATATGTCACTGTGCCCACACAGAGCAGCTTCTGCAAGGCTTTGGTTTAGGTGGTGGTTCCCAGTTCCTGAAGTCTTGGTTTTGGTTTTTTTTTTCCTACCCTGCTCAAAAAAGCAGCACAGATTTCTGTAATCATGAATAAAAAAAGCAGTTGTTATGCCCATTGCGTCTGGGGATATTTTACTCATCTCCATTCTCACTGCACCCACTCACAACATGTAAATTAGGGCCACAACCTCTGAGACATGTATAAACAGAGGAATTACATGACTTGCCAAACACTTACGTAATGACTTAATAGTATATCGTGGAACTGAGCTAAGGCTCATGAATCCTCTTCCTGCCTGACTGTTTCTCTTCTCACATTAATTATCATGAGCTGTAGCTACACCATGGCTCAGGAATCAATAGCACTGTGGCTTTCTGATTGTCCTTAATATATCACAGACTTGCACTGTCATTTATCTTTATTCAGTGAGAACTTTTGACTCAGGTGGTTTGTAAGTTCCTGTGAGTTGTGACTACCCAGAGTTGAACAGGCACTTTATTGATGAATAAACAGTTCGTACCTGATGGTCTGTTTCAAAAGCAGCAAGGCTGGAGTTATTATCTGGAGCTACCAGTGCCCTTTGGCCCTGAGAGTTATCAGACGAGTGTGTTCCTTTTGGATCTTGTGTGCCAAAATAAAATGGAGAGGTTAGGTCCTTCTGAAATTAGCTGAGGTAACAGGACTGGTGTGAAGAAACTGCCCCGTGTTTGTCTCCTGTGGCATAGCTCTTCTCTCGGTGTTTCCTGAACTGTTCAGCAAGTTTCATAAAGAACTGTCAGAGTAGAGGTCTCAAGAATTGCAAGTTCCAAGATTTCCAGGGAAAATAGAAGCAGAGTAGAAAAATGCTCTAAACCAGTGTCCCTGGCAAGAAAAAATGTTGTATTTAGAACTCTGTTATTTTGGAGAATCCACACATGATAGAGATAAAAACTTTTAACAAACACGAGCAGCAGAGCTATTACAGTCTGAGTATTTTTGCTGAACTGTTTAGGATGACACATGACCTGTGCAAAGGGCCTGGCTCACCTGTACTTCAGGTTGTAATGTGCTTTTTTCCTTTCCAGGAATCTACAAGCTGCCATCGGAGCCTACTATGATTTTGAGAGTCCAAATATCAATGTCCCCTCCATGTCGTTTGTGGAAGATGTCACCATAGGTGAAGGAGAGTCCATCCCTCCTGATACCCAGTTTACAAAAACGTGGAGGATACAGAATACAGGTGAGGCCTTTGGACTGCAGCAAACCCCATGCAGCAGGTGCTGGGATACAATGGGAGGGATGATGGCTCAAGGCAGGAGGCTTGTGTGCACTCAGCTGGGCTGGAGCCACCCTGAGGTGCTGCCAGCCCATGCAAGTTCCCCTTCTCGGGTTGGCACAAAGATTTTGTGGTGTGGTGTGCAGCTTGGTCAGGTCACCAGTCTCGTTCCTCGTGCCTCCACACAAACAAACTAAAGGGAACTTGTAGTCAAACAAGGCAGTGACACAAGGGTCATGTGGCAGGTCCACTTCTGGCAGAATTGCCTTTTCATGTTCTTAGAGGATGCAGGGCTGGAGAGACCGCATTCCACTTTGAAATAAGTCAAAGCAGTGACTGAGATCCAGGAAGTGAGGCTGGGCAAAGTGCATTCCCAGTGCTTGATACGGTGGGATGCAGTCAGAGAGGAAAATGAGATCCATGGATGCGAAGGAATCTCTCATCCTCAAGCAGTGCAGTGACAAGATGTTGCAGGAACATTTAAAACTGTGTGTCTGAATTTAACTGACCTGCTTTTATTTGTGTGAGGGAGAACAACCCCACACCAAGGTGTGATGTTGGGAGTCATCACGAGTCAGGTTCAGCTCTCTCAGTATTGCTGCTTGAGAACAGCTGCAGTTCTTGGGCCGAATATCCAAGTATTGCAGAGACTAAAACCACACTAAAAATCTAAGGGTATTTCATTAAGGGGGGGATGTTTAAGAACACTGATTTATAGAGAAAGTGTTCTGGAGGAAGGGTTTAATATTTCAGTGTACTTTTTCTGCCTCCTTTTGTTTGAAAGTACAATGGAAAGGGTGACACGTGGAACTTGCTTAAGCTCCAGTGAAAAGCTGACTGCCAATGTTTTTATAACTGTCCCAAATACAGCTCTTAAAAATCTAATAAGTGTGACAGGTCTTGTTTCTCCACTCCTAGTATCTCAATTTGTGTGTGTTATGACTACACCTCTATCTTGGGCCTTTCCGACTCCTCCCTTCCTTGTTCCTCTGATGTGCCATTTCCTGGATGCAATTTCAGCCTTAATTTAGCATCCTAGTTCAGGGGATATTTCACTGTTCTTGGAATGTTTCACCCTCTGAAATCCTGGGCCTTCTAAAATGCAGGACGGGAGCTCATCTTGACACTAGGATTTTCTGGCAAGGCTGACATTTGTTTTGGCTTCTGTGTGGTTTGAACCTGGCTTGTCTGACCATCCATCCGTGCCCTAACAGTGGTGCTGGAGGGCCTGACTTGGTACAACCACGCTGCTGAGAGTTAGTGAAGTGCAGCTTCACATGCTAGTTCTGACTCTGCAGTGTGAGGAGGACTGCAGCATTTGAAAACCATTCTTTGGTTTAATTAAGGTATAGTATCAAAGGGCTGTAGTGTTTCCAGATAATATCTACTTGTTAGGCAGATAACTGAAGCAGTGCCAAGGTTTTTAACAGCTCTACAGGAGTCCTTGATTACATGACTTCAGTTCTAGAACACAAAATACCTGAGGCGTGTGTCACTGGAGTGTTGCAGGTCTGATGAGTGTGACAGGCAGAGTTCAGAGATTGTCAGTTTGAGGCATGTGAGCTGTGAGCTCAGTTCAGTCAGGTTCTCATGTGCATCAGTGAAAAGCAATGCCCTGCTCTGGTACCTGCAGGACAGTGCTGCCTTGTCTGCCAAAAGAGCAGTCTGTGTAGTAGAACCATTGCTGGAAGAGCAGCAGGATTTAACAGCCTGTCTTCCTCACCCCACTCTGCCCTCAGCTGCTGCTGGCTCTGCAGGACACACTCTGCAATTTATCATCTCCTGAGAGATGAGTGTACTGAAACAGAATGACATAATCATAATTTCATTTTACGAAGCTTATCAGTTGCAGCGTTCTAGGCACCTTGCAAGCCTAAAGCCTTAAACCCGATAAAAATCACATAAATAATTTAAACGAAACCGTGTTGCTGGGCTGCCAACCTCTGCAGATGAGACTTCATGCTCAAGTGCCCCACGCCCCAGGCTGAGGTCAGCCAGACACCCAGCTCCTCTTTCAGAGCCCTGCTCTCTCAGCACCTTTCCAGCTGCACTGGTACATCCCCCACACTGAGCATCCCGCTGCACTCGTGCACATCCCTCTCTCCCTGCGAGGCTGTGAATTCCACAAATAAGGACTTGACAAGAAAACTAATCTTTGCCGTGTCTTCACTGGAGTATCCACAGGGATTAAATTATCAGGCAAGCTGTTGCAAAGGATGCTCCTTGAGGTAACGTGAGGTCAGAGCAGCCTCCAGCATGCTTGCCTTGGACCAGACGGAGCAGTTCCAAGCTTCATGGTGGTTCAGGCTTTCCGTAGCCATTTCCGTCAGCCTCAGCTGACCAGGAGGTGCTCTCAGTTGTTGGCTTAGTTATGTCACGTGACTGGGGAAGAAGCAAAGGAAAATTGTGCTAAACTGAGTTTTCACGAGTCTCAGAAGCACTTTTTCTTTCTGTCTGCCCCAGTACTTGTTATCTTTGGCAGCTGTCCCTGCACGCAGGAGCTGTTTTCTGTCTCTCTGATTGCCAGGTCACGCTGTCAGTCCCAGTGTCTGCAGTATAAACATGGATCTCCACAGATAAATTGTGTGTTCATGACCCTTCCCACCTTTGCAAAGCCTGAGAAAAGATTTGGTGCAAGGAGAGAAATAAATCCATTTAGGAAATAGCGCTGGCACTTCAGTTACAGCTTAAATTATGAGTTCCTCTTGAGACTCCTAACAGGCTTAGAAAGAAATGAATCCCACAAAGGAAATGTTGCCAACACTTTGTATAAATAACAGGTATTTGATGTGGCATGGTTCAGGAGCATCATGGAGGGAGGCAGAAATGGGAGCACACAACACAGCACTGCCCTTGTCTCTGCCTCTGGCCCTGGGGAAGGGGAGGTGTGTATAGGTTAAATTCTTTTTTTTTTTTTTTTGCTGCTGTTACACTGTGACTTTGGAATTTTTTTCATGTAACAAAGACACAGAGATTACTCAAATAGGAATATCAGTTGTTCTCCTGGTCCCTAAACACGCCAGTTAAGCATGCTCTGAACACCAGGCTTCCTCAGCATCCACTGCTGCTGTGTATCTTGGTTTCCTTTAACCATCCAACGATTGCGCAACTGTTTCAACAAGCATGTTTCATCCAGTCTCACACAAACAGACAAAGCTTTTCCTGGTGCGCTGTCAGTAATTCCCTCTCCTGTCTAATCCCAGGGACGGAGGCGTGGCCCCCAGGGGTTTGCCTGAAGTATGTCGGTGGAGACCAGTTTGGCCACGTGAACATGGTGATGGTGAGGTCCCTGGAGCCGCAGGAGATGGCCGATGTCAGCGTGCAGATGTGCAGCCCCAGCACCGCCGGAATGTATCAGGGACAGTGGCGGATGTGCACTGCCACGGGACTCTACTATGGAGGTGAGCAGCCCCTTTCCCAGCCCACGGCCCCACTGGGGACAGCAGGGACAGCGCGGGCTGATGATGGAGCAAGAGGGCAGAGGTCTGCCAGCCCTGGGCCTAAATATAGAACACGGAGTGGAGGAAAACATCCAGAGAGCTGCTTTGTTGTCTTGGTCAGTGTTTTCTGAGCACTGGTAAAATTACAGATTACATAAAACTCTGGAAAACAAAGGGATGCGCGCAGCTCTTCTGGAGAATCCCAGTCCATCCTTGGCAAGATTCTTTCCCAGTTTTCCATTGCTTAACACTGTGAACTATATATGAGCATAAAATAGTAGTGAAAAGCTCATAAGTAATCAAAAGTAGTGAAAGCTGATAAGTTAATGCCCAGGGTTTAATGCTGTGATTTAGTGCATCCCCTGTGAGCTATTTCTCAGTTTAAAGAATACATTTGGCTATTTTGCCTGGTGCTTCAGCCTGGGCCTCAAACATCTGCCTTCAGTGCAACCTTCCCACCCTTTTCCGCCAGCTTTAGTTTACACTGACAACATCTTTGTGTATCTGTTGGCAGTTGGGAGTATCCCAAGTTTCAGGCTTTGAGTGAGAGGTGTTGGCACATGGAGGCAAAAATACCAGTGCCCAGAAGGAGGGGGCTGCTGGCAGCGCTGGCACTGCCACGCAGCTCCTTGGTGTCTGGAGGGGATGCAGTGTGTGTCCCCGAGGGATGGGCTGGGGTATCCCCATGCAGGTGGGACAGCCTGTCCAGCTTGCATTGCTGATCCCGTGTGCTCAGTGCACAAAGGTTTGTGGGCGGTTCCCAGCCCCGGACTATGGAAGATGTCCCAGCACTGCCAGGAGTTGTCACCTTTGCCAGAACACGACCTGAAGATTGAACCTCTTTGGCCACCAAGCTCTGAGTCCGAGAGACTCCTGCCCTGCACCCGAGCCGATGGTTTTGCTTTCGGCTGCCCCCAGGTCCGGCCCGGCGATCCCGGGGCCCGGGCATCCATCCCATCCTGGGCCGGGGCTCGGTGATGCCAGCTCGGAGCGGCACCGGAGCCGCAAGGCCGTGAGAGGGCGGCAGAGGGCGCTGCGGGGCCGCTCCGGAGGCGCTTTTGGGGGGACGTGAATGTGGGTGTGTACAGTGGGGTCAGTGGTGGGTGTGTGTACAGTGGGGTCAGTGGTGTGTGTGTGCAGTAGGGTCAGTGGTGGATGTGTGCAGTAGGGTCAGTGATGTGTGTGTGTGCAGTAGGGTCAGTGGTGTGTGTGTGTGCAGTAGGGTCAGTGGTGTGTGTGTGCAGTAGGGTCAGTGGTGGATGTGTGCAGTAGGGTCAGTGGTGTGTGTATGTGCAGTGGGCTCAGTGATGTGTGTGTGCAGTAGGGTCAGTGGTGTGCAGTGGGGTGTGTGTTTGTGTGTGTGTTTTTACAGGGATCAGTGGAGAAGTGTGGGCACAGGGATTAGTGGTGTGCCCTGGCAGGGTGCGGGATTCCCTAAGTAAGTCGTGTACCCCTAAGGTAAAATCCCACTGTTCTCAGTTGGCTCCTAAAATTCAAACTGTTGATCCCAGCCCTGTTGAACTGGGGACACTGGAACCAGTACTGCTGAGGCTTTGTAAAAATGTGCTTTAAGCAGTAAGTCTTTCTCTTGCTAGTGTGAAGGATGGAATTAATTGTCTCCTTCTTCATAAACTCCCATCTAGTGACAACCCAAATGCTTGTCTTTCCACAGATGTCATCTGGGTGATCCTCAGCGTGGAAGTTGGAGGACTTCTGGGTGTCACACAGCAGCTGTCATCCTTTGAAACAGAGTTCAACACGCAGCCGCATCGCAAGGTAGAAGGAAACTTTAACCCGTTCGCCTCTCCACAGAAGAACAGGCAACCAGATGAAAACAACCTAAAAGACCCTGGGGGTTCCGAGCTAGGCACAATCAGCAAAAACACATGGGGGCCTGCTCCTGACCAAATCGAACAAGATCAGAATGGACTGTCACAAAACTCTGTAAATCTCTCCCCCAGCAGTCACTCGAACAACTTGTCGGTAGTGACGTACAGTAAGGTAGGTGCCCTGGGCGAGCAGGAGAACGGGTAGGGGAGGAGCCTGGCAGGTGTGTAATTGCTCTTCCTTCCAAACTGCAAAGCCCTTTCCTTCTGCTTCTGCCAGACCTGCTAAGGAAGGTTCTGAATTTGACTGTCTGACTCTGCCAACTCCTCATGTTATATTAAAATATTTTTTGCCTCTTATAGACTCTACCAGATCCACCTTTTTGTTTTTGCTTCAAGTCCTTCTTAAAATTTATATAATCTTGTTTGGGTGCTGTAACCGCAAGTGGCCGGAGCCTGCTCTGGTTGCGTGTGCAAATAAGTCAAAATATCTCTCTAGATGTGTCCTGAGTTTGACATAATTTTGAACAGAGAACAAATAACCACACCCTCAAACTTCAGATTAGCCAGATAACTTCTTTTTAGCTGGTGTGGGAAGACTACAGAGCTCACCATTTGATCCCAGAAGCTGCCTGCAGGAACAGTCAATCAAAAGACTGTTCCTGTCTGTGTCCTTGTCTTGTTCATAATTGTAGGTGACTTTTAAATTATCTTTACTTTAAATCTCTCTCAAAAGCTTGCTTGGTGGATGCTATATGAGTCTGAGTGATATTTTGACTGTTTTTATTTGCTTGTGTGTGAAAAATGAATTGCAGGATTATTTACAATTCAGAATCCACCTGTTAATGCAGCAGTATGTGTAGGTGTGTACTGTCGTATGTCAAACTAGTTTGATTTTTAAAATCCTTTAAAAATGCTTTACTGTACTTTGAGCAGGCTGTGTAGGACAATAACACTTGGTTGCTGAATGACTTAATAAAGCCCTAATGTTAGTTCACCTACAGCACTTTAGTTCCTCCCTGGATGACCTGCCTGTCCTGTGCCAGCAGATCTTGCTTTAGTGACCTTTACCCCAAGGCCGTGCATTTTTTACACGTGGGGTGAGCCTGACCACCCCCCCTTCGTGGTCCCAAACACCATCACTGGGCTGGCTCCTGCTGCCACGCTCTGCTCATAACAGTGGAGTGGATGGCTTGGGAAATGATTACCTGTCAGTGAAGCACCACCTGAGCTGGCAGTGCTGAAAGTGGCTGCTTTAGCGGCTGCTTGGTGGGGTCGTGGTGCTCCCCAAGGGGCTGGGCTGGGACTGACTTCAAAGAAGGTGGGTGTGAGGAACCAGAGCCCGTGGCAAGGAGCAGCTGTGCTGTGGGAGAGAAGCCAGCAGGAGCGTGAAGCACCACCTGAGAGGTGTCACTAGGTTGAAGTGAGCTGGTTTAGCTGGAAACCCAGAGCTCTGTGCTCTGAAGAAACGGGAGCAGTTATAATCTAACCCCAAACATAGGCAAGTGACCTTTCCTCCCCTTTTTCCTGGTTGTTTTGTTTTGGAGTTGTTTGTTGTTTGTTTCTTTTGTATTTACAGAATATTTGTGGGTGGATTTGAGGTGGATTATCTGAGATTAAAGCAGACATTTTGTTTTCTGGCTTCAGAAGGGACAACTTTGTGGTCCTTCTTGCCTGGGGGTGGGGGATATGGTAAAGCTATTTGATTTTTGGGTGGTTTTCTCCCTACTGCAGTTAAATTTTGTTTGTGACATACTAAGACAAATTATTTTATCCTTTGGAGGTTCTTCTGGTAGGTCTGAAGATCTGAGTCCCGTTCCAGCCTTGCCTTTGCTGCCCGAGGCAAGAAGTTTTCTGCCACAGATCCAGTATTCATACTGGTACAGTACTGGTTCTGTAGTAAACAAGTTTGAGGGAGTTGGACATCCCAGACACCTGGTCTGGTTTGAAATGGCCAGGTGAACATTCCCCCCATCCCTGGCCAGGTCTCTGGGAAAAGAAGATCCACTTTTGTTTGGTTTTTTCCCTTTGTGTGCATGGTGTCCCCAGGTAGGGATGCTGCTGGAGCAGAAAAGGGTTTATTAGAGGTGATGTCAGGAATGTTGAATTACCTGAGGAAGGAACAGATGGAGCTCCAGTACTTGTTGGAAAGAGCTCTACCTGGCCTATCTTCTCCACATCCCCAGGGGATCTGACCTGTACTCTGCTGCTGCAGAGGAGGAGGAAAGCTACTGCACTGGGAGTTGCTGCCCTGTGATTGAATACTGGTGTGAAAGGCTTTTTTTCAGGTTCTAGAGCAGACAAAAGAGCACTGTGGGTTGGTTAGGCAGTGGCACAGACTCCAGGATTCCTGGGTTTTAATTATCTTGAGCAGGACCTCTGATATTTTTGTCTCTTTTCACGTACCTGGAAGAGGGAGAGAATCCCCAGTCATGTTTGACAGACCATTTGTGGAGTGAAGGAGATGGTTCAGGTTTAGTTAAAGTGTTGAGAAGAGCCCGTGTCCTGTATTTAGAAGTAAAATAAGCCCTTAAATATTTCTCAGATGACTGTGGAGGCTTCCTCTGCTGAGAGGCACTGGGGACACCCAGTCATGCAGTGCATGAGACCGTGAAATCTTTGAGATAAAACGAGCAGTTTCTGGCATCTGCAGGTGTAAAACATACTCAAAGCTGCCAGACCTTGTTGGAATTAGTTCTCCCTCTGGTGCACTGAGCAGGTGTGACTTGTCCTCCAGAACTCCCCATTGGAGTCAGGATTGTGGCAACGCCGACGTGCCATCTGCTGCTGGGTTAGACAAATACAGCAGCATTTCACACCTGGAAACGTTCAAAATGCTTTTATACAGCAGCAGAGTGTGTGTGGTTTGGGTGTCCTGCTCAGTGGAACAAGCTTTCCTAGGGAAAAACAAACAAAACCAGACACAGAATTCCCTGTAAGTGGGTAAGAGGAAACCTGTGGCATGGTTGGAACAAGCTATGTGCCCTTTATTCCTGCTATGGCACCCACCTCCCTGGGACCCCCTGCCCACCTTCCACACTCACTGCAGGGAGGCTGCAGGCCAGGGCCTGTCAGGGCTTTGCTTAAAGCATGTTATTTTTAAATCTGTTCCCAGTGGAGTTTTTGCATGTTCTTAGATGTGAAGATGTGCCTAAGTGCAGGATAGGATGCCCAGAAATCCCCATGCACGGGTATTTTATTCTCTGGCAGTCGCTCTCTCTGGATTCTCCAGAGATCTGAGGTTGATACAGCTTCCTCCTATTTACTCCTGTCTCATAGCAGCCCTGCACGGTCATTGCTGCTCTCTCTTTTCCACTAAAAGCCCAAGACCCAGTCTGACAGTGCCTGAGAATTAGAGTTTAATTGCTTAACTGAGGAAAGAAAGGTACAGGTTTCCATGTCTGGGAAGACCAGAAGGGAATAGCCATATCCTGACACTTAGATTGTACTTGTCATCTCTTTATAAAATCCACAGATCTGTATCTAAGCCTGCTGATGAATTGAGGAATCACTGCTCTCTATGTCATGTAGAAAACTGCACGTGGAAGTTGTGATTCCGCAAAGATTTGCCCAGACAGGACACTGGGCGTTGTCCGAACCACAGCAAACGGTGCCTGGCTGTCCTGCTCCTTGCTCGTGCTGCTCTTCAAAGCCCAGTGAAATAGAAACATATTTGGAGTTCATAACTTTAAAATATGAACTCCTTTTTACCTGCTGTGTTTATGCTCTCCACCTCCCTCTGTTCTGTGTGGAGCTGAGCTATTTAGCAGCTTTCTGTACATAAGGGGAAACCAACCCTGTGTCCTTGGAGCCTTTAACTGGCTTCCCCTCTCTGAGCTTAAATGTTATTGCTGCTTCTAGAGCCATGCTTCTCCCAAACCAGGGCCTCCAATTTGCAGATTTTTGGAGTACCTCTGTAAACTTTAGACAGAAATACTTGTACTGGAAACTAGGCATCAAACTGTGCATGAGGATGATGCCCCAAATATGTTTGCATCCATGGAGGAGAGAAGCTCCTTCCATCTGGGCTTCACACTGGGCTGGTCACCATGTGGTTACATCCATTTAGACCCAGTGGGAGAATGTTTGACTCGGAGCTCCTGTGGCTGCTCCCACAGCACTGCAGCCTGGGCTGGGCTGGCATGAGCTGGTTTGCCTCTCTGGTGAGAGAATGGTGATTTGGGTGCTGCATGTCAGCTCATTGTGAAATCCATGTCCTTCTGGATTGTGGGAAGTGACAGATAATCTTATTTTAGTCCATCTTTGCTCCACTGCAGCCCAGCAGAGTTGAGTGTTGTTTATCCTGGCCTAGCAGCACATCAGGGAGTTGTGCAGGGGAACTCAGTTGGGATCCTGACCCCTGTCACCTCCTCACCCACGGGCACCTGAACCAGTCCTGCCAGTGCCTGCTCCCAGAAGGTCCTGAACTTCCTGGTGGTCTCCCAGCCACGCCATGTTTGCACAGCATGCATGGAATAAAACACAAGTGCTGGATGCTTTGTTCTCTGTTTGTGCTCAGTTTACGTAAGCGAGGTTTGGAGCAGCGCGGGGTAGGAGCGGCCTGAGGGGATGGGGACGGGCAGCGTGGGCTGGGGCCACTGTCAGTGTCCACTGGGAGACTCCTGTATCGCTGTGCAGCTGTGCATCCACCTCCTGTCCCTGGAAGTGTACCTGCATTGGTGGTGACTCAGTCACAGAGGTGAAATAAAGAGCTGTCTGAAAGCCTGTGTGTGATGGTTTATGAAAGATTCGCTTAATCCTCACTTTATTCCCAGCACAGGTGCCTCCATTTACAGAGCTCAGTGTTCACAAAAGGTTTTAACTTCCCAAAACATCTTACTTCCCTTCCTAGAGGCACGAGTCAAATGATAATTTATACCAGTAGTTGTCATGCAGAGTCTTTGCTTGGAAAATCACAGTCCTGTGTTCTCACACACTGATCTGTGTGAAGAGCCCGTGCTCCCACCAGCAAGTGAGCAGTTACTTCTGGGGAACGTTCTGGAAGAACTGAAAGTGAATTTGCAAAGCTGCAGCTGAGCTTTTCATAAAGACAGTGATCCCACTTGGAGGATAGATGGGAATGCACCAAAAATAGTGGGAATAATCCTTCCATTGAAACAACTTGGAAAACTGCAATTGCCTGCAGAATTATTTTTGCATGTTTGTGATGTAAAATATTGCATAGAGGGGATAATTAGGCTTGAAAATGTCATACAGGGGTTTGGTATTTGCATTGCAGCAGTAACTGAAGTTTTCTGGTATCAAACCCTTACAACTGTGCATGGTGACTGGAGGTCATGGGATGTGGGAGGGGGAGTCACCTGCACAGGGTCTGCACTAAACCAGCTCTCATTCAGCCTAAAGATACAAGTGGGGTTCAATTTTGCCACGTTCTCGAGTCCAGTAATAAATCTCGGGTAGGTGAAATGCAGTGAAGGGTGGCAATCCCAAAAGCAAAGATCTGGGGCTTATCTATGGTGAAATTCCTTGCATCAGGAGGAGCGGACCGTGGTTGTGGATTGTGGGACTGCTCTGGCATTGCCAGGGGAGCTCATTCCAGGGTGTCGGGTGTTCAGTGCAGGGTGGCAGATGGTGCAGAGCTGCACATGCTGAGGAATCTCTTGTGCTGAGCTAAATTCTGGGTTTAACTGACACAGCATAATTGTGTAGCTTTAAATTAGGTGCTTCAGAAACCAGGATGTGGAGAGCCTGAGGGTTTTCCTGCAAACCAGCTTATGGTGACTTCAGAGGATCTCTGCATCCAAAAGCACTAACCAGCTGCTCTGATGTCAGACTGAGGGTGACTGGCAGTTCTTACACCACAGGGGCAGGCTTGTGGAACCCTCAGATTAAAGCAAGCGAGGTGGTTCTGCCCCTGGCATCCCCTGTGAGGTGACACAGGGTAAGGGACTCCCAGGGTGCCCGCAGCAGAGGAGCAGGGGATGGTTAAACCCCTCCTGAGCTCGCCAGGCAGTGCCTCAAACAAAGCCTTGTGTGCAGGTAGCTCGAAGAATGAAGCAAATTCTGGCAAATGTGTCTGTACAGGTAATCAGCAGCAAATCCTGTTTTCCTTCTGCAGAATGCTAAGTACAATAGCTTAATCCCTCTGAGGTGAGACTGCTTGGGATCCTGTTTATACATTGCTTTTCTTCTGTGTCCTTTTTTTGTGCACCTGCTCATACCATCTTAATGCTTCTCTCCTGCTTCTCCCTCCTGTTTCATTGAGTGTATTTTTGGAAATGTTGGATATCTCAGTTTCTGGATTTTGATGGGAGCATCTCCTTCCTGAGGTGAACTGCCATGCTGGAATCTGCTGGCTTTTGAAAAGCTTTACAAACTGGCACTGCAGCATATTCCTGGGGTAGAAATGTGTTTGTTTTTCCATCACTTGCATGTATTTCTGTCTGCAAACGCCAATTTCCACGTTCCCAGTCTTTCATACTTCCCACGCAGTTCAGGAGGTGTCCTGGTTAATTGTCTGCTCATCCTCCTCTTGGTTGGATTCTGAGCGCTGCAGAGAGCTGCTTCATTTTACCATTTGCTTGTATTTACCATATGATTATATCCCAAGAATGGAACTTTTTCTCTCCAGCTGTGGCAAGATCACAGACTGTCGATGGTACTTCCTTCCCAGTCAGACCTGCAGCAGAGCTCTCCAGCCTGGGGTTTGCCAGTGATGTTGATTCTTTTACAATCCGTGTTCCTCCTCCTGGCTCCGTGGCCCTGGCTCCTGCAGTGAGGGAGTTTTGAAGTTGTAGAACACACAGGAAAGGGTATTTCCTAGGAAATTTGCCCTTTTAAAGGCAGAGTAGTGAAAACTGAGGTCAGAGCTTCTAGTTTAGCCCGAGCAGGAATGGTTTTGGCTGTTTGGGCTCTTGCTGCCTTCCCCAGAGTGTGCTGGGAAGAGCTGGGCTGTGTTTAGAAGCATTTGCATAATGGTCTTCCAACTCTGCCATGGGATATAACATGTTTTTCTCCCTCATCTCCCTCCTGACCTCAGTATGTGCTGGGTTTTCTGTGGGGGTTGTACCTTCATCACTGACAAACTTCATCTCCCTGTGAACTGGGGCATCTCTTGCTGCCTGTTGGTCTTTCTTCTGCTTCCTGATGAAACCCCGGATAGCTGATCCGGACAATAGAAGTTACAAAAGGAGTTCCTGTTAATTCGAGACCTGTGACTAGACCTGACATTTAGGTGACTCACTTCAGGATATAAAGGGGGGAAATGGATTCTGTAGGAAGTATTTTGAGGGTTTTGGTAAATGCTCTGCTTGATTTCACTGGAGGCAAATGTGTATTGTCACCTTGAGAAGGTATGAATGGCACTTGTGGGAACGTGGATTTTTTTTTTTTTCTTGGGTTTTTTTCTGACATAGCCTCTTACCCATGTCTGTAAGACAGACTGGGGAGGCTGCAGGGGCTGGGCCTGTAGGTGTTGTAGCATCTATAGGGAGTTCTGGTGTAGAAAATACAAGTTGTTCTGTGGCCTTGCCCTAAAAAACACCTGACAGAGGTAAGTGGTGGCATCTGCCCTCTCTGGGGAAACCAACCCTGGAACGTGTGGTTTAGGAGCGTCCTTGGACCCACAGTGGGGTTGGTGGGAAGCCCTGGGCTGGGCTGGGCACTCTGGAGCTGAGCATTGAGCGTTTTGTTTCTTGCCTGTTGAAAATTGATTATGTCTCCAACTTTCTTTCAGGGTTTCCACGGTCCTTATCACTTCGGACAGTCTTAAAACACAAAAACACAAAACGGGTATCGACAAGAGGAGAATTTAAGAAAAAAAGCTGACTTTTGGGGGAAGGGAGGGGGATTCATGTGGCAGACAGACACAGCGTGGACCCCCCTTCTCTGCCTCCGTGTTCTGGAAAAGAAGAAAAAAACAAAAGCCCAGTAACTTAAGACTAGCTGTTTCCAGAGGAAAATCCAAAACCTGAGTATGCATGTGTGACTGCTGGATTTCAGAGTGGTGTAAATGCTATGAGGAAGAAGAGACACCAACACTATGGGTTTTTAGAAATCATCTTCTCACGTAATTAGGTAGCTTAAAAAGAAGTTTAAAAATGAAAATTTAAAAGCCATCTTTAAAAAAGAATATTTTGCCTACAGAGCGGTTGTAGTTTGAGCAAATGTTTAATTTCTGTTTGTTTCTTGTTGATATTTTTTTTTTCCTAAGGGACAGCGTGCATTTTCCCAGAATGTCCTGGTTTGCTGCCGAACAAGACTGGCTCAGCACCCGCTGGGGTTTGTGCAGGGACTGCTTCTGTCAGGCTTTTTTACTGCCAGGTTGGGTCTGCACCCAGCACTGCATTTTTAACAGCATCCGCTGGTTTTAGTTACCGACTTTTTAATCTTTTATTTCTTCTTTTCCTTTTGGTTTGGGTGTTGCTGTTAGTTGTCCTGCGTGTCATTGGGAGCCACGCTATGGCCAGGTCTCGGTATCAGAGTTGGAGGGGGAGACTCTGGGATAACATGGAGGGCTCATCTCCCTTCCCCCTTGTACATGAAGTACACAAATACACACCCGTGTTAATAAGAAACTGATTTATTCAAGTTCCTGAGCTGTCCTGTGTGGTTAGCAGTTTAAAATCCCTTTTTGTTCACTCTCGTGTGCAGTAGCTGTGCCTGGAGCTGTGTGCCAAGGGGAATCTCTGTAGCTGTAATTCACCTGCTGGTAGTTGCAAAGCTTCACAGACATCCTGTCCTTTTCATTTGGAGTCTCCCCTCTCTCTTTCAGAGCATAAGTTTGCATTTTTTTCTCCTGTGCTGGGGTGTAGCTTAGAGGCTGATCCATGTGTTCCGGAGCACAGAGCAGGAATTGGCACCATCAGCTGGGTCCTGCTGTCACCTCCTCTTCTGCCTGGGGCTCTCAGTGGGCTCTCAGGGCTCGTGTTAGGGGAGGGATTGCAAAAGATTTGGGCTGCTCTGCTGTTCCTCCAGCATGTTTTCCTCCCGTTGTGGACTGGGAAGTGCAGTGTGAGGGGAGGCAGCTTGGTCTCAGGCATTGTGGTGAATTTATTCTGAAGTGCTGTCCCCACAAACAGAGGGGAGTGACCCCGGCAGCACCGTCCTGCCCAAACGAATGAGGCTGGAACAGCCATCTGCCAAAGATACAGGAATATGCAAAGCTCCCATTACCTCTTTCCAGGTCTTCCCAGTGAAGACTTCCCTGTGCCAGAGCTGCACACTGCATGGCTTTGCCCTCACTGCTCTTGGCTGCTTCTGTTTTTGTGGCTGGTTTTGAACGGGGGAATCCTTTGTCGCAGCAACCGAGGGCTGGTACCTGAGTGCATATGGATGGACCTCGTGGGGACAGTGGGAGTTCCTTGTGTCCAACAGGAAGGATTGGGCAATGGATTTTGTTCATATTTCAGAGGTCCAGCTGTTACAGATCACCATTAGCTGAAATCTCCCTTCAGAAATCTGTTAGCTGGGAGAAACAAGTATAATAACAGAAACTACCTGCATAGAAGTGGCACTGCAGGATTTAAACTGCCTGACACTTGTACTTGCAGTCTGGTGGGCACCTGGTTCTGCCCTGGATCTGGGGGAGTGTTGGGATTGGCGTGAACCTGCTGAAGGTGCTGCCTCTTGGAAGGTTTCTGTCCACAGAAGGTCCTGTAACAATATTTTGCCTTGGATTAATTAGTTACCTGCCTCTGAGCATTGATCTGGAGGGTGATCTGCAGCCCCATGGTGTGGTGTGGGCAGGTGGAATCTTTCTTCACTCCCGTCTTTCCTCACAGGTGGCTCACGAGCCCCTCTGAGGGTATGAACATCAGCCCTGCAGCACCGCTGCTCCCCTTCCGAGGGCACTGAACCCCTGGAGACTGCTCTCGGTCCAAGTGACAAGGTGATTCCTTATCTTTATTAGCTCCTTGTGTCAGCTGTGTAGTGGAAGGGAGGGGAAGTCAGGGTCTGAGTCTGAGTTAGAGCTGGTGCTGTGACCTTTGCCTGGTGCCAGCAGTGGCACCTGGGAGGCCCTTGCACTCGGATACCCCCACGCTGGCTTTCTGCTCCCAGGCACGTGTGCTCCTCCCGTGTCCCCTGGCTGCCATACTTGTGTCCCTGCCTACTTGTGCTCCTCCTAAGGCTGAATTTCCCTTGTCTTGAAAAATCAAAACCTGCATGCACCCCTAGTAGCCATGTGCTTTCCCACTCTGAAGGCACACGTGTTTGCAGTCCGTGGTGTCCCGGTGACAAGGGTTGCATGTTCCAGGGTGTGAGGAAAGGCAGGGCTCTGAGATCTGCAGCTCTTGCTGCTCGCATCCTGCTCTGCCCATGCAGCTGAGGGATCCATGGAGCACTGGCTCTTTGGGGCCTGGGTTGTGGTCCCCGCTGTGGCACTGGAAGGATGTTTAAAACAGGGGTTGCTCTATCCCTGTGTTTTTCCTTGAGTAAAAACTGTTTCACTGAGGCCAAAGGTGGTTTCATCTCCTGATTCCTTGGAGCTTCGTGGTGCAGCCAGCCCTCAGATTGCTTGTGCTTCAGGTGTCCAGCTTTTAATGGGGAGATTTGAGATGAATTTGGCAAAGCTCTGCCCAGGTGACCTCGTGACGCTGCAGTTTGTATCAGCTCCCATACAGAAAAGGGTGATGTAGAACATCTCTGATGGCCTCTAAGTGGGTCCCTGTGGCAAGCGAGAGCTACTTGGGCCCTGTCACCAACACAGCTCAAGCAGTGTCACCTCCCAGCCTTGGCAAACTGGAGCAGGATGTCCCTGGGACTGGCCCCGAAGTGGCAGTGCCATGGGAAGGGGTGAGAGAGTGGGAATTCTCTGCCCACACCTCAGCAGCGTTGGATTCAAACCCTGCCAAGGTTTGGGAGCTGGGGCAGAGCCGTGCAGTCAGAGAGCAGTGGTGTGGGTGGGAAATGCACGCTGTCCCACGTCTGGGTTTCTGTTGTGTTTAATTTTTTCCATGTGTGAGTGCGTGGGTGGTTCCCAGCCTGTCTGTGCTCGCCGGGGCAGTGCATGTGTAGCACGGGATGGTGTGTTGCCTCTCTGAGTCTGGGAGAAGTCCTATGATAGCACATTGGGGGTGAAAATAAAGGAAGCTTTTTCCTTAATGTATAAATGAATATTTGTATGATTAAATTAACACAGAAAAAAAACCAAAGCTCTGGAGCTGTTGAGAGTTTTATTGAAGCTGCAAAACTTCACTTTGTAGTTAAATGTACCGGGTTTGCTCCATCCCCAGAGGGTTTCCAGACACTCAGGCACAACACCCTTAAACCCACCTCTAGCCCTAATTTACTCCAAATTGCTGTGAAACCAAACCCAGTTTGGTGCATATTGAGGTTATCAAACCACCTGTCCAGCCCCTGGGTGGGGGTGAGGCTGGGGAGAGGCCATGGGGGTGGTTGTGAGGCACAGGGGACTCCAGATTCCCTTTGGACAAGGTCAGATCACTTCTCCACAATTCTGGAGGAGTGGGATGGTCTCAGTGATCTCCATATGAGGGGCACCAGCACAAAGCAGCTGTGTCCCCAGGAGTTCCTCATTGCAGCCGTCCTTCAGAGCCTGGTGCAGTATGGGGTGATGCTTCACACTTCAAACAGCCCAGTCATGAGGGATCACACCTTCCATTTCCTGAGTCACTCGGGAGGGAGGGAGGAAGGGAGGAATGGGAGTTTGAAGGGAGGAAGATCAGTTTGGTTTTTGTTTTCTCACAATCCCTAAGGAAGTGGTGCTGATCAGGATGGGGGGCACATGAAGGTCTCACTTTGCTGGGCACCTTTACAGTTGTCCCAGGTGGATCTGAGTTCCCAGGTGAGGCCTTGCTGCTCGGGACACCCAGCCCAAGCATTACTTGGATAAACTGCACCATGAAGCAGCTCACCTGAGGCCGTTCCTTTGCTTACCTGGGAGTTTGGTACTAATCCCCACGAGAAACCTCACTCTGTGTGTGCTGGCTTTGCTTTTATCATTTGAATAAATGCCTGGAGCTTTCATGTGCCGGTTAAGCTTGACTGAAAGCCTGACTGGGAACAGACATCCTGCTACCTGTGCCTGGGGGTGTTTGTTTTGTGCCCTGAGCAGAACGCGCCCCTCGAGCTTGGGGTGCTCGCGGGTGTCCCGAGGCTGCTGTGTTTGGGCAGGGGAGGATCGCCCGCCCTGCTCACTGCCCAACTTTGCATTTGCTCCTTATTTGCTCGAAAGAATCTGTTTATCTTTAGGGTTGCAACCTGTCAGAGGTTGCCAGCACAGGACAATCCCATCACACCTTTAATGGTATCTCCTGAGTGGGCAAATAACCGGCGGGATTGCCGTGGTGGGGGTCACCCCGCGATCCCGGGTGCGGAGCTGGGCGGGTGGGCAGGAGGCCAAGGCAAACAGCTGCCACAGGCACCTGGGAGCTGCTTAGGAGCTGCTTTTGCTGCTTGTTTATTTTTTTAGGGGAACCAGATCGTTGTCCATTAAGAGTTGCAAAATTAATTCTGGTTTTATGCAGTTCTTTTGGTTCCCAAAGCAATAGCAGTCAGAATGAGGGTGTTTCCAGCTTTTGGTGATGGATTACAGGGATGGGGATGTGCTCAGCACCCAGGACTGCTCGGGCCCGTGCTCTGGGCCTTGTTGGGTACTCATGTTGGGTACTCATTTTGGGTACTCATGTTGGGTACTCATGCCCCTCAGGCTGGACGGAAAAGCAGGATCTGCTCCAAAACCTCCCCAGCACCACTGCATGTCCTCATATCTGCAGGCATGACCTCGAGGGCTCCAGTGGACACCTGCCTGTCCAGGAGCAGCACCTGGAACAGTGGCAGAGAGGATTTTTGTGATTTTGGTTTATTTTTCCTCCTCTCTCTGCTACCTTCACTAATCCTGTGGCAGCAGCCTGTGGTGTGCAGCACTCTGCTCGTGCATCTCTGCAGATCCCTGGGGATGCACAGGGGAATGTTAATGGCCACAGGGGAAATGAGGCCAGGCTGGTGGTGGGATGCTACCAGGGGTCCATGGGGAAGGAGTTGGATCAAAGGGAACTTGGGCACTTCCTGGAAGTTCTCCATAACCTGCTCTCTCTCTGCCTGTGTGTTTGTTGGAAAATTCCCAGTTACACAGGAATCATTTAAGGAAATCTAATCTCAAACATTTCCTAGCCCGTTGATAAAACAGCCGAGTAGTAAAAGCTCGCAGCGGAGCCCGGTGAGGAGGCAGATGGCACGCGTGGGCACGGACCAGCCCTGTTTGCCCCATGGAACGCTGCGGGCTCGGCTCTGCGGAGCAGCTGCAGCTGGGCTGGCTCCAGAGCTGCCTCCTCGCTCGCCGTGTTCCCATGTTTTGGTTATTTCTTCCCTGCGGGAGTGACACCTTCATAGAAACTTAAAGTGGGGGGAAAAAAGTTTATTTTCACCACTTCACATTCGGAGTGAGTGGTGCAGTGTCCTGTGAGGTGGCTGGGCCATGCCAGGAGTGGGGACACCGTGGGAATCACAGCTCCATGTGCTGCCAGGGGAAGGTGTTAGGAGCAGGGGCTGGGCTGGGGGGTGGCATGGGGGTGACACGGACCCTGGGGCTCACAGACGAGGTGTTTGAACAGGGTTTTCTGGCGACAGGCCCAGCCTGGGGCAGGTGCCAGCAGAGGGAGCTGAGGTTGTTCCTCGTCCACAAAACCCTTTGGAGCTGTTGGATGTGGCTTTTGGAGGCTTCGGGTCCTGTTGGTGACAGTGGCTGGGCAGGCAAGAGCCGAGTGTGTCCCCCCACACTCCCAGAGCAGCTGCTGTCCTGGCCAGGCTCAGCTGGGCAGTGGGGTGGCACACGTCACCTGGCCTGGCACCACCACCGTGGGACTGGGGCAACACTGCAGAGCCAGGCAGGAGCTGCTGGGCAGGGACAGCAAGGGCACAACCCTCTGGGTTGGGAAAGAGGAAGGGTCTGCACACCAGGAGGCTCATGTTGTGTCCTAGTTTGAAGGGTGATGTGTTGGGGACAAAAGGGGGTCTGGCAGCTCAGCTCTGGCCTCAGGGTGGTGCACAGCTCTATGGGAGGGAGGCAGGGACCCCCAAACCTCAGATCTAGGGTAAGGGACCTTTTTTCTAGGCCCTTTTCTAGGGAAGCCATCCTGCAGGACTTTCAGCCTCTCCTGAGTGTCTCTGCACTGCTGGTGTGGAGCAGCTGGGCTCAGCAGGGTCTGTGCAGCATTGGCATCCAGGGGGAAACACAGCAAGAACTCTCACTCCTTATCTAATCTGCATTTTCCCTCCTTGCTGTTTGCTGGGTCTGTGTTTCCTCAATTAATTGACAGTTGCAGGCTGGGCTGTGACGTCAGCTGTGGCACTGAAGCCCCAGACCCAGGGTGGCATTAGAGGGACCCTGAGATGAGCCCCTTGAACCCCTGTGAGCCCAGCAGGGCTGTGAACCCTCTGGTAGGTGACAGTGAGAGGCACCTGAGGACTGACACTGCTTCACTGGGCTGCAGAGAGGGTCCCTGTTCTCAGCAAGGCCACAGGGGCATCCTGGCTGTGCTTGAGGGACACTTGAACCCGTCCTGTCCTGCCTCCACCCCAGCAGTTGCTGTGCTGCCCTAACTGGGGCTGTTCATGGCCAGAGCTGGATTCTGCACAGAGGGGATTGGGCAATCGTGGCTGCTGTGCCCTTGTGGGTGACCCCCTGAGCTTGGCAGGGCATGGCAGCAGCCCCAGAGCCCCTGTGTCTGCTGCCCGGCTCCTCAGTGGGAGGGGGAGAGGACAAATTCCCAAACTACAGCTTTGGAGCAGCCTGGTTTGTCCATCTTGGGAAGGAGGGGGTGAGTGGGGGCTCGACACCCTGCAGGTGCCTCCCCCAAGCAGGGAACTCTCCTTAGGATGAGCCTGGCTGCTCTGCCTTGCCCAGGGGGAGCAGGCTGGGAGGAAGCAGCTGAGGGTGCCTGAGAAGCAGGTTTGTCAGAATTTTAAAGGGATCTAAATCAATAGCGATAAGGAAACAATTATTTAAAGAGCAAACAAATGGAAACTGCTAAATGTACCTTCTTTTTTCCCCTATTTTTTTTTTCTTGCGGGTGAAGGGTGCAGGGCCAATACCTCTCGGTGCTGGGAGTGGGTCCCTCCTGGGACCACCCCAGGGCGGGCAGTGGGACAGCTCTGCTTGCTCAGCCCAGCCCCAGCCAGGCTGGAAACGAGCCTCACTGGACAAAGTGTTGTTTCATCCCACAAGGAAAAAGGTTTTATGGGTCATCTGGAAACGCTAATCCTCAGGTGAGCCCATTTGTGACGTTCGTGAGCCTGTTGATGGTGTCACAGCAGGTGCTGGGTCAGCGGGGACAGAGACAGTCCTAGGCTGGTGTGGGGACGCTGCTGTGAGTTGCCTGCACCTGCTGGCTGCATTTTGAGGGGGAAAGGAGCCAGGACTGGTCACTGAGGCCGGGCAATCCCTGCAGAGCAAGGATATTTTCTGCACCTCCTCCATGGATCTTGGGCTTCTGCTGGGGTTTGTGGCAGGGCCAGGCTGCAGCTGGAGGCCGTCCCCGCTCCATGGAGCCTTTCCCCTGCCCTGCCCGGTGCAGGATACCCCAGCACCAGAACATTGGTGCAGGATCCCTGTTCCCCCCCACTGGGGCTGGGGCTGTCACCACCGGGGCTTTGTCTCAAAGGGCAGCTCATTCCCATCCTTCCCCCCCGTGGTGTTTTCATCGGCTTTTGGTTGGGGATTAGGCACGTGTTGACAGAACAAACATTTTGCTGCGCTCAAAATCCGCTGCTGAGGAGAGAAGTGATGTCCTTGCTCTGCTGGTGCCTGAGCCAGCACTGGGATGGGAACAGGTGGGAAGGGGAGAGTCGGGCTTGGGGCCGGGACAGCCCTTTGAGGGGAACACGGAGCCATTTCGGGTCACATCCCACACCAGGGCCAGAGCTCTGTCTCTCTGCTCCCTTGCAGAGCATTAATCGCTTTCTGCTTTAATATCCTGCCCTGTGAAACCAGGGATGCCACAAGGAATGCTGCTCGTGTCCAGCAAGGCTTTGACAAGTGCTGGGGCCCCCCTGCCCAGCTCCTGATGTCCGTCACAGCTCTCTCCTCCCCAGACCTGGCTCCGGGAACTGCGGCTCTGCACGGCGTTGGTGTCAGGAAGGCTGACAAGGGCTGGGGATGCCAAAGACCTGCCGCCGAGAGCGTGTGTTTTCCAGGGAAAAGTAAATTCCTCCAAGCTCTGTGGCCAACCCAGTGACTGCACGGTGGGGGAAGACAGGACACAGGATCCCGTTTGGGGTCCTGCCCCGCCTTCTGCACCCCATTTTCCCTACATGACCCCCCAGGTCCTGGCTCCTTGCTGAGCCCCCAGGACAAGGTGCGAGACCCGGGCGATGCTCACGGGAGCGACACGTTTCCCTCGGAGCTCGGTGAGTCACGGCTGAGTCACGACTCGCTCTGCGGGCAGCTCCGTGTCCCCATCCCGCTCCTGCACCCCAGAACCACGACCCCACCGAATGCTGCGAGATGTGGGGTCCCTGCCCGCTGGGCACAGCAGAGCCCTCCTCTCTCTGCTCCCCTGGCCCTGCAAACCTGGCTCAGTGGGTCAGAAGGGACGGGAGAGGAGTGACTGTGGTCTCTGCTGACCCCCTCCTGCCCCTCGCCCTCTTTAAGCTGAGACCAGGCAGAGTGTGGCTTTTGGGGTTATTTTTAGGGGTTTGCTCCCTAGGGTAGGACCTTCTGCAGGTTCTCCTGGGACGGACGGGGCAGGACCTAAGTGGAAATCACCACCAAGAGCCTCCTCTGCTCCGGGGGCACCGTGTGCTGCCCTGACCCTCAGAGCTGCCCGTTCCACCCTGTCCCACACGGGGTGTTTCCCTGCCCAGCGGCTCCCACGCTCTCCGGGCTGTCGCTCCGTGGGGCCGTTATGCCCGAGGATCGTTTTGCATGTGGGGAGAACCGGCAGCAGAAGAATGAATTTGCATTTCTCAATGGCACCCAGTGTGGGAACCAAAGCCGCGGAGGGTTCCGCTGCCGCTCGGCCCCGCACCGGGGCTGTGTGAAAAGACAACATCCCGTCTGCTGGCACCGGGCCCGGCCCGTCTCACCTGGCTGCCCGTGTGTGCCTGGGAACCGCTGCTGCCGAGCGGCCCCGGCCCCCGGCACGGCCAGGGGGTGCTGATCCCCCCGCCCCGGTGCCCCGTGTGCCGGTGGGATGAACAGGTGACAGCGGCAAAACAAGAGTACCGTGCCTGTGTGGGTTATTTTTGGGGCTTCTCTCATGCTGGATGGGATTTGGGGTTCGTGTGCTGATGCAGGAGCTGCATGGAGAGCCCAGCTCAGGATCCTTCCCCTCCTCTGCACCCCAAATCTCCGGTGGCGGTGCAGGGGGAGCCGTGACCTTTCCTCACCCTGCGGCGAGCGGGGTGTGCCCACGCCGCCCTGAGCCCTCTCTTCCTGGCACCGCCGGGCGACCCGCAGCCATTTCCAGGTTTTTAATCCCAAGAGACAAAAGCAGGAGTTTAACGCCACCGGAGGAAGAAAAGAGCAGGGCTTTGGGAAGGGAACAGCAAACACGGCGGTGGATCCGCTGCTCCCCGCCTGGCTGGGTGTCCCACGAGCTCCCCTGCGTCACCCGGGGTGGCACCGAACCTGGCGGGGAACCAGGGAGGGGATGGTGGGGAGCTGGTGGTCCAGGGGCTGGGCTCAGGGTCGTGCTGGCATCACCCTGGTGTCTTCATCCCCCTCCCAGACTGTCCTTCCCCAGCTGCCCTCCCAGGCATGGCGAGGCTGTGGCACCCCAGAGCCAGACCCTGTCACCTCCTGCCACTACAGGTGCGAAGCAGCCTTTGAATTGGTGCCAGGTGACCACCGAGGTCCCTGTGCTCAGCAAAAGGATGGCACCTGGATCTCCCGTGCCACCAGTGCGGAGCAGACCCCCATCCCTGCACTGCTGGATGGAGCCGACTTCTCCAATACCCCCTTCGCACTCTCGAGGGCTGCCCTGGAATGCGGGTGACACCAAGGTCCCCTCGCAGCAGCACGGAAGCAACCGGGAGCACCTCAGACTGTGGGGATGGAGTGCGGGAGCAGAGACCGAGTGTCGGGAGCGGGGACCGAGTGTCGGGAGCAGGAACCGAGTGTCGGAGCGGGGACCGAGTGTCGGGAGCG
>VXAC01001569.1:151230-182646 GCA_013399225.1 Rhipidura dahli
AGCGGGGACCGAGTGTCGGGAGGGGGGACAGAGTGCCGGAGCAGGGACCGAGTGTCGGCTCCTCTATCAGGGTGGGCCGCGGGCGGGTGCCGCGGCAATAACGCGGCTGTTTGCCCCGAGCACACACGCGGCCCCGTAAACGGCGTTTATGGCAGCAGCTGCGAGATGGGGGAGCCGGGGGGGTAATAAAGAGAATAAAGAGGAGCGGCCCCGCTCGCCCTGGGGCTGCACGGGAAGTGGGTAGGTCTGGCTGGGATAAGGAGGAGCCAGAGGGGATTGCGGTGGTCTGGGCTCTGGAGCGATCCCAACAGTTCCGGAGCTCTGGACGCTCTCCCAGGTAGCTCTGCACGGGGTCACTGCACCATGGAAAGCTCCGTCCCCTCCGTGCACACCTCTGGGTTCCTGCACTTGTGCTCCCTGACCCCCTGGGTAATTTTGGGCTCTGCTGGAGAGACCTTCTCCCCTCCCAGGACCCCTCCAAGGCGTGGGGAGAAGGCATTAAAGATACTTCAACCATTTCAACCATTTCCAGTCTCCTTGGGCTGCAAAAAAGGCTCAGAGCACCCACCCTGCAGCCTGGGAGTGGTGATTCATCCTGTCCCATCTTCAACCTGAGGCACAGACATGGGGTGCAGGGTGAGGCCTCTCGGAGGGACTCCAGCTCTGCTCAGGGGCCACCAGTGTCCCAAGAGCTGTGCAGGAGCTGGAGCAGAGGAAGCCCCTCCACTGCAGGGGACCAGGAAACACAGCTGCATGTGGGGACAGGTCAGGCTCCATGGTCTCTGTGGTTTGTGCAGTGACATCAAGGGCCTTCAATAGTTTTATTATATGTGACATGGCTGCTTATCTATTATTCTTGTGATGGAGCCAGAGATTAGCTACAGGCAGGTGGGCAGAGATTCTTCCAGGCTGATTCATGAGCCGTTTCTCCATCTCTCCCCTCCGGCCGCGTTCCCAAGCATTGAGGTTTCAGCAGTGGCACAAGACACCAGAATTGGAGCTGATGGGTTGACAGGGAGGACAAGGAAAAAGCACCGAAAACTGCGCACACGGCGCAGAAAAGCCAGACTTCATTTCCCTCTTTTGTTGTTCCTCAGGTGTTGCAATCTCTCCTTTTCCTGGTTTGCATGTGCAAGCAGAGCTGTGCTGAGCTTCGATTGCGAAAGGTGTCGGGGAGAGCCCGGCACGGCCGGCGCCCGCTGTGGCCAGAGCTTGGCATGGCCAGAGCCCAGCACAGCTGGAGCCCGTAGAAACTGGTGCCACTGGGTGGCTGCAGCCCCTGAGCCCTCTGGGAGGGAAGCAGAGGTCTCATTTTGGGGCCTTTCACCCAGTTTTGCAGCGCTGTGCTGCACTGCCCAGCTCTCCCTGAGACCAGAAAAGCAAATGTTTTTCCCTTTAATCTCTTTCCATTATCAAGATCCCGCTGCTACCGATAAGAGAAGTAGGGAAAGCTCTTTCAGACCAAGGTGTGAGCTTGACAACAGGTTCCAGACAGCCCAGGATGACCCGGACCTGAGATGCTCTGGATCCAGGACTGGGAACTTCCCACTGCTTGGTGACATCTGACACCGTCCAGTGTCCCTAGTCGTGCTCTCTCCTGTTCTCTTCTGACTCCTTCTGGTGCTCTGGCCTGGTGTTTGCTCTGGTGAAAAGTTGTAAAGAAACCAAATAAACACGGGTGACCTGGAGGTGGTGTCACAGCAGATCCAGCTTGCACAGCCTGTGCAAACCATCCCCTGCTCACCAGACGTCCCCCAGGCCACGGCCCGGCTATGGGGCAGGAGTGGAGCAGCCGCAGGAAGGGAGGGATGGCCACGGTGCTTTCCCAGCGTGGCTGGTGCCAGGCTGGTGTCGAGTTTACACGTGACTTCACTCTGCATCTTCAGTTTCCACACTCGAGACACCCGTGTTTCTGTGCTGTGGGGAAGGGATCCATGCCTGGAGGACTGCGGGGCTGTGTTGGGATGCTCCTGCTCCAGGTGCCCTCGGGGCATCCTGAGGTGTGACACGGGAGCAGCTTTGGGTGCCTGTGGGGCATTGTCCAAAGCAGTGGATGCTCGGAGTGGACTGGGAAGCTCTGCTGTGGCTGCCGGGAGCACTGGGAGGGCACTGGGTGGCCTGGACCCCCCTCCTGGCTGTGCCACATCCCAGTCGAACATGCCCAACTCCTGGCAAAGCCCAGGCAGGGACTGGCAGCTTCCCAACACAGCTGCTTGTCCCGGGGTCCCCCCACACCCACTGCCACGTGTCCCAGGCCCAGCCGTGTTTACCAAAACAGGGGAAAAGAACTCCCCCGGGACACGGGAGCCCTGATACAGGGGGAGCTTTCCCCACGATAAGATAACATTAAGGCGTTTCAAAGGGAGGCAGAAACTCCTGGCGCTGCCGATAGCAGCGAAGCCCTTTCCCCCGTGCTCGCACCGGGGTCTCCTTCCTCCCGGGCTTTCATTCCCTCACGGCAAACATCTCCCATGGATGGCTTATCGGCTGTGCCTGCCCCGGCTCAGGGCAGCGAGGGATGCCAGCTCTGCCACCGGTATGTGGGCTGGGGATGGGCCACGTGCCTGCCAGGACGTGGTGACGTGGGGCCGACCTGTGGGAGTTTATGGCGGGGTTTGGTCTGACGTGGGTTTTTAGGGCACGGGGGAGTCGGGTTTTGGCAGCGCTACATGCGCAGGAGAACTGCCTGAACTGCCCTGCCTGCTTCACGTGCTAGAAAAAAGACAATAAATACCAGCTCGGTGTCTGTCTCGCTCAGAACTGCTTTTTCCTGCTCATGCCGGTGGAGACAACCTGGGCCTGGAGTGTGGCACATTCTGGCCGTGCCCCCGTGCCCCAGTCCTGCAGTCACGGACCCTGGGCAGGGGACAGCGCCGTGTCCCTGGGGTGGGAGGGTTTGGGTGCTCTCAGGGGCTCCCTTCAGCCCCAACAGCTCTGTGCACCCTCACTCACAGGCTCCGTCCCTGGCCACAGCACTTGGGCAGGGGATGGTTCTGGGGTTTGGGTCAGGGGCGCTCCTGGGTATCAGTCGGGAACACTCCCAGGGTGCCCCTCAGGGATGCTCCTAGGCCCAGCATGGCCCAGCCTGCTCTGGGAGTGATGTCACACCATGGACTCACACATCTGACAGGTCTCTGTGCTGCAGCACCAGGAGGAGCCAGGTGCCTGTCTCTGTCCCTGTCTCTGTCCCTGTCTCATCCCATGTGAGGGTGGGAAGGGGTTAACGGTGCCCGGATTTGCCCCACTCCCCCCCAAGCCCCGTTCTGGTCTGAGTCCGCCCTGGACGCACCTGCCAAGGGTTAACCCGGCCCGGGCTGTTCAAACACCTCGGCTGAGGTAAGCGCTGCTTGTTTGTTCAGGTAAATAAGGAAGGAATTGGATATAATGGGCAAAGGAGGCTCTGGCTGAGCCCTGACACTCACTGCCGGCATCCCCCTCGCACACCTCGCACAGCCGCCGCTGGCTTCGTCCCTCTGCTGCCCTCGGAGCCACTCGGGGTGCCCCGTTCTCACCGCCGTCCCCCTCCCGCTGGTGCCCACCGCGGGCCGATGCGGCTCAGCCCGGCCGTGCTGCCGCCGCGGAGCCGGCGCTGAGCCGGGCGCGGTGNCCGCGCCGATTGCCACAGGGACGGCTCTTCCCACCACCCTGCGCTGGCACCCATGTGGATTCTGAGCCCGCACACCCTCAAGGTAAGGCCCCCCCGCTGCAGCGACCCCCGGCTCCCTGTGCTGCCCCAGCACCCACCCGGCCCACCTTCCTTCTGTCCAGGGGGTCCTGCTTTCGGCACCAGTTTGGGGTGGACACGGTGCTGTCCCATGTCGGTGTCCCATCCCACAGCTCCTTGCACCTGCAGGTGTCATTAGGGCTAAACAGAGCCAGGTTGTCCCTCGGCGTGAGGTTTTCGTCATTTCTCTGGATGGCGTCACCCAAAATGAAATGGGATTTGCTCTTTTTGTGTCTTTGCAACCTCCTCCTGCTCGACCAAGCAGGGTGGGATGGAGCCAGGACTCCTGGGGCTGGCTCCTCCTGAGCCCACCTGGTAACAGCTGGGACACCCAGGGTGCCACCAGCTCTGGGGCCAGGCAGGGGACAGTGAGCTGTGTGACAAACCAGCAGCTGGGACCCTTCATGGAGTGCCCTGGGTGGCTGCTGAGGAGTTGCCAGCTCTGGGGTGTCTCTGTGAAGCCGAACCCCTTCTGCAGACCGGCCCTGTCCCAGCTGCTTTCCTGCCGGGGTGGTTTTTTTGTCAGCCCTAAAGTCACTTTGGCTGCGGGTTTGGTTTTTGTGGTTCTGCTCGGTTAGTGAAACACAAACGCCGTGAGGGTGCCAAATCCCCACAATACCGGTGTTCTCTGGGGCTGGGAGCACGGGGGGGAAGGTGCTGCTATAAATAGGGGCTCCCTGGCCCCGCATGGGGAACACCAAGCTCTGCTGCTCACCTGGGGGACACCGAGCACCAGGCTTTGCTCAGGTCACTGGCGGGTTGTGCCTGTCCCCTGTCACTGCTGTTTGCCTCCCTGCACTGATGGAGAGGGCAGCCTGACCCAGGGCGTGGAGACCCGTGGGGACACCTGGTCCCCGTGCCAGCAGCCATGCAGGTAATGGCAGGAGGAGCCAGGGGATCTCAGCGGTGTTGGAGGAGGCTGGTGGGGGTCCAGGGCCCCCAGGACGGGCTGAATCCCCCTGGGGGTACATCAGAGTGAGCCCAGGGCTTGCCCTGGCCCCAAAGGTCACCATGCAGGAGCCAGAACCAGCCCCCTGGGATGTCACCTCCCCAGCTCCCTGGGATGTCACCTCCCCAGCTCCCTGGTCTGTCACCTCCTCAGCCCCCCAGCCCTATCCCCAGTCCCTGCCCAGGCTGTGGAAGGGGAGGTTTTGGCCAATCCTCCTCCCTCCACCCAGAGATAAGAAGGGTGCGTGGCACAGGGTTTGGCAGCAGGACGTGGCACAGCTGTCACTGTGGGGCTTGCAGGGCGGATGGGACGTCCTGGCAGGATCCCAATTTGTCAGCAGCCTCTGAGCACCCACCCGGGTGCCTGCTGCAGCCCTGGCTCGTGCAGGGACCCCAGGTCTCTTTTCCTGCTTAATCCAGGCCACTCTGGGCAGTCTGGGACAGCTCTGGGTCCCGCACATCCACAGTTCCTCCTGGGACAGCACAGCACATCCCTGTCCCTGTCCCCAGCCTGAAGCTGGAGGTGACCCTGGAGCCTGGCCCCGCACCGCGGCTGCCTGGGAAGGGCTTTGGGAAGTGCCCAGGGGCTTGGGACGCATCCCGGGCGCTGTGGGCAGCACCCCTCCCGCAGCGGGCCAACCTCCCCGGTCCCACGGGGCTTCCCGAGCCGCGCTCCGGCACAACCTGTTCCACCGCAGATTTGATTTTAATTAACGGACCCATTGTTCGAGGGTGGGGGGTGGGTGAATTTCTTATTGATTTTTTTTTTCCTCTTACTCCCAAAGGGCTGATCCCAGCCTTCCACCCTCACTGGTGCTCGTGTCCCACCCTGAGCCATGGGGGGCTGCATTTGGCAGGAGAGCTCGGGCTGGCACGGGGGTCCTCGGCCCCATCGTTATCCCCCTCGGCTGCAGGGTCTGCGTGAGGCTGGGTCCTTGCAGGGCTGAGGAGCTGAGCTGTGACCCAGCACCACCCACACCACCCCGGGGTCATGCTGGCCCCATGCCCTGGGAACTGCGGGAGCCCCATCCCAGTCCCATCACCCCATTCCTGTCCCACCACCCCGCGGAGCCAGAACTGCCCGCAGAGCAGCAGCAGCAGGGAAGCGTCTGCCAAGGCTGATGCAATGCCCGGCTTAGCCTCGCTCACCTCGGGCAGGGTGTGGGAAGGGCTTTGGGTGCCATGCAGGCCAGTGAACCTGGGGCTGCCCCTCCAGCTCTCCTTTTCCAGGGAAATGAAAAAAGGGGTAGGGAAAGAGGGGGAAAAGGCCACCTGAAGTGGCTTCTCAGTGCAAACAGGTCCCACCCAGCCCGGCCGCCCGCGTGCCAGAGCGGGAGAAAGTCAAACAGTGCAAACAGTGGCCCCCGCCCTGAGAGTACAGCGCCCTTGGCGGGGCACAGATCAGACTTTTGGGGACACTACCCGAGGGATTGGGTCCCTCTGGTCCCAGCTGGGAGGAGTGGAACAGGATGAGGGTGAAGATGGGGCTGGGGCTGTCCATCCTGTGGCATTCCCGGGGATGGCTCCACAGCCCTGCTCCTCCATGTGTGAGGATGCACCATGACCTCAGAACGTCCCAGAGGTGTGGGGATGAGGCCCTTGTCCCCTCCCCAGACACCCCCATCCAGCACAGGAGCTGCACAAGCTGTTACCACTTCCCTTTTGTACCAGGAGCAGCATGAGGCTGGATTTAGGGCTGATCTCCTAAAGCTCTTCTTTTAATCCCGAGCAAATCAAGGAGAGGTTTGGAAGCAGGCACCATCTCTCAGGGAAACTGGATGGTGGGGGCAGCCCCAGACCAGAAGAGGGTTTGGGCTCCAACTCCCAAGGTCCCCATGGGCTTCCCATGGGTGCTGTTCAGGTGTCCCTTGCTCATCCATTGGTTTTTCTGAACTCTTTGGGCTATTCCAAGGATGAAGTGATGAGTTTCCCCCCAGTGCAGGCAATGCAGAACTTCAAACCCGTATTCCTGGGAGCACCGAATCCTCAGGAGCCGCATTAACTCCCCCCTGAGCATGGGACACAGGGCTGAGTCCCCGGTGTCCCTCCTTCACTGATCACCCCTGCGGGGTGCCTGGGGCTGTGCTCTGCCTGGAGGAACCCTGTGGGATCTTTTTCTCTCGTGTCTTTTAAACCTTTTTTCCCCCAGCTGGGGTTTGGAGCAACAGAGCACCCCCTTTCCTGGGCCACTGCCCCCATTCCCTTCAGGTGTTCCAAAGGGTTTCAGGCTTTGCACGCTCCTTTCCCAGTGCTGGCTCCATTGCTAAAACTCTTTTTTTCTGCTTTTAAACCACCAATTTGGCCTGGTTCTTCTTCCTCTTGTAAAACACAGCACTGAAGGTGGAGGAGCTGTGCAGTGCCCTGGCCATGCCCATCAGCATCTTCTCCCTGGCAGCAGCTCCCCCTTCCCAAAGTCTCAGGATGGTTTTTGGGGAGGTTTCTCCACGGATGGAGCCATTCCCTGGTGTTGCCATGGAAATTCAGCAGGTTCATCCTCTACTCCATGGCCTCTGGGACTCCCTGCATGCAGAGACAGATGGGGACAGGCTGATTTTGGGGAGTTTTTCTTGCAAGAGAGTGAAGGTGACTGCAATTATCCTGTCTTGCAAGGAAAGTTCTCATCTGGGGGTTGGCAACAGTGACCCAAGGCCGGGTGCTGCAGTGCTGGGCTCGGTCCCGCCTGGGAGATCTGGGGCTGGGGGCTGCTGTGCCTCAGCTGGAAGCAGCAGACGATGTTTTCCATGCTCAGAAATGTGTCCCTGCTGCTCAAGCATCCCTCGTCACCCCAGGGCTGTCCTGTCCAGGTGCTGGGGAGTCCCCCCAGTGTCCCCCTCCCGCCAGAGCCTCAGCTCCACCTGGGACTGAGCTGTTGCCAGCCTGGGGCGCAATCCATGGGGAGAGCCTGAACACCCAGACCCCAAACAGGGGTCAGAGCCTGCTTGTCCCCTGAGCTCCTTCTCCCTGTGGGCTGCTGCTGTTGGTCCTCCCAAGGCGGGGGCAGCCCCCCCAGCCATGGCTGACCCCGCACTCATCCGGAGGCTCGCGGGGCACCGTGGGGCTCTTTGGAGGTTTTTTCCCCTCTAACAGGCTTAGTCCCTCCCTTTGTGCCTGGCTGCGGGGTGGGAAGGCAGGAGCGGTGCCGGGCTGAGCTCCGCTCCTCTCTCCTCTCTCCGGGCAGGTTTGGAGCCGGCGCTGAGCGGAGGGATGGGCAGTGCCAGCCCCGGGCTGACCACTCTGCCCCCCGGCCGCCTCGCCTGGCCGGACCCCGCGCTGCTGCCACCCCCGCGGGACCCCGACCCCCGGAGCTGGGGCTGCCCGGAGAGCCCCAGCCCCCCCAGCACCCCCGAGCAGCCGCTGCCAGCCTTCTGCCTGCACTACTTCGACATGCTCTACCCGGAGGACACGGCCTGGGCCACCAAGGGCGCCGGGGAGCCGTCCCACAGCGGCGCCCAGGGCGGGCGGGAGGAGGCGCGGAAGGAGCCGGAGCAATGTCCCATCATCGACAGCCAGGGGCTGGGGCTGGGGCCCGAGGGGGACCTGCAGGGCAGCCTGCACCTGGAGGAGCACTCGCTGGAGCAGGTGCAGAGCATGGTGGTGGGCGAGGTGCTGAAGGATATCGAGACAGCCTGCAAGCTCCTCAACATCGCCGCAGGTGGGTGCCCCCCGTGCTCCCGGGGTGCGGCCAGGGAGGGAGGTGCTGGGGTGGGAGCCAAAGCCACGCTGCGTTTGAGGGGGGTTCCCAGCCGTGTGTGAGGGGCTGGGGGAGAGCAGCTGCTCCCTGTGGGAGGAGGGGATGGTTCCCGGCTGGCCACACTCACCCCCCTCCGCCTCCAGACCCGACGGACTGGAGCCCCGGGAATGTGCAGAAGTGGATCCTGTGGACTGAGCACCAGTATCGGCTGCCGCAGATCGGGAAGTCCTTCCAGGAGCTGTCGGGAAAGGACCTGTGTGCCATGTCCGAGGAGCAGTTCTGCCAGCGCTCGCCCACCTGCGGCGACATCCTGCACGCCCACCTCGACATCTGGAAGTCTGGTGGGTGCCAGGGAGCGGGAGGGAGCTGGGGAGGGTGGGCGATGCTGTGCGGCAGGAGGTGCCCCCCTGATCCCCCGCTCCTCCCTTCCAGCCGCCTGGATGAAGGAGAAGGCTGCCCCTGGAGATGTGAGATACTGCGGTGAGTTCTGTGTGCGCTCAGCTCCACCGGCCCCACTCCTGCCTCGGGCAGGTCCGGGGTACTTGAGGGGTCCCTCCCCGCATAATGACAATTATCCGGAGCACTGGAGCAGCCGCTGCTGTGGGATGTGTGCGGTTACAGTCCCTCTGCCCCAGAGCAGCCTCAGGGCTCTCTGCAAGGTTCAGCGAAGGGGAAATGGCCGAGAGCCCCTCACTGTCCCTGAGCCCCTCCTTGGCCCTGTCCCACAGCCCCTGCACCCCCGCGGGCTGCGCAAGGGCAGCACTGAGCTGTTCTCCCTGCTCCAAGACGGGGAGGAGAAAGCAAAGCTCCCAGACCCAGTGCCTGGGCTGAGCCCTGGGCACCCTCTGGCACCGAGCCGGGGGTCCCTGATGAGGACTCACGCAGCTCCCTGGGGTGGTGCACAGCAGCCAGGTCTGTGCCCTCCCTCCTCTCACCCATCCCTTCCCGTGGCAGGAGGTGACACCAGCTGGGCCGACAGTGAGGTGGACTCGTCCTGCGCCGGCCAACCCATCCACCTCTGGCAGTTCCTCAAGGAGCTGCTGCTGAAACCGCACAACTACGGGCGCTTCATCCGCTGGCTCAACAAGGACAAAGGTGGGCGGGGATGTTCCAGAGGCCCCGGGGCGGGCGCTGGGGGGGCTGAAGTGGGGCAGGAGAAGCTGTAACCCTCCGTGCCCCGCTCCCCTGCCAGGCATCTTCAAGATCGAGGACTCGGCGCAGGTGGCCCGGCTGTGGGGCATCCGCAAGAACCGCCCGGCCATGAACTACGACAAGCTGAGCCGCTCCATTCGGCAGTACTACAAGAAAGGGATCATCCGCAAGCCCGACATCTCCCAGCGCCTCGTCTACCAGTTCGTCCACCCGGTCTGAGCGGCGGCGGGACAGGCTGAGCCCCGGGAGGGACGGGGGACCTTCGCTGCCTCCCTCTGCCCCAGCCACAGAGACTCTCTGCCAGCACCCAGCACCTGAGCAGCGGTGCGAGGCTTCCCCTGCCAGGACCTGCTGGTGACGGACGCAGGGAACCCCTCACCTCCAGCAGGCCCTGGTGCGGGGCAAGGACCGTGCAGAGCCCTTGTCTCCCATGGGAAGGGTGGGCGCAGTGGGCGGGCTTGTCCCCCCTCCTCTTCTCCCTCCCGGCTTCTGGCTGCAGGTGGCTTCACCCCGGCCGTTGTTCAGGGGGGAAAACCTGGGGCGTGAGCTGAGACCACGGCACCTGCAAGGACAGGGGCATCCGCAGGGACAGGAACATCCACTGCTTCTCGTGGTGGGGTCCTGTCCCAGTCCGTGTGGGAGCAGCCTGGCACCAGCCAAGGATGCTGACTGCCATGGCAGCCGTGCCACTGGGGACCTTGGGCACCCCCCCTTTACTTTTCACTCCAGGACATGCTCAGCTTCTCCCCTTCACAGGGATTCGGCACTGAAGGCGGGAGTTTTGCAAAGGGAGCAGCTGTAAATGTGGGTGTGGGGCTGTGCACGGCGGGGGTGCCCCAAGCTGGGTCCCCCATCCTCGTGCCCAGGGCCACCAGAGTCCTCCCGACCCCAGGTTCTGTGCCCTGGCACAGAGCTCTTCCCTCGATTGGGATTTTACTTGGACTGCCTGATTCTGGAGTTTGGGGAAATGGAGATGGCAACTTTGCCATTTCCCTCTGGAGAATGTGATCTGCCGAGGCTGGACTGGGGCAGAGAACTGGGAATTGCTTCACCTGCTCATTGCAACCAGAGTCAGAGTCACCTGGCAATGTTGATCTTTTATATTATAGGTTTTTTTATCTGTTTATTTGCTTTTTGGTTTTGGCTGGCGATGAGCTGTGGTTTAGGTTCAAATGTCGAGGGGTGGCCCAGGCTCCCAGGGATGTTCTTTGGGAGCTTAGAAGGAAAAACACCTCGTTCTTGGTCTTTTGATTTTTTCCCTATAAACGCTGCAGGTGCCATCTACTGCCTTTCCCTTCTGTTGCTGCTCCGTGCTGCTCCCACAGCAGCAGATCCAGACAGCCCTGCTCACACCCTGGCAGGAGGGATGGAGGGTGGTGAGGAGCAGGGGAAGGAGGAAAACTGCCTTGGCCTTTGGAAAAGGGGGTGGAAAAACAAAAATAATGGGGGGAAAGAAAAAAATAAAAAGCAAAGTGTGTCTCGTGATTTGCTGTGTGCCCGATGCAGCCAGTGCAGGGACACTGTGAGGATGGGCTGGGGGTGCCTCAGATCTCGTGTCCCCCTCACAGGTCCTCTGGCAGGGTGGGAGAGGGCAGGAGGTGACACCAACCTGCTGTGCCGGGGCTCTCACAGGCTCAGGAGGGCGCTGGGTCAGGGCTGGTGCTTGGAACGGGCCCAAACCCAGCAGCACCTCGAGCCCCTCCGTGGGTTCCCCAAGGCTTTGTCCGGCAGTGGCACAAAGTCCCCAAAGGCAGTGGCTGCTCCCCCTGTCCTGCAGCCCCCTTGTCCCCCCAGCAACGCATCCCAGCCCCCCCGTCCTACTGCACCTCAAAACTTGGGGTGGGGGTGTCGCTACGTGGGGGTGCTGCGGGGGTCCACAACCCCCCCCCGGGGGTGAGACAGACGCACAGCAAAGGAGACCCCGGAGCCAAGGACGCTGACAGAGCTCGGTTATTTTCTCTTGCTGCTTTTTGTTGTTGTATCCACGGAAATACAATCACGAGAGATATATATATTATATATATACTTCTTAAATTACACAATCAATGTACAAAAACCGGGGTGCATTGCTGAGACAGGTGGTCGGTTGGGTTCTTTTCTGACTTTGTGGGTTTTTTTTCCGGTACCTGGCAGGGGCCGGGAGGCTCCCGCCCACCGTGCCCAGCACACGGTGCTTCCCCTGCATCCACGAGAACACTGGATCCCTGGGGCCAAAAAATTCACGAACCAACGGAGGGGGCAGGATAGGAGCAGGAGGAGCGTGCGGGAAGCCCATGGCATTGATGCTGCTAAGGGTGATGGTATGGAAAGAAATGAGGGATGATCTGTAGGGAAGAGCTCGGGACGGCAAATGCACCCGAGGCAGGGGGCGGGGGTGGCCGTGCTGGGTGGCGGCAGCCGCGGGAGCTGCGGGGCCGGGGGCAGAGCCCAGGGGAGGAGGGGTAGAGCTCCTTGGGGACAAGCGAAGGGCAAAGCCTACGGGCCATTCCCCTGCATTGGCGTGTCTCGTTTCCGGTCGTCTTCGCCAGGCAGCTGCTCTGCCTGGGCTGGGTATCCTGAGCCCTTCTCCTCCGGCCGCAGCTCCTGCCGGCTCCCCGAGAGGCTGACGATGCTCATCCGCCGTCCTGCTCTGCTCCTGCCTCTCTTCAGGAAGGGGCGGATGGGGACCGTCCCCAGCAGTGCCCAAGGCAGTCCTCGCCATCCCAGGCTGGGCATGAAGGTGCTTCCAGCAGCACTTGGCCCTGCTGGCTCCTTCTCCGGACAGCGCTGGATTTTAGGGCCATCTCACCCGGATCTGGTGTGCGTTGGATGCCTGCCCGCCCGAAGGGCGATGCTGCTCCCTGCAGCACAGGCCGGGCATCGGCTGGGGAGCCACCGCCCGCTCCGGGTGTGCTGACAGCCCAGCCGGGAGGAGGAGGAAGCTGAGGAGATGCCTTAAAGCTCCATGGCGGGGCTGCTCCCACCTCACCTGGGCATCTCAAGGATGGCCGCGGGGCTGAAGGGGGCATCCGTCCCCTTCCTCGGGCGGGAGGACGAACTGGGGAGGACATGGAAACACCAAAAAAAAAAAAAAAAACCACAACGGAGTCAGACTCCAATCCCTCTCGGTTTTCTGGGATGAATTTGGTTGGTCCCAGGAACTTCGGCGCCGTGCGTTTCGGAACAGTTCCAGCCAATCAGAAGGCGGCTCATGATTTCAGTATCTTTAAAAACCAACCAATCAGGAGCTCTCACTGGTTGGGCTTTAAGATCTTGAGGTATCGGCTTTTCGCTCAGAAAAAAAAAAAATAATTCAACTAACGTAGACGGACGGACAACGTCATCTTTCGCTTCACGGTATCTTAGAAGAAAGCGACTATGCAAAATACTCTTCGGAGACAACTCTTAAAAAAATAAAAGCTTGGTCGGAAAATATGTCTGAATCTCTAAGGGTGAGGAGTGAAGGACCAGACGGCAGAATGGCTGGTTGGCTGGTGGAGAGATGGAGACAACGGAGGGTGGATTTATCTGCTGACGGTGACGAGGAGCACACCACAAGACTTAGATTGCCTCCACGTAGTTGGCGGGGTACAGCCCCAGCTGCCCGTTGTCCAAGCGCCCTTTGCACCACCCCTGCTCGTCTTCCTCACCGAGTTTGGTTAGTTCATCACCTGGAGAGGAAGGTGGAAGGCAAGAGCTCATTGCAGGTGCTGGAAATTCTCCCACCCCCTTTTTCTCCCTGGGATGGAGCTTCTGGGGGGTTTGCAGGACTCATCCTGGGCACACCAGTTTGTAGGAGAGAAAGGCAAGGGGTGACCCATCAGCCCTCACATGTCCTGTCCTGCCACTGCTCCTGTCCCTTCTGCATTTGGGCTCAGCTTCTGCCTTCCCCTTTCTGACAGTTCAGCTTTTTGAAAGGCTCAGAAATTCTTTGAGGGATTTCACACCCACAGCTCCAGCAGGCTCCTACCTGGCAGGAGCAAGGGACCGTACCTGCTTTGAAGCTGAGCTCATCCTGCTCCTGCCCGTCGTAGTCGTACAGAGCCCGCACCCTCACGCCCTTCCCTGCCGACTCCTCGTCGAAGGGGTTGGTGCCACCGTTGGCCTCGCTGGTGTTGAAGGAGTTGCTGCCCTCGTCATCGGACCACTCGGCGCTGTAGGTCTGCCCGCGGTCGTGGCTGCTCACGCTGGGAGGGGGGAGGAGAGTGAGGGGTGGCTGTCACCGAGGACATCCCACATCCCCGAGCGCTCGCACAGGCAAAGGTCGTGCCTCTCATGGCACCTGCCCTCCGTGCCGGCCCTCACCTCCCGCGCTCGCCCGCCTGAGCCCCCGTGTCGCCCGCGCTGCTGGCGTTGGTCAGGGCCACCCCCTCGCCCTTCTTCTGCTTCTCCTTCCGCGTTATCGTGTGCGTCAGGTCCGGGTTCCACTCCTGCGAGCACAGAGTGACCAACCCCTGAGTGCCCGGCTGCCCCGTGGGGCTGCCAGCGCTCAGCCAGGGTGTCCAGCCTCACCTCAAACTGGGGCCAGTTCATGGGCATCCCAGGGCCACTGGTGCTGCGGAACCACCGGAGGTCCTCCTGCGCGTCCGACAGGCGGATGGTCTGCTCCAGCTCTCGGTACACGTTGGCGTAGCTGTGGGGAGGGACGTGGTTGGGGGGCTGTGGGTCAGCGTGGACCCCTGGGGACAGTGTGGGACAGGGACATGCCCAGGCTGTGTGTCCTCCGAGCCACTGGGGGGCGCCAGGCTCCCGCACAGCCTCCTGCCACTCTGGTACCTCTTGGTGACCATCATGTTGGCCACCATTCACTGTCCCTACCTGCTGCTCTCAGCCAGGTTCAGGTGCCTCTTGATGTCCAGGAGCATTTCCTTGAGGAAGTTGAGCCTCTTCTCCTCAAACTGCTGGCACTGCTCAAAGACCTGCTCCATGCTCTCGATGTACTGCGGGGTGCACTTGTTCAGCTCATCCAGCACCTTCTCATACTTCTCCTGAGTCTGCAAAAACGCAGGGGGGACCCTGGTTGTTACCTCAAGCACCTCAGAGGCCGTTTCTGGGTGCTGAGAGGTCTGGTTTGAGGGTCATCAGCCTGGGGAGCCCAAATTGAGCAAAGAGCCTCAGTGGGTAGAATCAGTAAGCGGGGTAAATCCCTTCCCAGCTCACGCTGCCCCGAGCACTGCCTGCAAGGGCTCATCCTTCTCCGGGAGCACAGGGGTGGGAAAATGGGAATGGATGGTGGAGAAGGGGAGATGGTGGCCATCTCCACTGGTTTCCCCTGCCCAGTGCCCCATGCGTCCGGCACCTTTTGCACATCTTGCTTGCACTTTTCCACTTTGTCCTGGAGCTTCTTCTGCTGCTCTGGGGTGTTGGACTGATCCGCCTTGCTGTTGGCTTCCCGGGTCATGGCCAGCTTCTCCTCCTTGCATGCCAAGTGATAGGCTTTCTTGGCTGTCTCCAGCTGTGGGGAGGACAGGGAAGGGACATCAGAGTAGCAGTCACAGCCCCCTGCCCACCCCTCTGCCCGTGGGGAGGTGCCACACATCTCTCCCAGCCAGGACCAGGCACACAGAGCCGGACCTGGGGACGCCCCAGGACACACTGTGTTTCTCTCACCTCCTTGAGCTTCTTTGCCCAGGGCTTCTGGGCTTTCCGGAAGCCATCCTCAGCCTCCTTGGCCTCCTTGAAGCCCCCCATGATCTGCTTGTGGTAGGCATCCTTCTGCCAGTTCTTGACCTTCTCAAAGTCGTCGTTCAGGAGGCTGTTCTTCACCTCCTGGTGCAGCTCGCTCACCTTGTCCGCCTCCGTCATGATCGCGGCCCACGCCTTCTCCAGGCTGCCGTACTGGGGACCTGGGGGCCGAGGGACAGCTGGGGGTCACTGCACTGCCCTTGCCCCCTCCGCTTCTGCCAGGTGAAGCTGTGAGGGTGCAAGGGGACCCAGGTGTCCCGGGGAAACCCTCCCCCTGGGGAAGCCTTGGTACCTTTCTCGATAAGCTGCCTCCACCGCTTGGACCAGTCGGTGAGCTGCTGGGCGTAGGACTTCTCGATCTTGGCCCGCTCGTGCACGCAGTTCATGAGGTCATTGCAGAGCCGGTGTCCATCATCGATCCGCTTCACCGTGCGCTTGTAGTTCCCCACCTGGGATGGGGATGGGGATGGGGATGGGGACTGCCAGGTGTGGGGGCTGTCACCATCCTGCCTGGCTCAGCCCCAGCTGGCCTGGGGTGGCTACAGGGGAAGCACCAGGCAATTTGGGGGCGCAGGGATGGAGCTCTGGGTTGGGGCTGCTCAAAGCCAACTCTTTTCAGTCCCGTCTGTTACTCTGTGCCCCTCGAGGACAGCTGAGGTTGAGACCTTCAGCAGAGCCACCTCAGACACAAAGCCACCTCAGCAGGGATGCTCTCAGGCAGGGAGGTGAGGGCAGCCCCCAGCCCAGGGGACACCCTGGGGTGCAGTGACGGTGGCAGTGGGGTCTGTGGGAGGAGACAATGGCCGGGACTCACCTCCCAGAAGCTGTCTGTTGTTTCCTCGGCGGCCGATGCCGACTCGTCGTAGGAACCCGACATGGCTCCCGGCGCTGCCTCGGGCGTCAGAGCAAGCGCTGGGGGTTTCCTGGGCAAACACCAGCCTCATGCACTGAGGGGACAGGAGAGGGGAGTCATGAGGGGTGCAGGGGACCCCCATTCCTCCTGCCAGCAGCTCTGTGGGACAAGCATCCCGGTGCAGGGGACAGGCACGGCGACAGTGCCTGCTCCAGCTCTGACCCACAGACTCCTCCAGTAACCACCACCCACTTGGTGCCACCCAAACACCCCCAGAGCCAGAGGTGCTGGGAGGGAATCTCGGGGAGCAGCACAATGGGCACACTCAGCCCGGGGCTTGGCTCAGCACCGGGAGCTGCTGGGTGAGAGAGGGGCCGTGGCAGGGTCAGGGGATGCGCCGCCCAAGAAATTCTCGTCCTGATATTCCACCCTAATCCGTCCTGATCTTCAGAAAAACGGCATCCCCGGAGCGTCACGTGGCCCCGCTGTGTGGCTTAACCCTTTGCTGGTTTGCTGAGAGCTGGGAGGGGGCTGGTGTCTGGGATGGCATCGCGTGGGGACAGAGAGGGGACTGTGGTGGCCGTGGGCACCCTCAGCATCCCCATCCAGACCAGGATTTGGACAGTGCTTCCACAGCAAAGCACTGGGCCTATCCTGCACAGCATCTGCCACCGACATGGGGACAAACTGGCCACGAACAGCTCAGATTTCCTCCTGCCCTGTCCCCAAAAGGGCTGTGGGAGAGGGATGACACCCTCACACACCATCCCTTCCTTGGGGAGGTGGAACAGGCAGAGGGAGGCCTGGCTGCCTGTGCCCTGCCTCGTGGTGGGGTGGGAGGGCAGGGCTGGGGGCACAGGGTCCTGTGGGGAGCACTGGTGAGTGCCCACGCTCTCCAGCTGTGCACACAGCTGGCCCTGAGGTGTCCCCGGGCCGGGGCAGGGCACGGCCCCAGGAGGATGGGGGCCTGAAACAGTTACTGGAGCGCGGCGCAGGGCTCGCTGTGCTGGAACTAACAGGGCCTGGCAGGGATTTAGTGATATAACCAGGGAGGCACCAATCCCCTCCACCCTCCCCAGACGGTTAAAAATAAACGCGTGACTGTCCCTCGCTCAGCCGCCGAGACGCAGATGGGTGGGGGACAGCAGCGTCCCCCCGCAGCCGGCAGCACGCGGCGCCCGCGCCTGCCTGGCACCCACAGCACGGCCAGCACTCCTCCTGGCACCCACGGCACCACCACTGCCACTGCCTGGCACCCATGGCACTGCCAGCACTCCTCCTGGCACCCACGGCACCGCCAGCACTCCTCCTGGCACCCATGGCACAGCCACTGTCCCTTCCTGGCACCCATGGCACTGCCACCACCACTGCCTGACACCCACAGCACTGCCAGCACTCCTCCTGGCACCCACGACACTGCCACTGTCCCTGCCTGGGACCCATGGCACTGCCAGCACTCCTGCTGGCACCCATGGCACCACCAATGCCTGTCACCCATGGCACCAATGTCACTCCTGCCTGGCACCCATGGCACCACCAATGCCTGTCACCACAGCACCAGCAGCACTCCTCCTGGCATCCATGGCACAGCCACTGTCCCGTCCTGGCACCCATAGCACTGCCACCACCACCGCCTGGTACCCATGGCACCAACAGCACTCCTCCTGGCACCCATGTCAGGGACCCACTGTCCCTGCCTGGCACCCACAACACCGTCATGCCTGGCACTCATGGCACAACCACTGCCACTGCCTGTCACCCATGGCACCAACAGCACTCCTGCCTGTCACCCATGGCACAGCCACTGTTCCTGCCTGGCACCCACAGCACCAGCACTGCTCCTGCCTGGCAGCCACAGCACCAGCACTGCTCCTGCCTGGCAGCCACAGCATGGCCACTGTCCTCAGCACCCACAGTGCCACCACCACTCCTGCCTGGCACCACAGCACCACCACTGCCCTCCCCACCCCAGCCCCCGCAGGCTGCCCCGCTGCACCTGCAGTGGTGGCAGAGCCCCTGGTGGCACAGCCCCCAGGGACCCCGCAGGTGCTTCATTCATTGTCCCCCCCGAAAGCCGTGGGTGCAGTCCCCGGGTCCTGTGGCCCTGGGTTTTGCTGCAGAGGCTGCGCTGGCATGGCAAGGGCACCCTCAGGGAGACAGCCCCAGTGTGCCGGGGCTGGGATGGGACTGCAGGGAGGGATCACACCCGTGGCTGGGTGTACCCCAGGGCTCAGGGGCACGGTGCCAGCCCCAGCTGCCCCCAGCGAGCCACTCGTGCCACGGGGCACTGCGGACGTGGCTGCCGCAGCTCCCTCTCTGAGCCACTACCTGGTCCGAGCCGCAGCCCGGGGGTTATTTTTGGCTCTGCATCACTTCCCAGCTAACGCTGCCGCCTCGTTGCCACTCTCCTGCCACGCACCCCCCACGCACGACCGTCCTCCCGCGCACGTGCGTGTGCTCCCACCGTGCCGGGCCACCTCGGCCTCCTGTGCCAGCCCCTGCCAGCCCCCTGCCAGCCCCCGGCCCTGCCAGAGCAGCCCTTCACCTCGCATCAGGGCAGCTGGCAGTGATGCCTGGCGCCTGCAGAGCGTGGAGAGCTGCCAGCCCCAGCCACGCGCTGCCGCTTGGGTACCCTCGGCCTGGGGGGCTCCGCTCCAGCCCCTCGCTTCCAGGGAGCTGCCAGGGAGAAGCCGCAGAGCGTTTGGCATCAAGTGACGGTGGAGTTTGTCCCAGCTCCTGCTCCGCGTGCCCTTGGGCTGCTCCTGCAGAGGCAGACCCCCCCCGAGTGTCTCTCCTGTCAGCCTGCTCAGCGCTGAGCACTGACACAACTCCTCTCACCCTCCAGGCAGCTGCTGCTGCCCCGGTGCTGCAGGCGGGTCTCTGCTCTCTGTGGGGCTGGGCTGTGGCCACGGCCCTGCACAGGCAGGAGGCTGCTGCAATGCAGAGGCTGGTGCTGCTGACACTGCGGGCAGGGCATGGGCAGCTGCCCTCACCCTCATGGCAGAGCCCTGGCTGGCAGAGCCCTGTCCCCAACGAAGTGGGACAGTCCAGTCCTGCTGTGCCCTGTCCCCAGGTTGCTCTCTCCAGGTGTGTTTGTTGTCCCAGACCCAGCATCTCTCCTGCTGCCACAAAGCAGGGGATGGGGATGTCACACTCCTGCCTCTGGGCACATTGGCTGAGCCCAGCGGGGACCAAGGGCAGGAGGGGCTGCAGAGCCTCTGGTGCAGGTTCCTCTGCTGCAAAGAGCCCCTGGCCAAGGCAGGATGGTGGCAGATGCACTGCAAGGAGAGAAGCAGAGCACAGAGCGAGATGGTGCCCCCATCCTGTCCCTACCCTGTCCCCATCCTGTCCCCAAGCAGCAGGTTCAGCCAGGTGCGAGCCCCGTTGCTGGGAGGGCAGTGGGTGAGTGACTATTGCTGATCCAGGGCAGGGGGAAGCCACACTGGGAGCTGCACTGGTCTGTGGGAATCCAAGCTAGTGGGCTGGGCCTCGGGCTTTTGGGCACAGGAAAGGTCATTTCTCTCCCTTATCTCAGCCATGGGGCTGCTTGAGGGTCTGTTTGGGGTGCACCGTGATGCACCACTACAGCCACACAACAGCCACTCGTGGCAAAGCCAAACAGATTCAGCCAAGGAAGTCCAGAGGAGCCTGGCAGCAGCATCTCCCACCGTGTTCTGGGGCTGCTGTGCTGCATCCACCGAGGGCACCAGTGCCCCTGTGCTGCTCCCTCTGCGGCCACACATGGGGGGTGAAGTGGCCGCACACAGGGGGTGAAGTGGCCACACACGGGGGTTGAAGTGGCCAAGGCACAGCCACTGCTCGAGGTCCCCAGGAGAACCCCCAGCACCAAGGTGCATCACAAGAGGCTGTGCAGCTGCAGGAGCTGTGCCTGGTTTGCTGCTCAACTCTGACCCAGCTGAGCGGCCATGGGATTCCCGCCCCAGGGCTGGTCCGTGTGTCCCACGGGGCTGGGAGAGGGAAACCCTCCTGAGGCTGGCCAGGGTCAGAGCTCTCAGAGAGCCAAGGGGTGTGGAGGGGTTTGGCTGTAGCGTGGCTGAAGCGTGGCGCCCTGCGGAGCCCGTGTGGACCCTGTGAGGAAATGGTTAAGTGGGTGCTGCTGATTCACGCTGGCAGCTCCGCACCAGCAGCGCCCGGGGCTTGGGGCTGAGCAGCCTCAACACTCATCCTGCCCCCTCATCATCAAACCAAGCCCAAAGCCAGGCAGGTGGTGAGCCTGGGCCCTTCCAGGGTATTGTCTCCGTGGGAGCAGGCTCATGTCAGGGTCCCTCCTGCGTTCCCTGGCGAAACCCCTTTGGCTGCAACATGAGCAGGGTTGGAGCCCTTGGGCAAATAGCCAGATCCAGGATGGTGGGTGATTCTCCGTGGGATTTTGGGCAGAGCAGCACCACAGGGCTGCCTGGGACCTCGAGCAGTGCGTGAGGTGGCTGCAAGGGCAGCAGGACCCTGGAGGGGGCACGTAGGTAATGGTGGGAAACTTCTGGGAGCCACTTTTCCAACAAATCCTGGCTGGAATGTGCCAATAGCAGCCTCCTTGTTTCCACCGGGGTCATCTGCATTCATGGGGGGATCTGAGGACTGGGGACCTTCTGGACCCTGCAGGGTCAGGGCTTGTGGGCTCCCCAAAACCAGACGGGAGGTTCAGTGATCCAGGAGCAGGAGCCTCGTGTCCTGTGCACAGACGGGAGGCCGCCGGGGGCCAGGTGCTGCCAGGTTGCAGTAGCCGGGGGAGACGCATTTGCTCCAAGCCCTGGCAGCGATCGGCTTCACAGCTCGTGTGGGCTCTGCAGAGACCTTCGCCTTCCTCCTGCGCTCCCAAAACTGCCCCGCTCGGGGCATCCAATAATCATCTGGGGATTTTAGGAGCCTCGTGCAAAAATTTCTGGAAGCTTGCTTGGCATTTGCAGATAACGCAAGTGTCTCTCCAGGGGAGCCTGCAGCCCAGCTCAGGGACAACGGATGCGCCGGGAATGCGGATGGGGAATGTGGATGGGTATCTCGGGAGGGGCAGCAGCAGCAGGATTGTCAACCCCCTGCATGTGCTCAGGCCTGGGGGAGGGAGAGGGGGCTCATCCTCAGCTGGGGGTTCCACTGGCTGCCCAGCTCTGCAGCTCTGTCTCATCATCCTGCCGCGGTAAACAAGGCTGCTCGGACACCGAGCAGGGATTTGTGCGGTCCCGGGAGCCGGGTTTAGGCAGAAATCCAAAGATGAGGGTTGCAATTAAACCCAGAAGTGGCAAACGGGGATGGTGGAGGATACGGCGGTGCCATCCCCCCGCTTCCGCATCGGGGAGGGGGGAAGCGGAGCGTCACGCGCTGGCACGGGGGTCCCGTCCCCCGAGCCTTGGTGGGATGGACCCGGAGCTGATGGTGACAGAAGGCAAATGGGGCTGCTGGGAGCAGGAAAGGCGGAGGGACAGCGGAATTTCAGCTCTCAGTGGTGGGGAAGCAGACTTGGAGCCAGAGGGGACAGGAAAGTGGGGAGATGGGGGGGCAGCGAGGGAGAAGCTGTGGTGACAGTGCTGAAAGGAGGGGATTCAGTGATGGGGTAAGGTGTCTGTTGGGCAGGGGGACAGCGATGACAGGGACAGCACAAGTTTCCCCCATTATTTGCAGATGGGGAAACTGAGGCACAAGCCCGGGAGTGCGGCAGCATTGCAGAAGGGGTGTCCCTTTCCCCAGCACCCCACTGGACACACGGAAGGGGTGAAGGTCATATACCCCCCCAACCTCCCTGGCTTGCAGAAGGGATCAGGGGACATTGTGTCCTGCCGGGGGCTGCAAAGCCATGCCGTACTGCCCGGTCCTTGCACAGCATCCCTCCCCGCCGCCGTCCCCCCATCCTCGCAAGGGACCCGAGCATCCCGCACCCCATCCCGGCAAGGGACCCCGGCATCCCGCACCCCATCCCCGCAAGGGACCAGGCGTCCCGCACCNGACCCTCGCCCAGGGCACCCACCGGGGCCGCCCCACTGCGGGGGGCACGGCCCGGGGGCACGGCCCGGAGGGGCGGTGGGTGTTACGGCCGGGCGATGGCGGGGTCCGGCCCCGCGGCGCTGCCGGGCTCCGTTAGGGCCTAATCGGACTCGTTCCCCCCGGGCCACACAGTGGGGGGGTCTCTTTGGGGACCCCCTCGGGGGTCCTGCTGCCCCGGGGGTCGTTGTCCCTCCTGCACGGGAAGGGACAGAGCCATGCACTCCCTCCGCTGCTGTCCCGGCCTCTCTGTCACCCCCGCGGTTGCAGGGGGGTTCTGGGGCTGAGCCACAGCTTTTGCAGGAACAAACACCCCAAAACGCCTTCGGAGAGGCAGCCGGTGCCGCCTCCTTGCCAAATGTGCCAGCTGGGAACAGGCTGGCAAGAGAATCAGGAACAGTCTTTCCCCCCCCCTGGCAGGGCTGGGGAAGAGGGTGAGGGGGCTGCAGGCCCCAAGGCTTCTTGAACGGGAGCAGGGCAGCTCCCCCTCACTGCCATCTGCCCATCTGCCTCCTCCCAAGCCCCTGGGCTCATGCCCGGGGTCACCGGGGCTTGTCACAGGATGGGAGTCCCGGGGGCAGAGGGGGCTGGAAGCCGTCGGAGAGCAGGGAGGGTGCGGGTGGGGGTGATGACAGGATCCCCGACACTGTGCCTGCATCCCCCCGCTCGCGGGGGATGTCAGGGAAATTAAAAGCCAGCAGGAGACGAGAGCGTCCAGGCGAGTAACCGAAGCCGCTGCAGAAGCTGCAGTAATGAGGCTGCCGGGGCCGCTGCCGCCGGGATCGGGTTGCCCGGAGAATGCGACCCGGTCCCGGGGGGCTCTGCCGGCCTCCGACGCCGGCTCAGCTTTCCCCTAACAAGCGCCTTCGGCTGCCTAATGAAGCTCGGTGGGGCTCTCTAGGCCGCCTGCCTTCCGGCTCCTTGCAGCTCCGTGCCACCCGAGCCATCCCACCTCATAGCCAGACAGAAGGGCCCCCGCAAGGTTTCATGCCCGGCTGCGGCTGGGGTGAGACCCCAGTGATTTAATGCCCCCAATCCCAAACAGGAGTGGGATGGATGGTGGCTCCTTCAGGAGAGGGGGATCTGTGCCTGTTGGCATTTCAGGGTGAGGAGCTGGAGGGTGCTGAATAGCTGCTCATGGTCCTTCCATGCAGCGAGTTGGCAGTTCTCAGCACAGGGTCACTGCAGGCACCACTGGGGTGTCCCAGCTGCCAATTGCACCGACAGCATCCCTGCTGCAGAGGGGAAAATGTCCTTGGCATTAAGCATTAGGTGCCAAACGCTCTGCAGGATGGTGATGTGGGGGCCTTAATGACCTGGGAGGGTTCCTCAGTGCAAAGAGCCACCAGCTTTGTGGGCACCAGCTCAGGTCTCCTTCCCTGCAGCTTGGACTGCTCCGTGCTGGGAGCAGGTGGGAGCTCTGCCTCCTCAGTTCCTTCACCAAAAACTCGGTCACGACAAACTTTTCCCCGGCTCTCACCATCCCACCGTTTACTGTTTTCAGTGGTAAGTCACTTCTCCTCCTGTAAATGAGTTTCCTTGTGGGAAGCAGCAGACGGTATTGGCAGGAAATAAGCCCTGATTTATGGGGCCACTTGCCGCTCTGGAATTACAGCTCCGTGAGCGCAAACGGAGAAGTCGGAGCACACGAGCCCACACTGTGATCCCGGCGGCTGCTGGAGCCAGAGAGGGCAGGAATGAAGAGATGCCACCAGGGATCAGCCTCCTGCCCATCACCCAGGCAGGAGTGCCGGCCTTCGCACGAACGGGGGGGTTTCGAGCACAGCCAGCTCCCGTCTGCCTTCCCCGCAAGGAATGGAAATTGTGTTTCCCAAATCCCAGCAGAGTCCCTAGTTACGGGGCTCAGCTGGTTCTGGGAGCTACGGGAGAGCCCCCGGCCCGTGGGCGATCCAGGGAAGGCTGGTGGGGATGGGGGCAGAGGGCATCGCAGTCATCCCGAGCCCATTCCTGGCCTCCACCGCCCCTTCCCAGGGCAGAGAGGAGCGGGAGCTGGGGCTCGCGGGTCCGGACGGGGCCAGTGCCCCACGCTCGCCCCATGCCCCTGCTGCGGATGTGCCGCCGGTCCCAGGAGCCCTCCGGGGAGCTGGGAGAATGCAAGCGCTACTTTGCATCTGTAATTAGCCGCGGAGGATAATTGGCGGCTCTGCGGCAGACAGGCAGCCATTGTGGAGGGCCCCGCGCGGGGCAGGTGCGCCCAGAAACCCAAATCCCACCGAAACAATCCCCTTCTTGTCTGCCTGTGACCGGCCGGGGCATCCTCCGAGCCCTTCCGGGGAAGGGGCTGGGGCTGAGACATAAAGGCTCCATTTTTCCTGGGAAACAGCGTAAAGCTGGCTGCAGGCAGCTGCCTGAGGAGCCCGCACACATCACCCACAGCCGCAGCGGTGCTGGGGCTCGCTGCCTCCTGCCCCCCATGCTGTGGCACGCCGCGGGCAGCCGGACACTGGCTTGGCCGCTCCTGGAAGCTGCCGGCTGGATGTGGCCTCTCCTCCTCCAGCATCATCCGCAGGAGCTCAGCAGCTCCGGGGTTTGCCTTCAAGATGTTGCACAAACTCCGGCCAGGCTGGCACCGCCGGGACAAAGTCTGTCCCCGGGCAGAGCCGTGCCAGGGGCTGCTGGAGGAGCCTTGCTCCATCCCGTGCCATCCCGCCCTGGCAGGGACCAGCACAGCTGGGCACACGGCATTCCCAGCGAGGGGGATCCCGCACGGAGCCGAGCCCGGGTTTTGGGCTCAGGATGTGGCCCCGGTTGGTGCTGACGCGCTTTGCTGATGTCCCTTCCCTTCTCGCCCTGCCCTGTGCACGTCACCGTCGGTCCCTGCCAGTGCCTGGGCTCTCTTCCCTCAATCCTTTCACGGTTAAATCCCGCTCCCGTCCTGCCGCAGCCCCTCCGGCAGCCGCACACCCTGGGAGACGAGGGAGAGGAGGGAAAGAAAGCGGCCAGTGCGGCCAGGGGGGCACAGATCAGTGCAGACCCCGGGCAGGGCAGCATCTCCAGCACCGGCCGAGTCGGTGCCCAGCGAATTCCCCGATTTTCTTCCCGCTCCTGCAAGGGGAACACAAAACCCCAGGAGGTGGGAAGGACCCTCAGGGCTTCAGCCGGGGTTTCGGGGTCAGGCAGTGCCTGAGCTCTGCTGTGCTGCGGACACGGCCTCGACGTGGGCATTGGGCTTAAGGGATGGGGTTTGCCCGGAGAAGGCAGCGCGGGGGCCGAGAGATGCGGGAGCAGCCGGGGAGGCTGCCGGGAAAGCTCTAATCCGTTTAGCAAAGCACTTGCTTTGCCATTTCCAAGGCAGGAGGTGCAGGAGCTGTGAGGAGGAGATGCACAGCAGAGGCAGGGGCAGGGACAGGGACAGGGACAGGGACAGGGACACGGATAGCGACAGTGACAGAGACGACGACAGGCACAGTGCCCGTGGACAGCACGTCCGGGCCAGGCGGGCAGGGACAGCTCCTGCTCCGCGGGACGAGCCGGGGTGTGCGTTTCTCCCGGGGGATGCTGCAATTGTCGCAGCATCCCGGGGGTCACCCTGTGGGAGCTTCGCCCCAGCTCCGTCCATGCTCCCCCCGAGAGGAAGGAAGGAGGGGATGACACGGCAGCAAAGCCCCAGGAAGGCACGAGGCAGCTCCAGGAATGCGGCGCACCCCTCGATCCCTCCCGTTCCCCACCCGGCGCAGTCCGGCACAAGTTGGAAATCACTTAAAACGGGTCGGAAGCGGGTTCGTTTCCCAGCGCAGGCTGAGGACCCGGTTCAAACACCGGCGGGGACAGCGCTGTCACAGCGCCCCGACCCCCGGCATCCCCTGTGCCCCCCCGGGGACAGCCCTCCGCCCCCCGCCCGCCGTACCTCGGGACCGCGGGGACAGCGGCGGAGCCTCTCCCGGGGCCGGCGCTGCGCATCGCGGGCAGGTCGCGGCAGATGGGGCGGAGGGAGGGGGGAAAGATCAGCTCGGAGATTAGGGCGGCATTTTTAGCCGACCAATCCCCGGCCCGGCGCGGCGGCTCCTCGGCCGCGCAAGGTGACAGCGCGACCGCGGAGAGGATGGGAATAAGCCGGGAGCCCCAGGGGCGGCTCGGGGTCCCTGCGCCTCCCCCCGTCCCTCGGCCGTCCCCAGCCGGCGGTGCTCCGGGAGCTGCCATGGGCCGAGTGCCCGGGGTGCTCCAGGGGACAGCGGGGATGTGCCCCCTTCCCCGCGGACCCCCGCTCCTGTCGCTCCCGGGGGGTTCAAACCCCCAAACGGGGCGGGAGAGTCCCGGGCTGGGGGGACACGGGAGAGTCCCGGGCTGGGGGGACACGGGAGAGCCCCGGGCTGGGGCTGGGGGGACACGGGGTGTGCCCGAGGGGACACGGCTCCAGTCNGCTCAGGCAGCGCCGCGGCCACCTCCGCCGCCGGGGGGGCCTTTCGGGCGGCGGAAGCGGCGGTCCGGCGCACGCGCAGCTCTTTCCGGTCGGGCCCCGCCGCCGCCGCCACGGTGAGGCCGCGCTCGGGCCATCGGCCCCGCATCGCCGCCATCCCGGCGCCTGGAGCCCCCGCGGGGTGTCTCCGCGATCGGGGCTCCAGGCCCGGCTGTGCGGGGAGGGAGGGATTGGGGGCGTCAGGCTGTGGGGTGGTACCGGCGATCCAGCGCTGGCACCGGGGCCTCCCGCCCCAGGCGCTGCCGCGGGGGTGGCCCGTGATCCGCGGGGGTTCAGTCATGGCCGAGCACGGGGAACCGTGCGCTCCCTGGGCCCGGAGGGTCCGGGAGCGCCGCCCAAAGCCGAGATCCCGTGCTGGGGGCGCTGTGGGGGTCGGTTCCGGCTCCGGGAAGGGCGAGAGGCTCCCACGGCTCGGGGTTCCCGAATTCAATTTGAGTTAACGGCAGCACCAACGGTGTCCGCGGGGGGCTGGGACAGGCTCCCTCACCCCCGAGCCGCGACCCTGCCCTCCCTGTGCCCCGCGTCCCGCTGTGACCGACACCGGGCAGGGCCGTCCGTGGTGTGCGCGGTGGTTTAAGGAGCAAAAGCTGGGACCGCTGGGTTTTCCCTCCCGGGAAGCAGCGAAAAGGGGCGGCCCGGGTGGCACTGGGGTCACCCAGCAGGGCTCGCCGCCCCCGGTGCAGATGTTGGTGCCCAAATGTCACCGAGCCCCGGCCCCGTTTCCTTGTGCCCCGTGCAGATGTTGATGCCCAAGAAGAACCGAATCGCCATCTATGAGCTGCTGTTCAAGGAGGGCGTGATGGTGGCCAAGAAGGATGTGCACATGCCCAAACACCCCGAGCTCGTGGACAAGAACGTGCCCAACCTCCACGTCATGAAAGCCATGCAGGTGTGAGGGGTTGGGGGGCACAGGGGGGGCACACGGGCGTGTTGGTCCCTGGGGTGGTTCCCTGTTCCCACATCCCCGCTCCCCACTGCCCTGCTGAACCCCGGTGTCCATGAGGCGCTGGTGGAGGAGCTGAGAGAAGCTCAGCTGTAACTGGGAGTAACTGGGAGCTCTCCTCGCAGTCCCTCAAGTCCCGAGGGTACGTAAAGGAGCAGTTTGCCTGGAGACACTTCTACTGGTACCTGACCAACGAGGGCATCCAGTACCTGCGGGATTATCTCCACCTGCCTCCCGAGATCGTCCCGGCCACGCTGCGCCGGAGCCGCCCCGAGACCGGCAGACCCCGGCCCAAAGGTGAGCTGGGGTGGGCACAGGGCTGCTGGGCACTCAGGGCAGTGCCAGGTGTCTTGTGGGGTTGGATGTAAAGTTGTGAGCAGAGCAAAAAGATGTGGTTGGGGTTTGTTGCTTTTGTGCCTGGTGCTGGGTTGGTGTCCCCTGAGAGGGGTGGGGACTCATAGGAACATGCTCTGAGTGGGGGCTGGCCTTCTCCAGGGACTGGAATTGCTGGGAGCACTCCTGCTGAAATTGGGGTGTGGTGGGGGTTCTGTCCGGGGCTGGGTGGGCCCTACTTTGGGATCAGCTGTGGCCAGGTTGGGTGTCCCACTCTGCCTTCACCATGGACACTGAAGGTGCTGCTGGACAGGGCTCATTGTTAAAGGTTTACAACAAACTCGTGCTGGAGGAGCAGCAGAGGCCACAGAAATGCTGAGGAGTTTGGAGCAACTCTCTGAGAAGACTGAGGGAGCTGGGCCTGGTTAGTCTGGAGGAGAGGAGACAAATCTCCCCAGAGGATGGTGCCAGACTCTGTTCTGTGGTGCTCAGTGACAGGACAAGGAGCAGTGCCCAGAAACCAAAACACAATAAATTCCACCTCAGCATGAGGAAGAACTTTCCATGGGGGTGGCAGAGCACTGGAACAGCTGCCCAGGGAGGGTGTGGAGTCTCCTTCTCTGGACACATTCCAAGCCCACCTGGACACATTCCTGTGTCACCTGCCCCGAGTGACCCTGCCTCGAGAGGGGGGTTGAACTGGACGATCTCCAGACCGACCCCCAACTGTTCTGTGGTTCTGTGTGTTGGACTTGCAGCTCTGATTTTCACACCCCCGAGTGCAGGAGGTGCTGGGGGTGCAGCCAGATGTGCTCTGGCTCTGGGGGCTCACATGGGTTGTGCTTTTTGCTTCTGAGCCACAGCTGGGGCTGGGGCTGGGGCCAGGGGTTGCTGGGAGTTCACCCTCAGCTCCTGCAATCTGTGTGTGAGCCAAAACAAAATGGGAGCATCATCCACTTCAGAGGAAGGAATTGCAGAGAAACTGGGGAGACGATGCTTTCTTTGATCTCCGAGCTGCTTTGGATGTTCCAAGATTTGTTCTTTATGTGCTGTGTATATCCAGTGAGCTAAAGGAGCTGCATCCCTGCTGGGATGCAGGGAGGGAGGGGAGGCAGCTCCTGGCTGGGCTTTGTGCAGTGTGTGGTGGTGTCACAGCCTTGTCCTGGTGCTGGAGCCCTCTCTCAGCCCCACCTGGGCAGGGATATTTGGAAGGGCTGCACTGGTGCTCTTTTGCTACGGGTGTCCTGCTTGAGGCAGCAGCAGCCTGGGAGCCACAGAGGTGGTGTAGTAAAAGAATTATTACAAGAGCTGGGTTTTGTATGGCCAAACCAGCACCTGTGGGCTGCAGGAGGGCTGTGCTGGCCACAGCTGCCCCTCAGTGGATCCTGCCTGGGTGGGCAGACCCCAGCCTGGGCTCCAGGGATACATCCCACAATCCCTGAGAGGTGGTGGTCCCACCATGGCTGGGTGTTCCTGCAGAAGTTCTGTCTGGTATTTATCTGAGATTCTACAGATAAGCTGCTTTTACTGTCATAAATGTGTTCTCTGGGGGGATTTGGGGTATTGGCAATGTGGCTGTTTCAGGCTGGGGTCAGAATTCTGTCCTGCAGTTTGTGACTCTGGCAGACTTGTTGGACATGGCAGATTCCCAGTATTTCTGGGGTTTTACCCACAATATTCAGCACTAGTTTGATGACCAAAAGACTGTTGATGCTGTAAATCCACTTCTCAGGTTATTTAACTTCCACCCTGTCACAAGCTGGGACACTTAAGCAGATTTCACCCTTAAAGCAAAGTTTCCCTTATTAAACCGCTGTTTTCCTTAGGTTTATTCTCCCTGAGCTGTCCCAGGTGTGGCACTGTTGGCAGACCCAATGCTGTTCTCCACCCTGGTGTGCAGAAGGAGCTGTTTGTGCCCTGGTGAGCAGTGTTTGTGCCCTGGTGAGCAGTGTTTGAGGCTGTGCTCTGTGTTGCAGGTCTGGAGGGCGAGCGCCCGGCGCGGCTCACGCGGGGCGAGGCTGACCGGGACACGTACCGCCGCAGCGCCGTGCCACGTGAGTGTCCCTGCTGTGCCCTCCTGGGGACCACTGTCCAGCGATTGGGCTCCTCTCAAGGAGAAAAGGGGAGCATGAGACTCTTGGCATAGCAAGTCAGTGTGTGTGGGTGGACAGGAGGTTTGTTGAAGTTTTGTCTGGCTGAACTGTGGGATTTTCTCTGGGGTTGGGTCAGTAATTCTCAAACGTGCTCAGTTACAGCTGTTTGGCTTTGCTGTGGTTAGCCTCAGTTTTAGTTCTGTGTGGTGGTTAAAGCTTTGCTCCCAGGCAGGGGGTTCTGTGGGCACTGACTGCTCCTCTCTCTGCAGCTGGTGCTGACAAGAAGGCTGAGGCTGGTGCTGGAGCAGCCACTGAATTCCAGTTCGTGAGTATTTGCATTTGAGCTTTGCTTCCTTTGTTGAAGGCTTTGATGGGAGAAGCTGGAAGGTCCTACCTGTGGGACTCTGAGGGTGTCAGAGAGGCTGGGAACTGTCACCCTTCACACGCAGCTTGCTCGCTGTGGGGAAACGATGTGGTGGGACACAGGCCAGTGACAGGTTTGAGAGCAAGCTGAGCTCTTTGGAGATCCATGATTTTATACTTAATAAATGAAAGAATTTTAGATGTGATCCACAGAGCTGGCTGGAATGGGTTGAAGGTGGCACCTGGCTGACCTGTGCCAGTGTTAGACTGTTTAGGAAAGAGTTTTGATGATGTTTGTTCTTGTTGTCATTGCTTGGCACAAGATTTCTAACACTCTCCTTTTGCTGTTGCAGAGAGGCGGATTCGGTCGTGGACGTGGTCAGCCCCCGCAGTAGAACTTCGTGCTCATGTTTTGTGTATAATAAAAGAGATGAAAATGCCTCTGGGTTCATGTCTGTGTCTCACTGAAGTGCACAAACAGAGCTCACGAAGCACAGGCTGACTCAGATCTTTGGCATCTGGAACAGCACTTTGGGAGTGACTAAAAACAGGTTCTGGTGAAGGAGCTCTCCAAGTTTAGGGGGTGTGGAGGTGAGTCCTGGAGGAATGCGGGGCCGTTTCCCGTCTGCTCAGGGCGATGCTGATTTCCGACAGTGCAGCAGGGCTGGGCTGGGACAGAGCTGTTCTGCCGATGGAAAACTCAGCTGTGCCAGCCCATGTCCCTCCGAGAGGGATGCAGCCCGCGTGGGCGGCTCCGCGTGTCCTGCACCGCTGCGGTGTCACCTGAGCTGTCCTCAGCGCTGTCACTTCTCGGGGACCGAGGGTGCGGTTGGTGGCAGCATCAGCGGTGCCCGCCGCCCGCCGCCAGGTGTCGCTGGGCGGCCGGTGACGGCTCGGTAACGGCCCCGCGATGGCCGCGGTGTCACCGGCGGGGAAATGGACACACACACGGGATGTCACCAGGGGGACGGAGGGACACACATACGGGATGTCACCGGGGGGATGGAGGGATACACTCACACGGGATGTCACCGGGGCCATCGAGGGACACACATGGGATGTCACCGGGGCGATGGAGGGACACACACGGGATGTCACCGGGGCGATCGAGGGACACACAGGGGATGTCACACAGGGGATGTCACCAAGGGGACGGGCACGGTCCCACCAGTGCAGCAGCGCCCCCGCGCGGCGCAGGGCGGGCGCTGCCGTCCCCGCGGAGC
>VXAC01001569.1:186770-203100 GCA_013399225.1 Rhipidura dahli
AGAAAATGCCTCTGGAAGAATCTTTTCTGAGCGGTGAATGAGGCCTGAATGGAGCTGGGAGAAGAGAGGTTTCACCCAGGGGCCGGTGCCCTGGCACGCGCCGAGTCCTTCGGTCACGGGGAGAGCTGGGCCGGGTGGCCCCTGGGAAAGCCATTGGAATGCAAACGAACCTTTTCTCTTCTCCTTCTGGCCCTCTCCTGGGCCGGTTTTACTCCAGCTGTGATGTAACACAGCAGAGCTGGGATTGGAACCCGCCGAGTGTGGTGGGGATCACGCGGTGCTCCTGGGCTGTCCCCGGTGCCTTGGCTCCAGTGTAAACCAGTAACAGCTAAAACCACTCTGAGTGCTTCACTGCTGGGATGTAAGTGAATCCAGCATCATATGATCATCCTGCTTGCCGTGGAATACACTCTCAGAATCCTGTTCTGATGGCTGGGCTTGGCTGTGTGCTCCCAGCTGCTGCATAACAGGGTTGTGGTTGAACCCAAGTAAAGTTCTCCTGGTCTGTTGCTAACCTGTTACCACATCTGCAGGGGGATGAGGAGCAGCTTGGAAGTGTCTTGTCTGTGCTTCTCCTGTCTCTTTCAGCCCTGTAGCTTGTGTAGAATCTGTAGATTTGTGCTCTTCAAGAGCATGAGTATGGACAATCCTCTGCAAGAGCTGGCTCTCATCTTAAAAAGTGTTTTGCCTTCCTGCAAAAGCAGCTGTCACTAAACAGTTTTACAAGTGATTCCACGGTCTCTTGTACTTTCTCAAACAACAAAAGAATGAAAATTGTTAAATTTTCACTTCATTTACTGGAAGCTCAGCAAGCTGTTGTGAAACTGAAGAAATTAAGTCAGTTTTGTTCTGCTGCAACTCTTGGAAAAGTGATGAATATGGAAAGAGTGTATGCTCCACCCTTGGTCTGTGGAGAAGGACCCAACAGTGGTGGCTGTTCTCTGTTCTCTGCTCTGGAATCTCTTCCACCTCAGATCCATTTACTGCCTAACTAGGAGTTGGTTCCTACCTTTTTCTCCTCACTGTGTTCTGTGTCGTTCCCTTTTTAAAAAAAAAACCCTCACACCCAGTTGCCTGACTCGATTCATCTCAGCACCCTTCAGACAAACTCCTGCAGTGTGGAGACAGGTACCAGCATTTGGGGGTGCACCCAGCAGGGACTGCTGCCAGGGGACCTCATCTTTCCATGGATGGTCTCCTACAGTCTGGAAAAACAGCTCTTACCCTTCTTAGTCAAAACACCCCAACCACGTGCTTGGACTTTTACCTTCTTTTAAAATAAGGAGAATTCTCCTGGTTTGCTTGGATAGAGTAAAATGAACAAACTTGGTTCTACCTTACAAATAGCAAACATCCATGTGGGAATGCTGTAGATGACATCCAGTGGGAAGCAGAACTTCTGTTTCTTTAAGCATTTGCTCTTTTTCAGCCCAGCTGAGCAACTGGCTGCACAGACCAGTCAAGGATCTCTCAAATTTTGTGTATTTGTTTCAGAATTCCTGTCTGCTACTGGATATTGCACACTGACTCTGTTCTCAGAAATTTCACATTAACCTGTGAGATTTGGAGGGATTACCTGCTGGGTGGATTTTTGTCAGATGTTTCAGGGGTTACTTCTCATGCTAGTGACATATATTGATGCTGTGTGTAGAATTAACTGCTTATATTTGAGCAGCTTCCCAAGAGTTTATATGTGCTGTTTTTCCTGAGTAGGGTGGTTAATCAGAGCAGTGTGCAGCTGCTGACAGCCAGAGTCATTTGGGCTCTGTAAAAAAAACCCCTTCATTGCCCTTTTTTCTTCCCTTATTCAAAAAGGCACTTTACAAGCCAGCATTCCTCCTGGAAAAGGTGTGCCTGGCCAAGTTGTGTAAGCACTGAGTGGTCACCAAACTGGTTTTGACAGGCAGAAATAGGTTCTGGGGTTTGGGGTCTCTCTCTGGGAGTGCCCCTTATCAGCCCTCGGCTTCTGAGAGCAGCGGCCGCTGCTGCAGGCAGTTCAGCTGCTCCCGAAGCATGGGAAGGCATGTTGCAGATAATTTCTGTGGTTATCTAAACCATAATTTCTCTGGAGGGGGAGGACTTGAGATTGTGTTTCTGCCTGGTAGGAGCAGGCAGTGGCTCTGAAGTCGCAGGAGCGCTGCAGTAGCAGTAACAGGACCCGTGGAGTTCTGGAGCCAGAGCAGCAGCGCGGTACGTGGTGATTTATTATTGTTATTCTAACCAGCAGCCTAAAAACCAACAGAATCTGCTGTATTTTTTCCTCTCTGGTTATAGGACTGTAGGTGCGATCCAAGCACTTGAAATGACTTGAATTTCTTCCAGTTCACCTCTTGCTCCAGTTCCAAAACTCGTGCTTTACTTCTGTCAAGTTCTGGAGCACGAATCCTTTCCCCTTTGCGCGTCCTGCCGTGAATTTCCCACCTCCAGCTCCTGGGTACCACATTGTAGGTTAAATCCCATTATCCCACTGAGCCTGGTGCGGGTGTGTGTGCAAAAATAACACTTGTCTAAGGAAATGTATCCTGCTGAGGAGCAGGAATGCTCCTGGCAGGACAGGCTGTTATGGTCAGGGGAGGGATTTCTGTGGCTGTTGAGAGTGTGTGTTGTGGTCCCAGCTGTTGACCCTGCCAGGTGCAGGGCCGGTTGTAGCCCTGCTGACCACCGGCTGGACTCACTCCTACCATGTGCGAGCTCCGGAACGTGCCTGGAATAGCAAGAGGGTGGGAGAAGCCCTCCCGTAAGCCCTGGCGTGGTGTGCCTGGGGCCGTCCTGCCTTTGCAGTTTGGCAAAACACGTGATTGGCTGGGGAGGCCGTGTTGCTGTCGGGGAAATGAGATTAATTTTGCACAGCTTTGGTGACAGCAGTGTCCCTCTTCCCCCTGCTCCTCCAGTTCTCACCCTTTGCTGGTCACAGGACTTAAAGGCGGTTTGGTGTGGTCGAATGAACATCTTGCTTTTGTCAGGTAGAAAAGCAGATAATGATATGAAATGGTAGAAATGCAGTAATGATATCTGGGGATTGGGAGTATGTTTGTTAATTTTGAGTGAAGCATCCAAGGTGTTTGTTATGCTGGACACAGCGCCGGCTCTGGGATCTGCCTGGCCATGGGGCACATGGAAGCACAGCTCAGCTCCTGAGAACACACTCATTTTAAACTGAAACTTTGAGACAAAGGCAGACTGTACAGCAAAAGCCTTGCAGTCAGCCATCTTCTCCTCCCAGCTCCTGCAGCCTCTGCGGCAGCGTTTCCTTGCAGGCTGTGCTCTGATAAACGGTGCTGGAGTGGGAAATGAGTTGCAGTGCCGGGAGGTTTGTGCTTCAGTTGCTGTGCAAACGATGTGATTTATGGCTTCATGTTGATAGGAAGCGTGTCAATATTGAGGGGAAGCCTGAAAATATTGAGAGGAAGCCTGTAAGGCAGTGCAGAGGCTGTGTCAGGAGCCAGCAGCTATGGATTGGCTCCTGGCAGCAGGAGGCTGCTGGGCCAGACCCCGCATTTAACATCTTGCCTGCTGTTCCCTGTGCTGGCTGCCAGCTTGCCGGGCCCCGGCTGGCACAGGTGGGTAGCACTGCCTTTTCCTGAAAGTCTGGAAGGTTCTCAGCTCGTTTTCTACTCACACTGCAGCCCAGCTTCTCACAGGGCCCTGGCCCTTTTTGTCTGCTCAAAGGCTGCTGTGGAGCCTCTTTCGAGGAATCCTGCTCCTTACAGTCTCTTGTTTTATTTATGGGTGGTGTTTGTTGTTTAAATCCACCACAGCGTGGAAGAACCTGGGAATCCCTCTGCCTCTGTTCCACAAATCGGGAGTTAATTCTCTGCCTGATATTGGCTGCCCAGTTTTTGCTTTGCAGAGTCCCATTATTCCTGTGAGAAAAAAAAAAAGCAGAAAACCCCCTCCATGTGGATACAGCAGGTTTGTGTGTAACTGGGTTGTTTGGAAATCAACGTTGTGTATTGGGGATGCCCAGATATATCCCAGGGACAAACTCTTTTCCCCTTTTCCCATGGAGTTCCTTATTCCATGTGGCTTTCTGGGCAGCATTAGATGTCTTGGTGTGTTTCCTGTCTCCTCCAGGCGGGGTTAGTACTGCTCAGGTTTGTTTGGATTTGTTTGTTGTGTGCAGCTTTGAAGGTCCTTGCCATGAGGCTCTGCTTCGAGCCCCTGCTGCACACTTCAAACTTGGCTTGTTTTTCTAAACTTTCTCTTTTGTGGGGGACTGTGTGTGAGAGTTTCAGCAGGGCCACCTCCTGCCTTGCCAGACAGGCTTGTGTTGCTCATTTCCCTGCTTTGAAATGGCATCATTGTCTTTGAAATCCTGGAAAACACAACTTGGCCATGTGATGTGTTACCTGCGAATGCTTTTCCAAAAAGTCTGCAAGACGTGGCTTCAAAATCCAACTCCAAAATCCCTGGCAGGCCAGGAATCTCAGTAGCCATCTTAAACACAGTTGCCTGGCAAGGCTAAGATGGAAATTTCCACCCTTCCTATGTGTTCTAGCCTGAGTAAAAAAATAAAATGAGTAAATTTTGTTGTGTTTTTTGATGGCTATTTAGATTAAACTAACTACTTTAAAATGTATTAAAATAAAAGTTACTTATGTAATAAAGACGTTAATGAGCCAAAAAGCCACCTGTACCCTGAGCTGCTCTACTGGAAGGTGGCAGGGAGTGGAATGAGATGGGCTTTAAGGTCCCTTCCAACCCAAACCTTTCTGGGATTCAGATGATGACAACTTTTTCCTTGGTCCCTCTGAATGTGTTGCATGTATCGGACTGATGTTGGAAATGTGGTTTTTTTCCAACACAGCAATGTCTCCCCCTCGTTTGGAACTCAGCCCCTTTGCCTTGGGAGAGCTCATTGGTAGCAATATCCTGTTTGAAGTTGTTTTAAAAGAATGACCTTGTAGGGCTTGTTTCCTGCTCTCTCTTGATGGGATTTCCTTTTTCTTAAACAGGAAATAGTCTGATTGCATAAAAGTGTGAGAATGACAGGTTTTTCCTTCCCAGCAAAGGTTGTTCATGTTAATTCTATTCAGAAAATGCTCAACTGCCAGAGCAGCTGAAGTTAATTTACTTTGCCTCAAACCATTGTTTACACCCAAAAGTTCCTCCTGGTGTGTTGCTGAGGCATTGTCTCAGCCTGAGCAGGTTTCCTGGAGCAGTCTGTGTCCAGGGTTCCGTAGCAGATCCTTGTTCTCACGCCTGGAAGGTGACAGGAGTTCAGGGCTGTGAGGTTTGCTGTGCTGAGTTTCAAAGATCTACTTCTGCAGCATTTTAAAATATTTTTCCGCTTTTTTTCCCCCCTCCTTGAGCTGGAGCTCTGAATTGCAATGGGAAGAGGCAGAGCTGGTGCTTCCTTACCTGGCAGCAAAGGTACACCTGAAATGGCTGCTCCTGCTCTTTTAGCTTTGTCCTTGGAATCACCAGCTGACCTGGAGTCAGGAATTTGAGTCCAAACTCTTCTGGAGGATGAGTGAGGATGGAGTAGAAGTCAAGTACTGTGCTAGGAAGAGGCACAGTGGCAGACTGAGGTGGCTGGGGATGGCCTGGCAGGGCCTGGCTGCTGTCCCGAGGGCTCTGAGGATGAATGAAGTTTACATTCCCTATTTAGGCATGGCTTTCTGGTGGTGTTTTACATGGACTGGATGCCTGGGGGAAAGGAATTCTGCCTTCCTCTTGGAGAGGGCCAAACACTCAGGATGTCACTGTAAAGTAAATGCTGTTCTGTCACAGCCTGGCCAGAGGACAGGAAAGGCAGGGACCATCCCACTTGGAACTGTGGAACTGAGGTGGCCCTTGCAGCTTCATTTGTTTCCAGTATGAGTTTGGTCTGTTGGCAGATGAGAATTTTCAAGATAAACCAAAACCCCTGGAAATCTTGGACTTGTTTTTGTTTTGGAAGTTTAATTTTGAGTTCTGTAGGTAGGTTCCTTTTGATAATTAGCGCAAATCTTTTCATATCCTACTGGCAGCTCACAGTTTCCCCAGTAAAGCCTGGGATTTCAGTGTCTCTGCAGTGTAACTCCCAAATGTCTGACACTGTTACAGCTGGCCTGGAACCTAATTGGACTGGTATGTTGGAAAGTTTCTGGAGCAAGTCTCTTTGGCTGCAAGCTTTGTGCCAGTGAAATGATGAAGTACAACAGGATGACTCTAATGAACGAGCTTTGTTTAGAGAGCTGGACAACAGTATTAGTTTTGTTTTTAGTTTCCATCTCTGCTCATGGATGTATTGCAAGTAGATTTAATAAGCACAGCATCTCGCCATTCTTTGGGACAGCCCATAGCCAGTTGAGAGTGTTAGTTAGGGCTTGTCTTGCTGGAAGGTGGCAAATCAGAACCTGAACTTGTACAGAGCAGAATTACACTGGAGTAAAATGTGTTTCAGGAAAAACTGCCACAAAGCTTGTGTATAGCAAACCCCTCCTGGGAGAAGGGTTGAACTGTTTTTCTCATTCACAAAAGTCTGTCCTTCTGTGCAGCCTTTTCCTAGGGGGTTTTAAGTTTAATAGGTTTAATTTAAGCTTTTATTTTGCTTATACCTCCTAGAACCTCCCCTAAACCAAAAGTAGCCCAGTACTGGCTGCAGAGCTGAACTGTAAAAGAAGCGATGAACAGTGGGGCAGAGAATCTGTGCTCGGACAATTGCACATAAATAGTGCAGTGGGGGTTCCTGGACGTGGATGTGTTGTGATAGAACTGCAGGGACAGGCAAGGCCAAAGGCACCAGGAAAATTAATCTCAGGTACTTCTGCAAAGGGTGAAGGTGCTGAGCAGCATCTGGGCATTTCTGTGAGGTGTATGCCAAGCTGTGAGGACTTGGCAGTGAACTCACACTGTGAGCGATGCTGTGTCCAGTGCAAACGAGTGTTTTGGTGTGCAAGGGCAGCTTTTCCTGCATCAGAGGAGCTTTTCCTGCATCAGAGCAGGGAGAGGCAGTGGCTGAAGTAACACGGAGTGTGGGAGTGCCTTGGTGTCAGTGCTCATGGAATTTCCACGGATGGGGCTGAGGGAAAGGCGAGTACTGGCAAGGCCTTGCCTCGGGTGGGTCATGTCTGGGGGTGTGTGAGGCACAAAGACAATCTCTGCCCATCAGCTGTGCTCTGCTCTGCTCTCCACAGGTGCTGCTGGTGAGCAGCAGTCGCCATCCGGACCGATGGATTGTCCCCGGGGGTGGCATGGAGCCCGAGGAGGAGCCCGGCGTGGCCGCCGTGCGCGAGGTCTGTGAGGAGGTGAGTGGCTTCACCCTGCACTCTTAGCCCGGGTTCTGTGGGTCTGTTTTCATCACTCTTCCTTTGTCTTCTTGAGGTGGAGAGCGAGGTAGGGTCACTGGTGATATCCCCATCCCACGTGGGAGAAAAATAGAGTCCTAAATAAAGAGAATGTGGGAATGTAATTAAACTACTCAGTTCGAATGAACTTGTCCTTGACTGATACCTGTAACTGAAAATAAACTTCAGCTCTAGTCATTTCAATAAATATGTGATGATTGTCTCTGCTTTGTTTTCTCTGCAAGAGAACTTCAAAATTCAGCTGTGCCTTTGTGGACCTGTCTAGTACTTGGGTAGAAGGTAGAAATAAATCCTTATGAGCCACTAAAAGCACTCCAAATATAGGGACCTCAGTATGTTTTGATTTAGAACATGTGGTGAGGTTTATGTGAATAAGTGAAATTGGCCATAAGTTACCAGCAGCAATTCCTAAAGTGTGCATGGGTTGGTTGGTTTGGTTTTTTTTTTCCTTTTTGCATGAAGCTGTTTCAGGAAGGAGATCCAATAGCAGATCAAAAACAGATCAGTGGGCTGTAGGGAGAAGGCATATTTTTCTCTTAAAGCTGGAAGAAAAATTTTTTTCTTCCTAAGGAGTGTAAAGGCAGCAAATAGCAGTTGACTGCAGTATATGTAAACCATGTCTTTAGAATTTGCTTCTGAATAGTAACCAGTTGGGGAGATGCTTGGGTTCAGAAATGATTGCATAATTATGGATGGAATGACCAAGTAGGTTCACAGTTACATAAGGCAGGATTTAAAATACTTTCAAAGAGGGTTATAAATCTTTGTGCTCTGTGCAGAACAGGAGTCAAGAGCTAATTGATGGGACTTGGGGGGAAGCTTCTCCTGTAGCTGCTTTATTGAATTGTCTGGTACATGCAGGTTTATTCCTGAATTATTTGGAAGTACCTGCTGCTGTCCAACAAAACTCTGAATATTTGGACTGTTGGACTAACCTAATATGGCAGATCTCGAGTTGTGTGTTTCTCTTTGGATGTTTTTATAATCTAGCAGTGTATCAGAAAGAGATTATACAGTCAAAGTTTATTTTTTTAAGTGTCTTTAGGTCCTTCTAATACTGGGAATTGCTGCTTGCAAATTTTATTTCCAGCTCGTAACCCAGCTCCTGCTTTTCCAGTAACTCAGCAACCTTTCAACCACTTTACAAGCCGAAGCGAGTGTAACCAGAACAATAGAAATATTTTTAGCTGCAGACTCCTGCTTTTCAGCCCAAGCGTTATTAATAATGAAGTGATTTGATACAGAAGTCCAGGGTTCATTCAGGAGGTGCAGAGCTTCTCCTCTCAACCCTTGGAGCAAACGTGCAGGGACGCTCCGTGCGCGGGCAGCAGCGCCCTGGGAGAGCCGCGCTCTTTCCATGACAGCGCTGGCTGGAAGGGAGCCCTGGCACGGCTCCGGCAGTGCAGGAACTGGTTTGGGCTGGCTGAGATAATCCCGCTCCTCGGCTGGTGTTCCCTGCTCACGTGGAGCGGTGCCCGCTGCCAGTGTAACTCAAGCCCTGGCAGCCTGGCAGGGCTGAGTTCTGCCCAGCGAGGCACCTCTGCCCCACTGCTCCCAACAGGAGCGCCCGTGAATCACTAGGGCACTCACAGCCCTGGGTGCTGGAGGTGCAGGAGCTGACACACAGCTGTCTGACGGGAGCTCCCTCCAGCTGCCAGGGGTGCTGGCAGAGCTGCCAGGGCTGTGAGGCCTTCCCCTTCATGTGCTGCTGGTGATCTGCTCACAGAATTATTCCCCACATCCCTGGCCTCGGGCTCCAGGAACTGTTTGCTTCGTGCAGGGGGTTGTTGTTGTTGGAGCACAGCAGGGAAGTTGGGAAGGACTGGAGCACCCACCTCCCCAGTTCATGTTGTTGGTTTGGCAAGAAGGGTTTCAGGAGGCTGCTGGGAGCCCTTGCTCTCCCTTCCATGTGAATCCAGGTGTTTTGGGGTCAGTTGGAGCTGAGACTGATTTCTGAGGCTGAGGCTGATTTTGAGTAGGTTTGATGTCTTTGCTTCTCTCCTGGGACAGCCATGTGTGTCACTCATGGGGACACAGCTTAGCTGAGCAGTTCCAGTTTGCTGCTCAAGCTGGGAGAGGGAAAATCCTTTTTTCCCCATGTCAATGAGCAGTGCTGCTCAAAGCTGTGGGAGAAGCGTGTGGGGTTCCTTTCCTTGACTTTGGTATGCCTTTTCCAATTTTTAATAAGAGCCGGTTGGAAGAGCTGTAAGGATTTGTGACCCTTCCCATTGCTTGTGGCTTTTGAGGATGACAATAGGCTGTCCCTTCTCAATTAATTCTTTTTTGCATGGAGTGCATTTTTTTTCAAAATATTCTTCCCGAAACAAAAATTTTAATTTCTGCATTCACTGTTTTAATTTTACTGTGTATGTGTTTGGGTTTATCAACGTTATTGCTGGAATAATTGTCATCCTAAGTTATCTAACATTTCCCTCTTCCTGTTCCAAAAATGAAATGTTGATCCTGAGTGAAGGCTGTGATCCCTCTGTCCCAGTTTGAGTTCAAGTCCTTGTCCTAGTTTGAGGTAGTCCTTATCTATATTAGTCTGTACCAGCACAAGTATTCAAGTAGACAGGTACCAACACTTGTCATGCTCGCTGTTGTCTGCATGAAATTGGAAGTGACTGGAGTCACTGGGCATTGTTTGTGGCAGAGTGACAGTAGACACACAGCAGTTCTAGGTCAGAGCAGCCTCTTCAGAATAAACCTTCTTATTTCTGACAGGTTGTTGAGAAGTGCTGTAGTCTTACAGAGCTGGGAGCTCCACGTGTGTTCTAAAGTTCACCTTCTGGAAGGTGTGTGCCCTTTTCAAGCAGGTGTTGGTGCTCATGGAGTGTTTTTTGCTTAGGAATAAGGGGTTTTATGGGTGTGAGCAACTGGTGAACATCAGAGTTTAGAAATAGATGCCTTAAACTTATTATAGAGTGACTTTGAAAAAAGCCTTCACGCTCAGCTGTGAAACTCAGCACCAGTTCATTTTTCACTTAGAGCATTCTTCACATCCTGACCTCTAAATACTTAATAAATGTCACATTTTATAGCATTGCAGGAGTGTTAGTTGTGCTTTCTTCATGGGAGTCAAAAGCCAGATAAGTTTTGCTTGATCTGTGATCAAACAGGCAATTGGTGTCAATATCAAGAATAGTCTGTCATGGCAGTACTTTGATCTGGTTGCTGGAACTTTTTTTCCCCCTCTTCTAACATGCTTTATAGATAATCTTTCCTGTTTCATGTATTTGGTTAGTGATTTAGAACACAGATATTGATATCTTTCAGTGCTAAAATAGGAAGATTTTTTTTTAAGTACTGCAGGGCCTCCAGATGAATTATGAGATGATAGCCTTGAACTCCTCCTAGCTGGTCATACCCAGTGCAAGTGGTGGCTCAAAGTCACTGTCCCTTAACCCTGTGTACTCAAACTTAAAAAAAATGAGTGCAGTGTCTCAAAGTTCTTCATTCTGACATGGAATTTCATTTCTATTCCACAAGTGTAGAAGCAAATAAAGGTGTCATACAGTACAGAATTAGATGAATGAGTCTGACCCTCTCTAAGACAGCAGTTTGCCCAGCTGGCCTGGAATCAGCATCCTTCAAACGTGTCCACAGCCCTCCTGGGTGGGATTTGCACCTTCAGTAGTGCAGGTCTTAGAGGAAAGATTTGGGTGTTCCACCACAGTCCTCTTGCCCAGCAGTAATCTGTAGTAGATGCAGGCTTTGAGCCTAATAGAGCAAAGTAAAATAGCTGAGATTCCAACCCACATTTTCCTTAGCTCAGATGGAAGGAAATAAAAGCTGTCCCGAGGAACAGATGGTGTTGCTGCAGGCTGCTTTTTGCATCTGACCCCAACTTATTTTCAGCTTTGAAACCTGAACCTGCTGTTCTTGGATGTCTTCAGTAATTTTTCTTTATTAAAACAAGTTGTTCCAAGAGCAGCAGAACTAGTAAAGCTTCATTTCCTCCGGGTTTTTGTTTCTGGTCCTGAGCTCCCAGCCCACCCTTCTGAGTGCAGTGGGGGTTTGAAGTGTGTGCTGGTCAGGCAGCTGGCTCTGGCAGTGTCTGTGGCTGATGTGGCTGCCTTTTCCTCCTCCCCTGGACCCTGGAGACTGATTTAGATCAGCAGAGCAGGGAAAAAGCTCATTTTGCCAGCTCTGTGTGTCCTGTACCTGAGCGTGCCTCTCCCAGGGAATCCTGTCGTGTGATTGCCTTGCTTTGTTTCCACACCTGCAGTTGGAACAGTTGGTGCTGGTGCTGTCCAACCCCTGTTGATGGGTTCAGTAGCATCCTCCTAGGACCCTCCTAGGATTCTCCAAGCACTTTGAGGATTGCAGCTTGTGGGCTCCCTGTGCAGCACTTCCAGTGCTTAGAGGGGCACAAAATCAATTGTGCTGCCTCTGCTTCACTCACTGATCTGGACCAAGAGGCCACAGCATTCTCAGTCCATTTACTTTCGAGGAGAAAATTCCTGAGTCATCTGCTGCAAATTAAGATTTAGACCCTGCTGCAGTCCTGGGTGAGCCTGAGACTGTGCTTTAACTCTCCAAGAAAATTTTCTTGGCCTGTATGAAATGGGGAGATGGGGAGCTTGCCCAGAGAGGAGCCTGGCAGTTGTCTTGCTGGTTACCAAGCTTTTATTAATGATAACAGCTATAGGTTATTTTCTCAGGTGTCTGGGTCAACTTCTATGTTAGAAATTTGTGTGAGACTGTGAATTCCACTTGCATGCTTGTTTATTCCATTGAACAGAGACCAGCTCTCCTGTTGGTGTGGGAATGTGTCAGAAACAGGTGTATGACAATCCTGTTGGTGTTGGGTGTCCTGTATGTTGTCTTTAAAATCCACTGTACCTGGAAAATGGGCTGAGAGAGGCATTGGCCCCCAGGACCAGTGGCTGATGTGTTTTGCAGGCTTTGGTAAGAACTTGCTTTATAAAATCAGCCCAGTGGTTTTTTGAACCAAATCATTCTTTTGTGTCACCATTTGCACCGCACATGAGAAGTTCGTGCGTGAAGCAAAGCTTAGAGCTTTCTCAAGCTGTCTGATGATAATTCAACATGATTTTTCTACAGGACATGTTTGTCTTGGCATCGTTTTTTGTGCCTTTTTGGGCAAATAAGACCAGGCAGGACAGAGCAGGAGGATCCTGGTTTGCAGACAGCATTATTTCCTTCATCTCCACCAGCACAGAAGGAAGGGCTCCTCACCTCCCTCTGCTGCTTCCAGCACAGTTCTAGAGCTGGGATAAACTGCCTGGGAGGTTGGTTGAGCAGAATTCATCCTTCATCTCCAAGTTGGCCAGTTGCCTGGAGATGAATTTATTTCTAGTCAGACTTGAGAGTTCACTAAACCATCACAACAGCATCCCTGGCTTTTGATTCAGTGCCTGCAGGTAAGGAGAGCAGAAATTCAACAGCCTTCTCCAGGAACCAGTAAAGAATTGGCTTAAGACAGTTATTTTCCAGAAACATTTGATTGTGCTTCACCTTTTAAGGCATTCATGTCCGTATGGTGTGAAGGTGGAAGCCTCCAGTTCCTCCCTGCGTTGCTGCTGCCTGTTGAACACGGCTTAGCTAAAAATACATCCCAGTGCTGAAGGAGTTCCTTGAGGGAAATGCATTTGAAGCATTTGCATTCCAGATGCCTTCGGAGAAGGCTGAGCCCAGGTCAGCAGGGTTGGCAGAGGAGCTGGAATCGCTCGCCCGCAAAGGTCAGGCTGGCTCTGCCCGGCCCGTCCTGCGCACACGGGCACCGACCTGCATGGAATTGCTGCTCCTCGCTCCAGAAATAGCCCCCGGGGTCACAGTCAGTGGGGCACCTCTGGGCTGAGCAGGATGTCAGAAGTACTGGTGAGACAATAAAGCCTGTATCCAAAAATGAAATAAAAGATGGATTGATTCACTTCCTAGAAGTGGAGCTCAGCGAGTGTGTTACCAAAAGGATTTATAGATTTCTGTGACTGCTTGGAGTGAGGGAGCTCCAGACCCTTTGCTCCTGGGGCAGCTCCACATCAGCTCCTGTTGGAAGCAGGAGTGAGGTGTGCTCTGGCTGGATTGTTTGGTGCCTGTTCATGCAGCAGGCTGGAACTTAACCAGGAAAATCATCTCACTGAAGAAAGTTCTTCCTTTCTGACAGCATGAGACTGTGCAGCAGCTGGTCAGTAGGACAGAGAATTTGTCTTATCATTAATGGGACCCAAACATCTTTTTTTTTTTTTAAAGAGAAGTCTGGCATAATCAGATCTCTGTATCTCATCTGCAAGAGGCACAATTTCCCTGGGCTGCTCATGGGATGTGTTCCAGCTGCCGGAGACGGAGCCGACTGTACCTCCCAGTTGTGGCTGGGTCGTGTGCCAGGCTGTGTGGGTTGGTTCAGACCTGTTACATCGTGGAGCAAGATCTCATCTTGTCTGTAGCACTTGAGTTCCAACCATTTACAGTCATAAAAGGAGGGAATATAAAGCAAGGGCAGAAGAGAAGGCTTGGATTTTGCACGGAGAGCTGAGGAGGGTGGGGAGTGAGCCAGCAGAGAGGTACCAAAGGGACACCAAATGTGATGGAGTGGTACATCCTCAGTAGTACTCAAATAGACAAAACTGTTGCTTAGATCTCTTGATTTGTGTCTCTTGCTTGATTCAGGAGCTTTATTTCAGCATGGATCTGCCCTTTGTGTTATGTCCAAACCCTTCTTGTGCCTGCTGCCAGGGCCACATCACAGCATTTGATGCTTTTATTGGCTTTTTTCAAGCATGTGCAGGACACCCCTGAAATACCTGGGAGCTGTCACGTTGCTCTTGGAGTGTAACTGGATGTTTTACACATACTTGATTTCCTTAAGCTCTGATTTTGAAGAGGTAAAACTGCTAAACCCCAAAGCCAATGTTCCCCATGCTCAGGCTGCAATAACCTGCAGAGGAGGTTGTGGTCATGAGGAATCTGTTGGTATGCAAGGAGTAACTCCTCAAATATTTCTTCTTTCTCCAGATTGAATTCAGAATTGTTTGGATGTAGGAAAACAAGACAAATAAAATCCTGGGAATGCTTGGATGTTGAGCACTTGGGATAAATTTCTGCCGTTTGTCTTGTGACTGTGTTGGTTTCAGATTAGCAGAATTTTCGAGCATTTGCTTCCTGTCCTAAAGGAACCGGTCCTGCACAACAAGTAGGAAACACAGACTGAGCTGTTGTTAAAGCATGTTTCTTTTCTCTTTGAACTTCCCTAGGCTGGAGTGAAAGGGACGTTAGGAAGATTAGTGGGAATTTTTGAGGTAAGTTTCAGACGTGGGCGCTCTGAAATTTTGTTGCAAAAAATCGTCTTGGAGTAACAATGGCTCTGCAGGGTCATGGAGTGAGTGGGTGCTGGTTTGGTGCAAACTGCAAAGTCCCTGGTAAATAAAAACACACCCTCTCAGCAATTCTGATCTTTGCAATGGACACTTCAGTGAAATCACTGGTGATAACTGGTGTGTGTGACTGAATATTCTCAGGGCTGCCAAAAGCTGGGGAGTGGGGTCCCCCTTCGTGTTTAGCACTCAAAGCCACACCTGGCAGTCAGCAGGTACCAGACACAGCTCTTGTTGCTGTTGTTCTGTCACTGACTCTTTGAAACTCCTGTGAAATAGGTAAAAAATCTCCCCAGCTGAAGAGCTAATTTGTAAGCACATCAGTCCACAAAGCACTGCTTCACAGATCGGGAATACACTTTTGGGTGTCCCTGTTAACACTTTCAGGCCCCTCTGGCTAAGAACAAGCTTTGATGTGGGAGGAGCTGCACCCAAGGTGGGCATTTTGCATCTTGCAGTGGCCCAGTGCCCTCCAGCCTGCAAAGGTTTGGTGCTGCTGTGGGAGGTTGGTGGTTACTGTGTCCCCTTTGCCTTCCAGAACCGGGACAGGAAGCACAGGACTTATGTTTACGTACTCATCGTCACCGAAGTGTTGGAGGACTGGGAGGACTCTGTCAATATTGGTAAGCTTGGTGCTTGCTGCATTATCTGATGGAAACAAACCACAAGTCAGCTCAACATCCCTCTGGGACCTGCAGTCTGTGTGAGTGTCATTGGGAAAAGTTGCACAGGTGTGTCCTTTGGTTGCTTGGGGTGAAATTGATGCTTTTGTCACCTCTGTGGCCCAGGAGAAGCCAAGTAAGTGTCCAGCTGCCTCTGCAGCAATTTTGTGTTCAATTCTTGCACTGGAAGGTACCAAGCAAAGAGCACGAAGAGCTGTCCTGTCTGAGACTGGAGGAAATACATGTGGGTTAATCATTCCCTGTTATCTCTGAAATCTTTGCATTTGAATTGGGTTCCCAAATGGAAATGAACCCAGTGTTGCTGCGTGGTTTGTGATTGCACTGCAGCAAATGGAACATGACTCTCCTCAGGCTCTTTATAGAAAGAGTAAGACCTGAGAGCTGTCCAGGAAACTGAAGTCCACTTGCAAAATGGTGGAAATTGGGTGGTGCTTGGTGTGTGTGTTGTGAGTTGCCTTAAAATGAGCATCTGGCTTGAATAGAAATTGCAGAAATAGCAAAATAATGGTTTTTTAAACTAAGAAGTCCAAGGTGGAATGTGCTGCCCTAAACAAACACCTGTCCCTGGGGATGGGGAGGCCCTTGAGATCAGAGGACACTGTTAGGTTGCATCTACTGATTTCTCTCTTTGCCCCCAGGAAGGAAAAGGGAATGGTTTAAGATAGAAGATGCTATAAAAGTTCTGCAGTATCATAAACCAGTGCAGGCCTCATATTTTGAGACCTTGAGGCAAGGCTGTCTGGCCAACAACGGCACCCCGGTCATGACCACGCCGTACTCGGAGAGCTCCGTGTCTGACATCAGATGACTGACGAGGTCCCTGCGAGAGCAATTCCCAACAGCAGACTGAGACCTGGATTTCCCTTCCCTCCCCGTTTCCATGCCTCCTCCCTCACACCAGGCATGGGCAGCCGCCTGGGGCAGAGCAAGTGTTCAGAGTGCTGCGATTTAGTGCAAGGTGGGATTTTTTTTTCTTTGTTGGCTTTTTTTTGCTTTTTTTTTTTTTTTTTTTTTTGTT
>VXAC01001572.1:7375-60585 GCA_013399225.1 Rhipidura dahli
GGAGGCCAAGGCAATGGGTATTATTCCTGTGGCTTCTATTACCCTCACCAAGCTGTTGGTCACAATTTTCTGCAGCAAACTGCACATGTGCCTACTGGCAAGCATGCCTAATACATTCCTGTGCTCAGGCTCTCAAAAGGCTTTGCACCTTCCTAGGGAAAGAAAAGACAGAGAAATAAAAACAACCACTCATGGAATTTCAGCTGAGTGTGGTTGTGTGATAATATTTTGCAGGTTTCCTGTTTAATTTGTTCAATGTGTTGAGCTTCCATGCAGATTAACTATACAATCAAACACTGAAAGTGAGGAGATTGATGTTCTTTGCCAAACTCACAAGTCTAGGGAGAAGAAGTTATCTGCAGTCATGCATTATCAGTGAGTCTTTTGCAGAGAGAATATGGAAATGCGGGTTCCTTATCTGCAATGATATTATGCAGGCCAGCAGACATAAGTTTCTGAAAAAAATTGCTAACAAAATGACAGCTATTCAAGCCATCTTAATAAGAAAAGATCTAACACCTTGCTTGCTTTTGCCTGTTAAACCCTTCCAGTCGCGTGGGGCTTTTGCTGACACAACTGCTCCGCCGCTTTGTGTTCTCTCACGGTTATCACCCTTGTTGCTTTCTTAAAAAGTCTGTCAAAGCAGGGGAGGTCCATGGGTCACAGAGAGACATCCTGACTGGGTAGTGTGAAAAGCCTGGGTGCCTTTCTGTGTGTCTAATTGACTCTTAAATGTGAGGCCCTACCGCATTTTGGCACAAGGAATACAGATAAATTAGATGCTCCACCACATCTTTCATTCAAGCAGCTCCTTTTCAGGGTACTTCCACACTTAGTTTATGCTGTTTCACTTCAGGATTTGTCTGTTTTCTTTGCTCCCTGGCCCTTGTCATTCTGTGATGGATGGTGTGTGTAAGGGCTCTGCTGCTGCCATGCCAGAGCTGCTCACAACAGCACTGCCCAAAAAGTGACCTGTAGGAAATGCTGTGAGGCTCCCTTCCATTTTCATTTTGACCCAGTCCTTGTGTCCCCAGTGGCACTTTAACCCCCATCTACATGTAGGAAATGCAGAAAGTGTTTTCCTTGCCCTTGCTGCCTCATTCCTTCCTGCCATGGGCAGCCTCAGACAGCGGGCAGAAGCCTCGCCGGCGGCAGGAGCGGTCCTGCGTGACAGGCACAGCAAGGAGGAGTGGAAGGGAGCCAAGCTGGCAGGAGATGCTGTGGGGACAAAGGGGGAAGGGGTAAAAAGGCAAGGGGAGGGCGGTGTCAGGAGGAGCCATGTCTAGTTATCATTATAAGCATTTTTGTCTCTTCTAAAAGCATTTTTACCCTGCAGACAAGGTCCTGTCTTACTAGCACCGTAGAATTGGCACAGACTGTGATGAAAGTCAGTTACCTCTTGCAGCAGTAGAAGCTGTAGCTGATCTTGATCCAAGTGCAGAATGCTGTAGTTTTATCAGCACAAGCTTTCTCATGTGCCTGGCAGGTCTGATTAACTTTTTGCAAAACTGCGACTGAAAGGAAACAAACATAGTGTAAATGAAAAGAATAAAAAAAAACCCTAAAGAAACAATCTCCTTTCTGTCATGTCTGTGAACAGCTTTTACTGTTTTCCCTGGAGAGCCTGCATGCTTGGACAGCAAGTTACTGTGAATTAGTGAGGGTCACTGCCATTGATTAAATCCATTTTTATGTTTCCCGGTAACTCCTGAATTATGGCAAGAGTTGAGCATATTAATTTAACACTTTTCTTTTTTTCACTGACAGCTCTGATGGAGGAAAAAAATCTGCAAGTCATTTTGAGCAGATAATACTGAATTAAAATAAAAATCAGGAACAAAATGGCATCTCTCTTTTATTCCCAGTTTCACATTGCACATTCAGTGCTGAAGTCTTTAGCACAAAAATTTTCATCCTTGCAATTGTGGTTATTCTTTTAATTTATGCAAGGTATGGACTAGGACTATAACAAGTGAAATATGGTAAAATAAGAAACACTGCCTTTGTATTTCAAACCTCTGCAGCTCCTTTTCTTACATAGTTACAAAAGACTGTAACATTAACTCTTTAATGACAGAATGAAACAGTCAGCACAAACCTCAGTAGTAAGGCTCTTACTTAATGCTAAGTATTTTTGTTGGAAATTTAAAATATTATTCTTTTTAAAAATATAAAATTTATATTCAGACAATATTTGTGTGTCTTCTTGTATAAATGAATATATATATATATATATATGCAAACACACGCTTACAAAAGCATATGTATTTAAACATATTGGTTTCAGGATGGTATGTGGGCACTTGTTTTTCCAAAATCAAAAATTGTTTTCATAGCATTTTGAGAACACACTGAAATTTCCAAAATTATCTGGGGCAGTGGGAGAAAATGGAAACCAACATATGAGAAGATTTTCTGATCATGAAATGCTGGGCCTTTACCTGATCCATCCCAGTGCTGCTGTGCCAGATGGGCCTACTTTGCATGTACAACATCCATTATGCCATTCCCAGAAAAGTCTCCCTCTCAGACATTTTGCTGATGTCTAGAACACTTCCTGCCACACCAGTAGTTGTGTGCAGCAGCTGCCACAACAGCAGTTCCTTCCTGTTGTCCACACCAGCAGAAGTGCGTAGAAAAGGTTGTCACTTTCTTCTTAATCTGAAGCTTTTTAATTATGGAAGATTACTCTGTCCCTCTTCTGTCTTCTGCTGCTGTCGCAGCAGGCATCACTTCATTTGGTCACTCACTGCAGACCATATTTTCCCAACTACCACTGTTTATGCTGCTCTGGGCCAGTTTCCAGGGACTTAAGGGTTTCCCTGGGCTTTCCTGGGATGAGGAAGGCTGCTTTACGTGTGGCACAGGCCATGCTGCTGCCTTCAACAGTCACCCGCTTATTGGGCATGTGCGTGTTAGTCCTTTATTTAGGCTTCTCATAATTATGGCTGTGATGGTGCTGCTTGTTTTTTGTCTTATTGGAATAATAATTAAGGGCAACTGATCAGCAAGTCTCCACAAACACACAAGGAACAGATACCAAAACATAATCAAGAGTGTCCAGTTTGTTAGGACGTTTTCTTGCACAGGACTCTGTTGGAGACCTTGTGGTGTCTCTCTGAGTGCTCCTGGTCTGCATGTTACGGAGAATCATTTGACCATGATGGCCATTTGTGTCGTTGGACAATATTATAACTGTTCAAGAAACAAAATGCCCTGCAGCTGGAGGTACTGCACAGCAACAGTGGCTCCCTGGAGATTCAGGCAGGGCGCAGCTGAGCAATGATGGACTTGAAGGCTGTCCCCCATCAGCAGACCAGCTGCAGTACCCCATATTAGCCTTCCCTGGTTGTGTGGTAAAGGTGTTATCTTAAGCCTCAGGGGAAGCAAGGTCAAGTGTAGGTGTTTTGCCTATTGTCTTGGTTTGAAAGACTGTTTGAAAGGTGTCTGTCAAGGAAGGCAGGAACCTGCCCTGAAATGGAAAAATGCAATCCCCCTTCCCTCCGAATTATTATAAATTTGAAATGAAGGGGCTTTCAGGCAAAGATGTGAGGAATAGGAAGAACAGTTCTTTACTAGTATATATATATAACAACGCAGCAGACACCGGTAACTCTGGCAGTGCCAGCAAACAGAGCCCCACCCGCAGTGCCCGGCGAGCAGGGCGGGTGCGATGGTTCTCCGCGCCTGCAGGGGGCGCTCCGCAGCGAGCTCGGCCCTCACGCGGCAATGGCGGCTCGGGGTCCCGGGAGGGGACAGAACAAAGGCCTCACAAACCCCACTGGGCAGCCGGTCCCGGTGTCCGGCAGAACCCTCGGGAGCAGCAGGCTGGAACAGCAGGGACGAGCACCAATCCCGGGTGGCAGATGAGTCCGGAGCCGCAGCAGGGATCCCGGGAGGTCTCGGCAGGCCGGGTGCGCGGGGCTGCAGAGCAGCACAGGCTCAGGGCAGCAGCAGGGGCAGGGTGGCCGCAGCCCGACTCCCAGCAGGGCAGGAAAGAGCAGGCTCGGGAATCCCGGGGCTTCTCCCGCAGAAGGAAGACGGCTGGAAAAGCAGAGGCTCAGCTTTGCCTTCTCCTCACCACCACGGCAGCAGGCAGCAGCCTCTCTCTCTCTCTCTCTCTCGTGCCAAACGCTGAGTGCCCCGGCCCGCCGAGCTGTGCCCCCACCCCCCAGGTGCCAGAGTGTGGCCTGCCTGGTCCTTTCCCTTTGTTCTCTTAAGTACCCAGCTATTTGTTCCCCAGCAACACACATGGGGAAAAAATTCCTCAAGGGGAAAGAAAAGAACAGAAAAGGAAAACTTTCAAACCCCAGCACCTATACACTGGAGCACAGGAGTGGCTGGTTTACAGCTGGCACACGGGGTCAAATGGAGGGTAGCATCCCACGGGGGGACTGCATCTTCTTGTGAAGCCTGTGCTCAAAGACCAGTACTCATGTGGAATATTAGAGGTCTATAACTTAGAAAGCCTGAAACTGTTTGAGGTTTACACATACAAGAAACGTTATTGCTACAACACAGTAGAAATTGAGATGCATCAGCTGGAACCCTAAGTGTGTTGGCTGAGCCTTTTCAATGCAGTGTCCCCTTCTGGGTCCAAAATACCCTTAATTGATATTGATTCTGTTGATGGGCTTCCAAGCCTGTTGTCTTTTGCCTCAGGAAAAGGATATGGCCAAGCTGAGGTTTGAGGTAGGTGTATAATGTGGGTTATAATGTTTGGCTGGAGCAAAAGCCTTTCCCTGAGACGAGGGAGGCTGTAGAGCTTATATTTATGCTTTTAACTCTGTGTCAGATCACTTGTACCTGGAGCTTTTGGGTAGCCCATGACTCATAGCAATTGAAATCAGTAAAGCAGCAAGATACCCTCCCTCTGCCTTTCTGTGTTACCAACCAGAGGTGCCTGCCACGGTGTGCTGTCTGGTGCCTAGGTGCACACAATCAAATTATGCTGTTAGTGCTCCATGCTGTATTCAGAAGCAGCACTTTGGTTCTTGCTGTGGCTTGCAAGTTATAAGACTGTCGGAGGAGAGCTCCAAAGGGGCAAAGTAGGCTGTGATTAAATGTGCCCTTGTGCCTTAAGGACAATACACATCCTTGTTTTTCAGGGGTTTTTGCAGAAGCATTGCTAGTCTGGTTGGGGTTTCGCTCTCCATGGCTTGCCTAGCTCAACTTGAGTAAGCGGTGTTTTCCCTTTTGAGGATGGCCTAATCACCAGCACATTCTTTTATTTCTTTAGCGGTGCCCCTCAAATTGAAGGAAATGAAAAACCAAGAGGCTGCTGTGGGTCAGAAGCTAGTGCTAAGGTGTGAAACCACTTCAGAGTATCCTGCGCTCAGATTCAAATGGTTAAAGAATGGGAAGGAAATAACCAAAAAAAACAGACCGGAAAATATCAAGATCCCAAAAAAACAAAAGTAAGTACAAAGTAATATCTCTCAAGTGGGGCTGGGAGGGCTGGGAAGTGATGTTCTCCAGAACACAAGCATTGAGGTTGTTAACTGGAGTAACACAAAGCTGAAAGCTGTGAGTGACAGAGGAAAAAAATTTAAGGAAACAGACACCAGTGTTATTTTTCCTCAAAGTATGAATGAAGTGTGAGTGTGGTATAAATATTCCATAATTAATTTTCCCTTTTCAATTTCAATTTTTTTTCTGATAGCCAAAGGCTATGATTTTAACCAGTAAACCTTGGAGACAGGCCATTTTTAAACTGCTAACAAGAACAGGGGTACCTTATGTTTATTGTCTAAAACCAAAGAACACTTAAAATCTTCAAAGGATTGCAAATTTTGAAATATTTTAGAGATCTGTTTTTCAAGCAGTTTGGTCCTTAAGAAGGACTGGATGCTGTCCTCATTAGCTCTGAATGTCTTATGCAAGGGTGCAGTAGTACTTCAGCCGAGGCATTCCTGCACTTGCAGAGCAAGGCACTGGTGTAGCAGATGTCAGACAAACAGCAAAGCGTGCAAATCCTGTCCTTCTGTCTGGTGGGAAGTGCCCCCTACGTGTGACTGATGGCCAGTGCCCAAAGATGGACTGGTGCCTTGTTTCTGCAGCGGAGAATGCTTTTGCTACATTGAGACAGGAGAAGGGTTTTGCTGTCTGATCTCTGTTTTGTTGTTAAGGTTAAAAAGTTTTAATTGTCACCAGCTATGGAAATCTGTTTGAACATGGTCCTTCAACTCTCACTTTTGCTCTCAGTAGACAGGGCTGCTCTCTGCTGCACCATGCCACGCCTTCCCTTCATTCACGATGCAGAAGGTTTGGAATGGACTCTGCATGAGATTTTTCTTTCCAAGGTGTTCAGTGCCCCTGTACTTTGTGTCAGGGCTCACCTCACTAGACAAAAAAAAGCCATAGTCAAACAGACATTTGGCTTTTTAGAGTTATTCAGGTTAAAATTCAGAAATCCTCCCCTCCTTTGCAGTTTCTTGTACCCCAGCCTGGGGCACAAGGTGAAACACAGAGAGAGGCAGAGCAGCATCACCGCAGCCCCCATGCCACTGTCGCACAGATGTCAAGAAGGAACCTGTGATGTCTCCTTCCAGCATTTGTGAAATGGAGCTGTTCCAGGTGGCAGATAGCCTGGGAAATTGTCTGGACTCATTTGCAGAGCCATATGTCTCCATCAGAGTTGTATTTTCAGTCAATTCTGTAAAGAAAATGTTCAGATCAGAGCCTAGCCCTCAGCTTTCCCAGCAACCCAGTGCTGCCTGTGAGCAGCAACCAGTATTTTCTCCACTTACATTTTGGCTGACGCTGATTGACCAAACTCACTGTGGCCAGGATTTCACCTTCTGGGGCTGGGCTTAATCAGCTCAGCATTGAATCATGAACTGCCTTTGCCAGCTCACTTCTTTGTGGGTTTTTTGCCCCCAAAAATCTTTGAAGAGCTGTCAGAAGGGAAACTGATAGCTATTGATTTGATATTGGTGCATGTGGAACGTGTGAGACTATTTTTGAGCTTGATGTGCCAAGAAGTGTTTAAAATTCCCCCAAAAGATACATTATGAAAATGACTAAAATTGTGCCTTTTTCTAGAAGGTTCTGAAATACAAAATACATCTTCACTCACCATAAGTGGACAGGGTGCAGGCTTTGACCTGTATTTCACACATTTGTGCTTTCCCAGTCATGATGATACCACTTATTGTTGGAATTTCTCTCTTGTGCTTTGGAAATGTCAGTGTGGATGGAGGAGCACTCCCAGTTAGAGATGTGAAAGTCACTAGGTGTAGAATACAAAAGGGGGAAAGACAAGGGATGTCTGCTGACATCTGAAGGATTTTCTCTGCCTTCCTAATTTGTCTTTTTAGTTTGGGTGTCCGTCAGTGCTCTGCCATTTCTTCTTTTGCTATTCTTGTGTGCATCCAGGACTGAGTAGAAGTGAACAGCTTAAGAGAAAATAGATTTTATTTTGATGAAAAGTGGGACAGGAACGTGTTGTAAAGCTGAGAGTGGGCAAAAATGCAGTGTAAATGAATCCATAAAAAGACATGCACGTTTCAGTAATCAAAGCCAAGTTAAAAAGATCCCATTGCGAATTAGAGGAGTATCAGATCAAGTAGTTTTCTACCCCACTTATGTTCTGTGTGTTTTTTCATGATAGCACACTGATAAATGTTTGTCATGTTCACATGCTGCTGTATTGTTAAAACAAGCATTTTAGTGTGAATTTCTTACTATTACCAAGTGTGAGAAACATCAAGTACGAAGGTTAGAGTAGTTGATAAGCTGGCTGGGATTAATGCTTGTTTTAAAGTTCAAATGGCTACATAAAAAGTAGGCTATGTTTCTGAAGAAACATTAGCATGCGGAGCACCACAGCCTTATCGACATCTTCAATCCAAACACTTGAAAATAACACTTTTTAACATACTTACCAAAACCTCACAAAGTTTGTATGTAGTACCCAATGTCCACTGACTTCTGTCACATAGTATTTTGCAAGAAACCAGCCTTCTCATTGTGTGATGAATAAAACCTATTCATTGTTGGAATAAAAAGAACTGCTTCTTTGGTTTGGCTGCGTAGCCAGAGCTGAAGCTAAATAGCTTTAGGGTTTTTAATAAACTGCAAAATATCTGGCAGTATGATAAAGTGTCTATCTCAGAAATTAAAAATGAAGACCTTAGCTTTACACCTGAAGTAGGCAAGGAAAAGATAATGCATCTGCTTGGTGGTTTTGGGCACATTGGCCAGTGTGAATAGCACTGGATCAAAGGATTTGCCAAAGTAGAGCAGATGATATTTTCTTAGTGTTTTAAGAGTTCAGAAGCCCCTGTGGCAATGCAGACCTTCTCAAAGGTTAGCCTTACAAAGGCTGCTTTGCGTGTCAAACAATTTCACTCCTCTAAGCTCCCTAGGATGGTTTCAGGGTGGTTGATTCAGAGGGTGCTGAGCCCCAGCATGTGATAGCCCCACCTGGGCTACTGTGTCCATCTCTGGGGCCTCCAACACAAGAAAGACATGGACCTGTTGGAGTGAGTCCAGAGAAGAGCCGTTAGGTTGATGCTAGGGCTGGTGCACCGCTCCTGTGAAGACAGGCTGAGAGAGTGGGGACTGTTCACCCTGGAGAAGAGAAGGCTTTGGGCAGACCTTACAGCACCTTTCAGTGCCTGAAGGGGGCTGCAAGAAGGCTGGAGAAGGACTTTCTACAGTGGTGTGGAGTGACACCACAAGGGGAATCTCCTTGAACTGAAAGAGGGTAGTTTTAGGTTAGGTATTAGGAAGACATTTTTCACTGTGAGCGTGGGGAGATGCTGACACATGTAGCCCATAAAGTTTGTGGATTCCCTGTACTTGGAAGTGTTCAAGGCCAGGCAAGGTGGGGCTTCCTGAGTAGCCTGGTCCAGTGAAAGATGTCCCTGTCCATCGAAAGTGGGTTGGAACTATTGATCTGTAAGGACCCTTCCAACCCAAACTACTATGATTTTATACTTCTGTGACAGTGCAACAGGTGAATCCACTAAATGGCTATATTCCTTCTCATTACACCGGAGAGTCAAGAGAAACTGAATTACTTTAAATTTTTAAGAAAAGGCATGTAAAGCACTCAATTTTTACCTCAGATTTGTCAGAGTAAGAGCATGCAGTCAGTGAGTTTCTGCTGATGATTGCTGATGATTGATGAGGCCATGATTGGTTGATCTGTGTGTCCAGGCTCTAAGCTATTTCTTTGTGACAGTAGAGATGCTGAGATAATCAGACCCCAGACAAGGGTTTTTCATCTACCAGCTAACTATCCTACGGCTGTCCCCTACCATGATAGCATTTCATTTTCCTTCTCTGATTTTGAATGCAGGTGGGACCTGTACATTATCGGTTTTGGCAGTGTGCTGTACAAGTCAGGTGCTCTTCATTACATGAAGAGAGACTCCCTTATCAGAGTTGGGGGTTTTTTGTGGCAGAGACAAGCTGTTTGCCACTTCTAGCTGATGGCTTTGGGTGCAGTAGGGCATGAGAAAACTTTGTGTATAAGTGCCCTGTACCTTGAGCTTCACCCAAGCTTAGCCTGGATACTTGCCTGCAGACAGGCAATTCTGGATGACAGATGGAGACTGGAAACAAAATGAATTCAAGCAATCAGATAAGGTGGGCTGGGACTGCATTCTGCAGATGTGTTTCTTCCCCCTTCATGTATGAATACAAGCTCAGCAGTGTCATAGTGGCAATGAGCTAAAAGATTCAGCAGAAGCAAATCTTACAGGGATTGGCATTTTTTTTCTGGAGTAGCATGGTATATTTTGAGAAAAGGACAAGCCTTTGAAAGCAAAACCCCTTATCAGGGGCTCTAAGTGAGTGCTGTTGGAATACTGTATTGCTAGGAAACTGCTTCATTTACAGCCATTAATGAGTCATCTGCTCTGTTTTGAATTCTGTCCCAATACCTCTCAATTATATTTTTAAGGCTATAAATATTCATATTATTTCTCCTGCTCTCAGAGACAAAACTTCTTACAGGGTTCTTTTTTCCTAAAACCAAGAGTAAATTTGGCTTGTTAGAAATGGATTTGTGAGAAACATTGTTGCTTCACCTATTGTGATATAATAAAATCGTAAGAGGAAGACACAATTCCTTTCCTTTTCCCATATCAAGTAAAACAAAAATAATAAAAATAAGTGTGCAGGGCAAAGAGTTTCTTCACAGAGCCAAGCATCCCACAAAAGTGATTTGCATCAATATTACTTAATACATGGAGAGGACTGCAGCAAATATCCATTGGGTGTCCAGATTAAAGGGATGTAGTTGCAGCTGTGCTTCCCTCCTTTTCACTGGGTTACAGTGAATTCTTAAAAACACTAAGCCTGTTTACACTGCCTTTTGAAGCTTCCTAACGCTACAGGTTGCTCTCCATCTTGACAAGTGTCTGCAAGTATGGCTGAGAGATAGCCTGTTGCAATATAGGAAATATCACATGTCCATACAAGCTGTTAGGTGGTGTAGAACAACACACAATGTTCCCGGTCAGGCCTTCAGCAGGCTGTTGCGAAGGCAGGTAGGCAAATTAAAAAGCAGACCACTTTTACTGTTGTATAAGCATAGCTGTTAGTCAGGTGTAAAATTTTCACACAAAGGTCCAGTAGCATTCAACTTTTGGACATTTGTCAGTGCCTCTACCACTTTTTTCTCATATATTCATGGTTGCCACCAGCTAGAGTCTGTTCTTGTATGCTGCCTGAAGTGCAGCCCAGTTAATTAATTCAGCACTGGCAACTGGGCTCCTAACATTTCCTGAGAAGGGAGCCCAAATACCCAGCTATTAATTTCTCTATCATTTGAGTAAACCTGAGTAAATTGCTAATCCTAGCTTGGCTGCCCCTCCCTCTTGCAAGCCCAGTGGCCTCAAGAAAGAAGTCCTCTTTCAGGACATGAGGGACATGCCCTCTTATGACGCAGGTTTCTGGCAGAAGGGGGTCCACCTAGCACACTGCTTTCATTCCATGAGGGCCCCGGGACTGGCGAGGCAGGGAAGGCTGAGCTGCTGGTAAGCAGATATTTGGTAGCAGATGGGATAGTGTCTTGTGGATGGAGGTAGGGGTGGCTCACAAGGATGAACACATGAATAATGACACTGAACATTTTGGTTGCTTCAGAAGCCCACACTGCTACAACAAACCAGTTTGTGGTCTGAACCAAGCCCTGCTCAGTGATTTGCAAAAAGGGTAACCAGTTGTGATTTCTGCATGGAGAGTTAGGAGACATGGCAGTGGTGGAGCAAAGCAACTTCCCAAGCTTTGTTTAGCTCAGCAGTCAGAACAATGACTGTGAGCTTTTAGAGTGAGCAGCCACTGCCTCCTGGGGATCAGCCCTTCAAGCTGGGGTAGGCCAACTAAGGGAAGCCAGTGTTCATGCACTCTGACTATTCTGTAGATCAGGTTTTATGACAGGCAGAAACTTCCCCAGAGCACTTCTTTTAAGCAGTAACTGGGAAGAGCAGTAATGTGTGCATTTTCCTCAAGCTAGTCATTCTCTGCAGTCTACATAATGGGATTATTGTCATCCTGTGAGTTGGGGACCCCGTGAATGACACCAGAACATGCTCCTACAAAATTAATGGGTAGGCAGGAGTTCTGCATTTGAAAATCTAATCTTAAAACCTTGGAGACTGATTAAATTACATCTCTGAGCCAGGAACACAATGTAGCTTCATGCAAATTGTGCTCCTGCCCATGATTTTTTTTTAGCACTGGAGAATGATTTACTGTTGGGGTTTCAGAGGCTGTTAAAGAGTGCGGTGTGTTCTAATCTCATGATTATTTAGTCAGATGTTAGGAACTACACTACTTACCCAGAACTCTACTACTAGTAATGTGAACCTGTAGGGAAGGGAAATTTATTTTAATATTACACCCATCTCTGTGGCATCTGGACAGCCAACAGTTCAGCTGAGAGAGGATGGTTGTTGGACGGTTGTTTTCCAGATATCCTTTAAGAGCAAAGACTTCTCTCATACAGAAAAGCATAAGCAAGTACCTTCATTTGAGTTCATGAATATGCCTGCTTTCCAGCAGCCATTAAGAGATTTTTTTTATTCTCCTCCTTTCTTTCAAACCTGGATGGTGTTGATATGTCAGTAAGCATGGAAGACAAGCCTCTCCATTGAAAGGGGTGGGGTAAAATGTGCTTCAGTTGATGCAGTGACTGTTATTCCAGTACAGGATGTTTATATGTTTTTTCTGATTTCACAGGAAATACTCTGAGCTTCACATTTACAGAGCCACGTTGGCCGACGCTGGGGAATATGTGTGCAGAGTGAGCAGCAAGCTAGGAAATGACAGTACTAAAGCCAGTGTTATCATCACAGACACCAATGGTAAGGCTTGACTCACTGTTTTACTGTCACATTCAGAAAGACCATGTATTAAAGCTGCCAGCAGGACAAATGGCTTAGGAGCAGGACAGAGCTTGGCAAGTGAAGTGGAAGTGGAAGCAGTAAAATCTATTAAGTGTACTAAGAAAAGTAGTTGGGCCTGACTTGTCTGTTATGTAGTTGAGATGCTTGATTTTCCTCACAGACAAATGGGATGTCTCCTACAGATCTCAAGACAAATGAGCATTTTCGTTTTAACACCAAGTTTAAGACACAGTCTAAACAGTCAGGATCAGAAGAAGATGAAGGGAAGGGAATATTATTCTAATTCCTGTTATACACAGTGGGGGAAGTTGCATTTAACCTAAAACATGTCATAGTCTGAACTGCTAAACCAGCACTTCTCACTTCAAGTAATATTTGTACTGTTCTGATTGCCACCATTTTTACTTTCACATATGTTGATAAGTTTTTCTTTTGATTTCTAAAACAATAAACACAAAGGCATGACTGTATCTGAAGGCAAATTATTCAAAGGCTTGTGTGTGATTTGATTCAGGTATTGTGATTTAAGGTTATTCCCTGAGGAGCATAGCTTCTCAGGAAACAGATAGCATTCAGACTTACTGAAAAGATTTACAGTTGTTATAGACTGCTGGTTTTGCAGGGCTCATTTCATTTACAGGGATGTAATGATGAAATTTTGTGTTTCCACTATACACAAATGTATTGCAGTACTATTTCTCCTTTGGAAAGGCAGTGGAGGCAGCAGTTCAGCTGAAATCTTGTTTTTCAAGTGTGGCTTTGACTAATTCAGCTCCCATAATGCAAACGCCAGTGTCCAGCCAGTTGTGAAGTACGAAACAAACATGCCCTCATTAGCAAACAAAACTGAAGTTCTCTGCATATCTTAGATGGGTTAAAGATGTTTCAGCAATGTGAATTTACCAGGCATACTTTTTTGTTCCACATTGTGCTCTTAAATGGGAGATAGGCATTTACGTAAACAGAAAACCAAATGTAAACCTTTTCCAGGGGGATTTGTCTTTGTCTATCTGCTGTTTTGTAATCACACAGCAATTGCTTGACTGTATTCACTTTGTGTATTTGCTATTCTGTTTCATCAACTAAAGAATGTCAAATGCTAGGATTTCATTCTAGCTGTATGGTATTATAATCATGAGCAGATGTCAGGAGACTGATATAAAAGATCAAGTGTTATTTACTGGAATGTTACTAAGAGGAAAACTGGGTAGGTGTTTCTGTGTAGTTTTGTAGACTCTCTTGGTTTCCATGAATACAAATTTTGGTTGCTCATTAGCTGCTTACATGGAAAGCTCCTATACTGTTTCCATAACTCAGCTGTAGGCACTGTGCCTAGGCAGTGATAGAGATAAATGCAAAAAAAATGCTTGACCATTTATTATTACTTTCTCAGACAAGGAATGGTATCATGGGAGTGCATGTGGGACCTCATTCTTGTGCTTCGTGACATGGATTTTTCAACTTCATTTTGGGCTATGCTGAATGACTTCAAAACACTCCTGCTTCAGGGGGACAGTAGCTTGGTCTCAGTTGAAAATACTTGTGGGCAAGCCTTGTTACATGCATCTGTAACATATATGTTAAAATCTGTCTAATTGTGTTTCGAAATGTAATTTGTTTAAAACACAGCCATGCATGAAAACTCCCTTGAATGCAGGGCAAACTTGAATCCAGTCTAAACTTCGCAGCTGGCTCTTGTCTATAAGGATGTGAACTGGAAACTCAATGATGTTTGCACTGGGACATCTCAGTGTTATTTGATCATCTAGACTGAGGCATGGCAGCATTCACTGGTCAGATAAATCAATCACGCATATTCGGTTGCTTCACATACATCTGAGCCCCCTCTGCTTACTGTTGCTTATAAATTACCAATAAAATTGTTCATAATTTTCCTGCTAATGGTGGAATTTTCCACCTGGATTTGAGAAGCAGCATGGGCAACATCTGGTGACTTAAGAGCAATAGATCCTTATGGCCTCAAAGGGCAACATCTGCCTTGCAAACAGGGATAGACCCCCTGCAGGAGTGACCTCCTCACCCCTCCTTCCCCCACATTCCCTGACCTCTTCCCCTTGCTAGCTTAATGACAGATTTGGGATCCAAACTCGGTAATGAGCCCTGATGGGCAGTCATTACTTGAGTCCTGTATATCTGGGAGGTCCTGCAATATTCATAAGAAAGAAGGAGTTTAAAATTAAAAGAAAAAACCAAAACAACAAACAAAATTCCAGCATATTTAACTCTTACTTGTTATTACCTGTTAATGGGCTTTTGGGGAAGCCCTTGGAGTCCAGTGTAGCCCAGGAGTCCTGTAGAAAACTAAAGCATGGGTATCCGAGAAGGCTGAATCTCTCAAAGTGGGGAGAGAAGTTGCTTTCTTCCACCTCCAGCAGATAGGGTAACAGTGAGGTAAAGAAAAATGCACCAGAGAGCCTGACTTTCTTATGGTCATACTGGTCTGCTCTGCCATGCGAACCATAACTTAAATTATGAGCTTTAATTAAGTGACCTCACCTCGTCATATTTATTACGTGTGCCCTGCTATCTGCACACTAGATCTTCCTTTTCCTTTGTGCTGGGTACTTTAAGAGTGAGGGTAGGTGAAGTAATGGCCTTTGTGGGAATGGGGTTATTTATTTCCACTGCAAGATTAGTGCTTTTCAGTATCAAAAAAACCTCCTGGTTTAAATTCCCTAGAATTTTGTCAAACTAGAACTGTTTTAGTTGAAATTTTCTTTACTGGTGTGTGCCACAAAAAAGAACTCCAGGTCCACACCAAAGGTCTGTTTATCATAGTGCCTTGTCTCTAACATAAAGTAGCAATGGACATTAGGAAAAAAACATACGAAGAACAAGGCAAATATGTTGGGGTTTTTCCCCAAGAATACAAAAGGCACACATTTACCACCAAGGTCCAATGTTGGAAAGTTGCTGATTTCAATTCCCTGCTCCAAGCATAGAAAAATTAGTGTTTCTCACTAAAATGATTGTAAAACTTTTTTTGTTGTTTTCAGTGAGCAGAAACCTTAATATTTCCTGATCTCATTCCCCGAAGTGGTAAACTTTTCTGTCTAAAACAGTAATATTCAATGCAATAGTAACTCCTGTCCCTTCTTACTGGTACTGTTATTGTAAACATTGCTGTTACTTAAAACTGCCAAGTTTGCTATTGTGCAAGTTTTTTGCTAAACATAAACATGAACACACACCACACACAAACTGTATTAACCTACACAGACTTTTAAATTTTCCGAATTTTACTGAAAGAAATGTAAAGCCTTGCCTGTTGAGCCATCTGTGTGGATTTAAAATGTAACAAATATAAAAATAGCTAGACAAACACAATTTTTACCAATCTTAATAGCAAGTAATAGGAGCTATTCTGTTCTCTTTTAAATTTATAATGAGTATAACTTGCCCACAGGATATGAGCTGCCTTCTTATTGTCATTCACTCATACTCACATATGCTCCCCTAAGAAAGATTGTAATTGAGGTCAGAATAGAGGCATGAGGTTCTCCTGGTGTTGTATAAATAGTGCACAAGATTGCTAATGCAATAGTAACTGCTTTTTTGGTGCATCCTAATTTGTTACTTTACCCCGGCAAAATTCTTGCGGTGAATTTTTCATGGATTTTCTCATCAGCATAGGACCTTATTATGCTTAATAAATAACACTGACAGGACAATTCACACCACAGCCAAGGCTTTCAACTAATCCCCTTATGTAGACAGCTAGCTAAGTGATATTCTTTTTTTAATAAAGAGTCAGGCATGCTCTATCTGCATGTGGCATCAGTCTTTTCCATAAAAACCTGTTGGCCCGATTCTTTTGCCTCTCTGAGGGTATTTGCTGTGCCCAGCATGTTTCAGGGTTCAAAAGGGTGGATTCATGCAGAGGTATTTCAAAAGCCAAAAGTCTACGATGCTGGTTCTGCTGGGTTGTGTGCACAGTGTTGTGTGAGGTCAGATGTCTGTGGAAAGTGAGTTGATGTAGTTTGACTCATTTGCGTGGGTGGCTGGGACAATTTAGCCTGAATTGATGGGTGTGAGAATTACTCAGGTGATCTGATAACGTACTGTAGGCAGTGCTGAGCCTTGGTAAATTCATTAGCTACCCAATGGCCTGTGCAACCTTTTGGCTTTGCATCCATAGGACTTGCAGTAGTAGTAACAGCTCCAAGTTGTACAGTAATCAATAAGGATCTGATATTCATCATGCAGTAAATTTTAATTTGCTCTTCCTCTTCTGAAGACAGACAGTAGCTTAGCTTCAAGAAGATGACTGAGAAATAAGTAAGTAAAACCATCTTATATGTAGTACCCATATGACCAACTTTGAAATACTGCAAGTGCAAAAAAAGTCCCTTCTTCTATCCAAGACTTGATTAAAGTAGGAGATCAGGGTATCTCTTCTCTCTAGCATAATTACACGTGACCTGGGACATAGATTGTTTTGAACTGGCTGACGTAATGTGTCAGGATCTCAGATGGAGCGAATCAGCATGCCTGGACCGATGTCACTGACTTGGTCTCAGAAAAAAATGTGGCCATCACTCAATTTGGTATTGCAACTTCCCTAAAAGTACTCTTGAACCTTTCCTTGCAATTTGACATACTTGGATTAAGGGCAATATTATTTTAATCTAATTCAAGTCAGTAGTTTATTGGAGGAAAAAGGGGAAAAGTATGATAGTTTTAAGAAACTAAAAGTTAGTTTAGCCACTGGATCCCCCTATATCTTTCACCACGTGTGTTTGCACGTCTCTAAGGACTCAGACTGTGGTCTTACCAACCTTCTACATAACTACTCCCTGCTCTGCCATCTATAGACTGAGTGACAGAGATGAAGAAAGTGCTCCCCTTTCCTGAAGGTGTATGTTAGTTTATGTTATTGTTTGTATAATTCAGATGATATCACCCTAATAGCACAAATAATGCAAAAGGCTTAAAACTTACATCACTGCCAGAAAGTACACCTCAGGATGACAAAAAGCTTGTTTGCAGCTCTAACTACCCGTGGTGTCATGGTATCTGAATCCTCTTCAGAGCCCAGGCTGTTGTCCCAGTCGGGGTTCTCAGAGCCACCCCATGCAGGCCTGAACTAAAACCTATGAGATCAACCAAATCCCTTCACCTTGCTCAAACAGGCTTTTTTGTGTTAGGCCTTTGACAAACTGACTGGGGGAAAAATTGGCTGTGGGGACACACACAGGGCTGTTCACAACAGCAGCTGCAAGGCTCTTAAATATGTCGCTGTCATGGAGAAAAAGCTTTGGCTGAGGAGGAGAGGGACCTCCTGCCTCTCTCAGAGCCATACAGCAGAGCTTCTAGTTGTCTCCTCTCAGCAGCCCAAAGCAAGTTCCCTGTCTAGAAGGATGGTGGGGTTGCTGGGAGTCCTGTGTGAGTTAAAGGATCTCTTCCCTGTTAGGTCAGAATAAACAGCACAACATACTGCTGGCCAGAGAATAAGGAAATAGGGCTGAGAAGCTGCAGGGACCTGCTCTTTAAAACGTCCCCAAACAAGGACCCCTCGTGGATCCTCCAATATTTTTACATGAATAAGCCTCAGCACAAACATACCCAGTTTCAGGGAACAGCACTTCACCAAGGCACTATTCCTAGAAGTGCCAGGGGACAGAGCTGGTTGTAGCCTCTGGGATAGCTGCTCCTCATGGGGACTTAAACCTGGTGATGATGAAGACAGGGCTGTAGGCTGCCATCACCATACCCTAGCAGAATGCAGCAGCAAAAGTATCATGGTTGGAAAACAGTTCCAGCTCTTTCACCTCAAGCAAGTACTGACAGCCTGCTATGAGAAGCCTCTTTTTCATTTGCTTCTTGTGTTCAGATAGCTTGTCATGGGGATCTGTGCTGGCCTTCTCAGGTGGTGTAAAATGCTTTTCTTATCTTTGTGGTGTACTGTGTGCAGTAAGCAACACGCACAAATGCTGTGTCTTCAAATGTTAGCGTCCACTTTTAGTGTTGCTAACACGAACGTTACTTAGTGGGGCTTGATAAAATGTGACTTTGCCACATGTTTTCCAAATGCATTTCTCAGCACGTTTCAGGTGTAGGAGGCTCTGGCTGTATTTTCCACTGGCAGGGAAGCTTCCCGTCGGCGTTTGTACTAACACAGCTGGGCTGGGGAGGTGCCAGTAAGAAATGCTCCATCAAGCTCAGCACAGGCACTAAATGGAACATGGTTTCTTTAATCGTGAAAGAAAAATTTGCTCCAGTTGTGCCAGATGTTGAGCTATGCAGCTGCCAGACCTGTTCCATCTCCTGATGTGATTAAGAAAGGTTAATTGTCACACAACCCAGCTGCACAACAGAAAACTCCCGTTATACCCAAAAAATGGTCCTGAAAAGTGCCTGGCTACAGGCCACTGTGTTCCAAGACCTAATGCAAAGGTTTTGACCTTAAAAATTTTACTTAGGATACTCCCTTTCATGGCATGCCCCATTGGATGCTAAGGAAATGCTGCATAACAGGCTCTCTCCTATTAGTGAGATGAAACTGGGATGTACTAACTAGGCAAATAATACATCTGTCAAAGAAAGATGGACCAAAATGAAAAGAAAAAAGAAACAAAACCAAAAATACAAAAGAAAAACAAGCAAGTAAGAAGTTAAAATACAGAGTTGATATTAAAGTTTAACAAGAGGGATGTTGAAGAGAAGATGCTGGACTAGTTTTGTCTGTGGTCAGGTTTCTGTGAACTCTGGAGACAATGAGCAGAAAACCACTGGAATCCAAATTCACAAAACAGAACAAAAACATTCCTGAATTTCCTTTTCCTAAATCTCTTATGAGGATTTTTCTAAATTCTGTTTGTTTGACCTGCTAGGGGATTCTTGGTGTGCCTTGAGGTTTCAGGGCAAGACTTTTTTTTTGCATTCAGGGCCTTTCTCCAGCTGTAGAGTTGAAACTTGTGCAGCTGCATTGCATTGCGCCACTTAAAGCCTGAAATGTGTTTTCAGAACTTGGGGAAGTCCAAGATTGTTGATGAATACAACTGAAGAGCGATTTGTTCACACCTAAGAAATTGCACACAGTTGTGGCTTACAGGGACAGCAGAGCACTCACAAATTATTGCTGTCATTGGAACAAGGTCTCTGTGCAAGTCTGTGAAGCCTAAACAAAAGCTTTCTACATTCTGCTTTCTCCCATCTGTGCATTTTGCATTTGCAAGGACCTAAGCATGGCAGCATCAGCCTCTGAGCCATCAGCTGGCTCAACAAGTGAGTGCAAGCAGTCCTTGCCAGAATGTAACCAGCAGCAGTGTGTGGAGATATACATAGGACCAGTATGGAAGTGCAGCTTTTCTCATCTCTTCTGCAAAGCAACTGTCTGATTTCTGTCATAGAGCCCCCAGCAGTCCACGAGGGATGGGCTTTGCATGTGTGACTCAGAAGATTTCCCTGAAGTGGCAAGTGACACTACTGGATGTACTTACCAGCAGTTCAAGTGATAATGAAAAGGGACACATCTCTGCAAAATTTAACTGCCTAGAAGCATAAGGAGTGAATACTCACACTGACGTCTTCCAGAAACAGAGCCATCTGCATGGTTTCTCCTGTTGCCACCGATCAGTTATTCCCAGAGGAAAATGAGAGATTGAACAACTGGCTTCTTTCAGAAGGAACAGGCTTTTCTCTTCAGCTTTGCTAGTAGGCACCACCATTTTTTGGTTTTTTTCCCAGAAGGAAACTTTTGCAAGTTGATGTCTGACTGAAACCTCTGCCCACTGAAGCAAAATTTAAGCTTGCTTCTTTGAACGCCATTTTCTCCTTTCCCTTGTCCATTCTGGAGCTGAATGCTGTTAAGAGGATCATCTGACACCATATTATAACTTCTTGTTGCCTCTTGTGTTTTCCAGAGAGTACCAGCAAGATACCAGTATCAACAGAAGTGACAAAAACTTCTTCACGTAAGTTGAATTAACAGAGTCTTTCTATCTCTTTCTCTTCATTTCTTCTTGAAACTGCTTCTAGAGCTCTGAAACAGCTCCGTCTTGGGAGAGAACAATTCATCTGCGTTCAGCAGCTCCGTTTCTGCATATCACCTTGCCTACTTGAGCTATTTCAGGGACCAAGAAATGAATGAAGAAGGGCTAAGCATACTTTTTACTATCCTGGGGCAGTATCAAGGAAGCTAATTTGGCCTACAGTTGTCAGGCTGCAGCAGCCTGACAAGTGAAAAAGTATTTGTGTTGTTAGGAATTACGTTTTTAAAAAGCTCTCTCCTCCTTCTATAAATCCTAGCAGCTCCTTATGAGTTTGCTGAGTGTATAGGCATACTGATGTGTCCTCAGGAAAGCCTGTTGCCTCTATTCTTCAGGGCTCTACATACAATTCCTGACAGCTCTGCAGGGTCTGTGAGTGCAGACAGGTCACTGTCAGTAATTTAACCACTTTTGAAGCTGCCTGAGCAGCTAGGAGCCTTCTCCAGGTGGTTTCCTTTCAGGCTGATGGAATTTGCTTTCAGCATCCTGCCTGCAGTCAGAGATTGCATTCTTCTAGAGTTACTCCTGGGACTGACCCCAGTGAGAAGCCACTTTCATTATTTAACTGTTAAGAGTTACTTTATATATAGTCATAATACAAGCAGTTGTCTCTGCTGCTGACTTTGGCTGAGACAATTGTAGATAAACGTGCATAAGCCGAGCAACCAAAGGATTTACAAGATGCACATACCCTGCTTGGCAAAGAGGCTGGGGTCCTGCTAGCTTTTTTGGGAAAGCTATGTCTGGCGGAGACAGGTTTTAGTGTGAAATGACAGTGTTTGTAGGCTAGATCAAGGAAAACAGTGTGATTGCCAGATTTTGCATTTAGCATGCCTGCAGCCTTTCCTTTGATGCATCTGTGTGTGTGGCGACCTACTTCTGAAATCTTGGCATTGCTGCCTGACAGAAGAGACGTTGGATGTGCCCATATTCTTTCATGTTCTCAGTGGGGCCTGTCACTGGTGCTTCACTGGGCGTGTATGAGACCACATAGCTAATAGCAAGTGTCCTGTAACCATTGGAACCATTTTTGTTCAGAGAAGGTGACACGCTGGTCACTGACTCCACTGGGCTTTCCTTGCCTTCTCCCTTGTGCAGCAAGAATGTAGTCCCTGCACTTTGCTGCCTTCTTTCCCATGAATTAAAGTTCTTGTTCTTGAGTGGTCTCTTTCCCTGCTTATGTCCCTTCAAGTGCCTGCTGTTACAGTACTGTCCTCCTCTTTACTGCTATTGTGCTGTTGGAGAGAAGGAAGCTGGGAAGTTCAAAAAGCTGGCTGCATTCCTGATGAATCTCTGCACTGGCAGATTTCATGCCAAGTAGCACATCACAAAAAGCAGTATGTTCAGTGGCTGCTTGTTGAGGTCTTCTCATGGAACTCTGAGGAGGTCTTTGGTATGTGGCTGGAGCAGAGACCAGTTTAGTCCCAAACCCAGTCAGGTGCTGCTTTTCCTACTGTTCGTTCTATCCCAGCTCTGCATCCAGACCATGTCTTTCTCTAACACTTCATGGGTTTCCTGGTGAGCAGTAGTGCCTGGGGTTTTGGGCACTGCTGTTTTTTTTCCAGGACTTTCAAATGAAAATGATAATTAATTAGTGTGTTGCTTCTCTAACTGAAGATAGACTATGGTGAAATGCTCGTGTTTAAATCACCAGGTTTTAGGTCTCTTGAAGTATTGCTACAGTAACTTTTTGATGATAGGAGGACTTACAGAGAGGTCTTAGTTTTTAAGAGTGGGGTTTTTTTCTTCCTAAAACCAGGATTTGTTAGGCAACAGATTAATCTTTTCTGTGTGATGTGACATGTTAAATGTTTCACTACAGAGCATGCAGTAAGCTTCACCTGCTTCCTAGAATTCACAGACTGGCTGTTAGCCACCTGTACTTCACACTGGCACATCACATTGCCACCTTATGCAAAGTATTCTCTCTTCAAACTCTTCCTTCCAGCTGACAGTACTTCTCAAGCCTTCAATTGAATTCTTTATTCATGCATGACACCATATATGGTTTGCGAGATAGTGAAAGCCCATGAAGCCCCCCAAACACATGGCTCTTAATTGCTATGTGGTTCAGGTTACCTACAGTTGAGGAGGTTCAGACCTAGCTGCAGGCTACCTGCTTCTTCTATAAACTTTTCTGAGCGCTTCCTTTGTGCGATTTGTGTTGAGGTCCATTTCCTTTCACTGTCCTACGAGATTACCTACCATTCTTTTTCCTTTCTTTGTAACCACTTTGGGGCTGGTGCCATGTCCCATTTTGGTCTGGAATGCGTTCTGCTTTCCTTTCCATCTACAGCTCTCTGCAGAGGTGGTGACACTTATGGACCCTCCTCTCTTTCAAGACACAAAAGTCTTTAACTATAGTTATGATAGACCTGAATGCCTTACTGTTCATTTGGAGTATGTGAGAAGAATATAAGAAGCTAGTGCTTCCTGGGTCAGCATGTGGAGCTTCAAGATCTGCTGCTTTCCACTTTCCTCTGATGCTGTCAGAAACAGCTGAAAATTCTACTCTGTCTTTGCCAGTATTCTCCTGGCCTTTCCTCCCAGGACTATGGAGCATTTTTTCTGTAATTGATTATTCACAGTGCTCCTAGGACATGCTGAACCAGCTTTGAAGTTCTTTGCTTTCTCAAGCTATCTCATTTGTTGCTCTGCTCTGCTGGGTTTCTGACTACAGAGAAAAAAAAAAAAAATAAAAGAAATCTCTACTGGGGGAAGATGTTCAGGCTCCTCCAGCATTGTGCTGTAGCTGTGGCTGTATTCTTACAACTTTATTGTTACTTCTGTGTGTTGCAGAACCCATGCTTAGGATACAAGCTTCAACAGAAGGAACAAACACTTCCTCCTGTAAGTATATACAAGTTGTTTAAATTATTGCTGGCAAGGCCCTCAAGTATATTTCTGCCTTCCTAGCTCAGTAAAAAAATGTGCATTAAGAGATCAGGAGTGACTGCGTGGAATTCCTGAACTAAAGGTGCGATTGTTATTTGTTCTATATTATTAGAACTCTCAGAGACATGCTCTTTGTGTTTTGAGGTCTAAACACCTTTCTTCAAAAAGGTCCAATGTAGGTTTGGGCAGGGCAAAGGAGGAGGAAACTACACCAGTGTTTCCTACTTGGAATTCCCTTCCCTGCCCTCCCCAGACAATGTATGGCTTCAAAAACTCTGCCTACACAGCCCCTGGCCCTGGGGTAGCAGGAGCACCCTCAGGTCCAGCCATCACCACCTGGGTGCGTTTCCCTTCACCCACATGCCAGAGTTCTGTGGGCTCTTTCTTCTGTGCCCCACTACCCTTGGGAAGAAGACAAGGAAGGTGAGGACATCTTTTTGGGTGTCTTCCCTCAGCTGGGACAGAGAGCCAGAAATGGTTCTTTCCTAGGAAAGAGAGATTGTTTCTCTGCTTATCTCAGGAGCACACTGGGACCTGCAGGGGTACCAGTGGGGAAAGTGACTCTTTTCTTCTTCAGTAATGATGCTTCCCAGGGAAGCATGCATTACAGCCATAATCCTATGCAATTTTACCCATGAGAGCCATTAGGAAGAGCCTTCCAGCTCTTTACTAGAAGCAAATCCACCATCTATCATCCTGTTTTGGAGCAGTCTGGAAGCCCACTTCACACAGTCATTGAGATTGTGGGAGGTGGAGTATTAATCTTGCTCTAAAGCAGTAAGTGTTGCCAGCTGCTAGGAATAGGATGGCAGGTGAGGTAGGTACCATCCACCCTGACAGTTCCGGTGTTGCTATAAAATGTGGTGTGTGCTTTATAAAAAACTATACATGAATGCCCTTAACTCACATCACACAGCTACTGTAGCAGCACCAGGAGGAAAGGTCAAAGCCATATCTCTGGATTTTTCTAGATTTTCTTCTCAGCTGCTGGTCTGATAATTTTTTAGTGTGTGTTGAAAGAATTAGAGAAATTTGATAGGTTATTTTAAAAGCTTTCTTCCAGGAAGGTGAGAAGAGTTGGTTTTTGGCCTCCTTTTCCCCTTGATGCCTAGTAGCAGAGTAGGCAGGAATAATTTCTGGAGCAATTTAAAACAGTAAATCCTCTTTGATCTGTTCTCAGAAGCAATACTGTATACTGGAATTAGTACTGTACAAGTCACTAAAATAAGTAATGGAGGCAAGAGGGCAATATTGGATATTGCTGCCTGTGCTGGGTAGGAAAAGCAGGAGGGAGCCAATGTTTATTGCTAACAGATGTGAATGTCTACTCACACTACAGAGCAATGAGGGAATTGAGTCCATGCACTTATTCTAAAGTTCCTTAGGGCTTTTCTTTTCTGAATTTCAGTGGGACATGTCCATTTCACACTTGTCACTGTCAATCTTGTAACAGCCACAGGAGATAAAATAAACTGTTTCCTTCCACTTCTCAGACAATAGCAGATGTTTAGAGTACATGCCAGCACTGTCACTCTTGGCCAGACACTGGGAAAGACCTGAAAACAGCAGAGTGATTCAGTAGGTTCTCTCCCCTAGGGCTTTCACAAGAGAACAGACATGTGTCATACTTTACTTCTTTTGGAGTTTCAGTGACAGATACTCAGAGAGGGAGAAGCTTAAAAAAAAAAATCCTGTCTCTATCAGAAACTCCACAACTGACATCCCAAACCTGAAGACCCCTGCCCTTTTATGTGCACATATTCCTATACTCCCCAAAATCAAGTCCACTTTGAGAGTGTGGACCTCCATGCTTAAATAAAGGAGAAAGAACAGCCATTAGGCATTCCGAGTTTCACATAAAGGACTGGTGACCCCTCTGATTGAGGAGTCAGTAATCCATGGGACAAGTAAGGAAATTTATGCTTTTTTGTCCTCTTTCATAGTGTGAGACTTTTTGACATTGATAGCTAATGCTGCCCCTAAGAGGTAGAAATACTTCCTACCTTCTCTTCCACCCCAGCCCAAGGATTGATTCATATATATTTATTTTGTACTGTGCAATCACAGAATCATAGAATTTGGGGTTGGAAAGGATCTTAAAGATCATCTGGTTCCAACCCCTTTGCCAGGGAGAGGGACATGTTCCACCAGACCAGGTTGCACCAAGCCCCATCCAGCCTGGCCTTGAACGCTGCCAGGGATGGAGTATCCACAACTTCTCTGGGCAGCCTGTTGCTGTGCCTCACCATTCTCACAGTAAAGAATTCCTTCCTAATATCTAATCTAAACCTACCCTCTTCCAGTTTAAAGCCATTTCCCTTGGTCTTATCACTGTATGCCCTAGGTTACAACTTTCATTTTCCTTCACAATGAAGCTTTCTGTGATAGGTTTTTTCCTGCTGAAAGAAGTGAACAAACCAACAGCAGTTAGAGCCCTGTGTGCTCTCACTACCAAGGATGCAGAGGCCATTCTTAATCACATTAGAAAATTTGGGAATGGAAGACATTTTTCTACCCCTTGTTTCCCAGGACTGCCATACTCTGAAACAAGTGCCTTATGACCCTATGACTTTCTTCTTCTCAGAAGCTGGAGTGTAAAAACTAAACCTGAGACTTCACCATAATGCCTTGTTATTAAGGGTTCAGTCAACTCTGTATTCAAGACTAGAGAATGAAAATGTGGTGGTCTTTTTGCTCTCCTGGGACTTGTTAAAGGAATCTTGGCTTCTCACCCCAATGGCATACATATGGCAGTTTTCCTTTTCCTTAGAAAATTGGTCCATTCTTGTTTGTAAGTTATAACATCCATGGAAAGAAATTCAAAAGCAATCAGGTTTCTTAGGCTAAAATAATCATCACTGTTCACAGGCTCCAGGTGGAGGTATTGTGTGGGGACATTTGTATGGTGCAGAAAGGGAGAAGGGAATTGCTGGGACGCAGGCTATTTATAATTACCATGGTTCCCATGGGGTGGGAGCCATGACCTGCACAGTATGGGTGTGGAGACCAGGAACGGTTCTACACCTAAGCTTATGGTTTCTGTGGGTAACATCAGTCTGGAAACCCATGTTCTGGGAGCTAAAGCTGAGCATTTATAGCAGTAGAAAATGAGGAGGTTGCATGGCGACAGAGCCTGTGGGAGTATGTGTCAAATGGAAGCATTTTGCTTAGCTGCACCTTGCAGCATTACCCTCATACTTGCTTGTGCTGCGTACTAAGGGCTTCTCCCTAAACTGTCTGTGGAGGCACTTCCCCCAGCAAAGAGCCAGGGCATGTAGTCTGCATGTTTCAGATGTGATTGTCTTACACGGGGATTCTCAGTTCAGATTTGCCTGCTTGTGCAAGATGGTGAGCTGGCAGCCATGGCACTGGATGTGCCTGGAGCATATTCTCTGCAGCGTGCTTCCTCCTGCCCGCTACCTAGCAGGTTGATGTGATGGCCAGCTGGAGGCAAGAATATGGATAAAGAACAGGTGGGAGGCTGATCCCTGCCTTGCCTGTGGCTTCTTTTTCAGAGGAATACAGAATGAGTTTGTTTAGCTTTTTCCTGGAGAGAAAGACCCAGTGCTGGTCGTCTGCCCCACAGATGACTTCAAACGTGTTTTCCTACAGACTTTCATGTTGGCCTCTAAACCCTGCAGAGAAATTTTAAAAATAAAGATTAACTGTGTGAGAAATGTGCCAGTTTGAATTGCTCATCTTTCCTCTCTGGAGTTATTACCTTACAAGCTCCAAGCCTGGCACAGCAAATCACTTTCCTAACACTTCATCTTCTCATCATACAATAAGAGATTCCAACATGTATATTAAATTATGACCAGATACAGCACATAGAAAGGAAACATGCAAAGACTTTTTGCCCATCACATTTTCTTAAGTACAATACTGAACAGCTGTGATAAAAATGGTCCATGCTGAGCAATAAAACCTTCTATGGCATGACATTAGGATCATTGGTCTACAGAGTAGTTTTAACAGGAACATTTTTGCATTTACAAAGCAAGCAGCCTGGCCAGTAGATCATCTGTGTTCTAAAATCTTAAAAAGCAAGTTAAGTTTCTGCTGAATTTTGCTTTTCTTTTTCTCCTAAAGTGAACCCAGTCCTTCTCCCTGTATTTATTTATGCTGTGCCTGACAGAAGTCCACTTTCGAAAACCATGAATTTTCTAAAACTCATACAAACATGAATCAGCACTTCTGGTAGACAGAGAGCTTGGCTTCCAAATGATAGCACTTTTATGTGACTTTTTCTTCTGCCTTCAGAATACTTACCCAAACCTGAAAAGACATTCTGATTTTGTTAGAATTTCAAGCCATTTTTAAAGGGTATCCTTATTTGTATCAAATCCTTAGACCATTTAAGTTGTCCTGCTATCTGATTTTTGGAGCTTTGTTTAGATTTCTTTATTTTATTTTTTTTAATGGTGCTTGTGCAGAGGCACCTACCTACTAATAGGAGTGCACTTGTCTTTGACGTGTCGCAAAAACTTGTGGAATCAAGGAAAGACAGATGGAGAGTCTTTCCTGCTTACTGAGGTCTGTGTGAATTGCAGTTCCTTTAAGATACAGCATGACTTGATGACTAGGTATCTTGCAGTATAGCGAAATATAGTATATATTTTTTCTGCATTCATTCAGTTTATTCTGTTTTGTTTGGTTTCATTTTACTCTGAGTTTGGCAGATGTTAATTTCTTATATTCCCTCTACAACTGAGAGACAAGGATGATAGTATGATTGACAGTGCTGCCACACAGTGTAAGGATCATAAAAAATTAGGGGATAATGCCTAACCATTGAACACATGTTCAATTTCTTATATCTCAAAAAACTTCTGTGCTTTTGTCATAAAATTTAAATACACTGGTTGCACCTCAGAAACTTCTGAAATGCAGCTGTTTGAGGGTGAAAAAGCAGAAGCTTTTTATGAGATAGGAAATAACGGTGTAAAGTCACTTGGGGCAGGATGGGAAGAGGAGGATATTGTAACCAATTCACAAAGGTGAAGGAATTCAGATGTTGAAGGCAATTACTCAGGTCGCAGTTATGCTAGCACAGCAGGACTCCCAGCTCTTGCTGTTATAAAAAATTAGTCTGACATCTTCAGCTATCAGCATTTAATTCATCTGTGCCATGGATTGAAAGGCTGCTTCTCCAGGAAAGTCACACACTTGATGCTCTGGTCGGACAGTGGGTCAAAGTAAAACACTATGCCACCTCATGCATTTTGCTTTATCATTTCAGTGGGTTTATTTCTCTGAATAATGGTCTCTGGAGAGAATACTTTACTTTGTTCTAAGGACACAGTGAGTAAGGGCAGGGTCAGGTAACTAGTTCTTGTTTAATGTAAAATGAGTTTAAACCTCTTGGTTAGTGAAAGCCAAATGAAAGAGCAGTGGTGAAGATGTGTCAGTCCTTTGTTATAACCTACCACAGTGTGCAGTATGTTCCAGTTTCATTCTCTGTGGTGGGCAACAGTGACAGTGGGCAATGCAGTGGTGATTTCAGTACCTTCATGATTTCATCTGGCATGACAAACTGTGTTTCCTGTAGTTGTATTTCACAGATAAGTCAAACTCATGGAAATAGGTAACATCTCCCAGAGACACGGCTTTCAATCTTTTGTATGACTCCCTGTCTAAAGATGGTGTGACATTAAATGCCTTCTCCCAAAGCACTTAATCTTGCAGGGTTTTCTGTAGTTGCATTCTTGGTTCCCCAGTCTCACTCTGAAGGAGAGTTTGGGTAATCACTGAGAACCTCAGCTGGGCTAGGCCACTCCACTGGGAAAGTCATACCTGTAAAACTTCAGAGACAGCACCACTAGTGTAAAGTCACTTCTCTTCTATACTGGGGTTGCTTTTCTTTTTTGTCCTTCAAGGAGGTCAGAGAGGTAAAAGGCAATGATGGGTGTAAGCAGTGCTAAAATTGGAAGAAGCTGACATAACAGTCACAAAGGAATAAGTGCAACAGTCTGTATGGCTTAAATGCAGCTGCCAGAGTGGAAGGGTTTTAGGGACATTAGTTTCAGCTAGCTGTATATTTGTGCATGTAAGAATAAATCTGTAAGATTGGCACTTACCTCAGTGTTTGTATATAATGAGGCAATTGTGGTTTATGTACAAATATACATACATACATAGGTTTATAAAGCATATACATGTTCATGTGGACCCAATGGTTTGTGTCTGTTTATTTCAAGGTGTGCTTTCCTGAGGTCATGAATTACACCACAGAAAGGGTTATCAAATGTGTAGCAATCTACTCTGGTGGAATACAAGTCACAAAATCTACTTCACAGGTTTTTGTTATTCATAGTACTTCTAAAAGAATTTCCCAAGCCCACCTCCCATTTCTTTCATCATGTAGAGGATCATGTCTTCTCCAAGGTTCTAACTCCAGAAACTCCTCCCATCTTTCAGCAGAAGGTTTTTTAAGACTGCGTGTGACCTTAGTAACAGGGGGAGGAGCCTTTCACACCAAGGTAGCTGTCCAAAAGTCACATTATCAATTGATGCCTCAGATGGAGAGTGTGGGATCCCCTAGCTTTCCTCAGGAGCCCTGGGTTTGTCTGGACTTCTGCTTCTGAGACCCTGCAATGCATATGGGAATTTGTCTTCAACAGTCTGCTCGTAAGGCCTGGTTTCTCTGAAGTTCTTCCCACAAGATCAAATCTTGGCAAATTCTTTCCTAAGAGGGCATTATTTTGTGTCTTTCTGACTTATTCTTCATACTTTGCTAAGATGACACATACTGTCTGCCCACCTGAGACCAAAATAAGCATCTTTGTCATGTGCCAGCATACAGTAGTACACAACAGTATTTATATTTTAATACAGTAGGCAGTTCCCAACTTACTCTTATAGTCCAGGTACTCTGTCCATGTGGTGTGTTCTGGGCTTTCTAGTCCACATTCTTCCAGGGGAACCTTAGGCTGCATCAGCTGTAAACAGACACCCTGTGGCATAGCAGGACCCTGGTCCATGAAGGGTTGTTTCAAGTTCATGGTCTGGCAGTGGAGGTCCATGATGAAGCAGAAACACAAATTTAATGAAATACAAGGGAGTAAAGAGCCTTTTGCTTTGTTTTTATGATGATCTTAAAGTTTGGACTGTTCTGGTCAACCACAGAGGCAGATGGTGTTGTCTAGAAAGAGGGAACAAAGAATAACAGAGCAGTAGATAAAAGATGAACAGAAAATTAAGTTGTTACTTTTCAGAATAGCTTGCAAAGTGTATGGCTTTGACTGTTTCCATTCACTGAAGAATAACACCTTGATAAATCACTATTTACTTTTAAAAAATGTAAGCTGCATCACAGAAATGGTAGTTCAAAAGCTATAGGCAGAGTATTGAACACATAAATGTGAACTTTACATCAATGCATAGTTTTGAAAACCATCACTGTGTCCCCTCATTAGCTTCTCCACAAACACAGTGGCATTCTATGACTGAGACTCAATTTAGACTACAGCAGTTTCTGTCAGGTAAATTAAAAGCAATACTCTTCTTTCACATTCCTATCCTAGCAGTATTGTAATAGTGCAGTGGGAGCCAAGCTAAACCCTCGGGAAGAAATTATTATCCTATCCTTCATGTCCACATCTCTTCTAAATTGCCTTTTGGTAACCTCTTCTAATTGGATGCAAAATGGGAAAGTTGTATCTCCTGTGACTTTCATTATCAAAATGTTCCCGGAGGTTCTTAATGGTTTCTGCTTTCTTGACATTCTCCCCCTGTACAGCAAGAAGAAGGAATCGCTCTAGTCATTGCAGCAATTAAAGAGCAACCTTTTACTGTGTGATCTTCCTTCTAGGTTTGCATCTTCCTAAATATCTAGCAGTAGCCAGCTAGTCAGTAACTTTGAGTTGCAACTGCTGCAGCTGGCAAGTATCACAAAACACCCACTCTGTTTTTTTGAAAAGAAAGCTATGCCCTGCAGCAACTGTTTCTTTCAGTGACTATGTATGTATGTAAAGGCTCTTGCATTTCCTCATATGATTTTCTTTTCCTGCCTGCCCACTCTTCATTCTATCATTTCAACTTCATTATGGATATATATACAGAGCTCATAGGCCTTACTGGTAGTTTTTATTAATCACAGTACTAAGCTGTCTGAGATCCCTTGGTAAAGTAATTCCAAATTTTCCCTTCTACGGGGATCTGCTTTTTACAAGAGAGGAAACTTTTTCTTAGCCTTCCAATTTCCAAACTTTATCAATTCTGTTGCAAGCTAAAATAACATGGGACATTTCTAAATTATGATGATCATAAAAGCTAAACTTCAGGTGCTGTGTGGAGTGAGGCTGAGGAGCGAGATGGCGTGCTAGAGCAGTGTTTGCCCATTTCATCATTAACATTCTTTCCTGTGTCATTTCGGGCCCTGCCAGCTACTGATTTTCACAACACCTAAGTACAAAATAAGGATTTAGTGCAGCACAAGGATTAAGTGCACGGAGACCTTTACCAGGAGGCAGTATGGGTACCACCCTCCCAGCCCAGCTCCCTTCACTCTAAGCAGTTCTCCCATATCATCCCAACAGATACTGCAACCCCCAAAGACTCCCAGGTGCCTTTAACTGTGCCAGAGGGAAGTAATCATAAAGCTATAGTAATGCCATGAAAACACCACTTGGATGGGCTGAGACTGACCCTTTCCACAATTTAGGCACTGAGGACTGGAAGAAGACAGCTCTTCCAGTATTGTGAGAAACACTGACTAATGATTTTTAAGGGAGGGCAGAGCCACAGTGAAGTGGTATGTGATGTAGATGTAGCCTAGCCATGCTTGCCCTGGCACTGGGAGCATGGTCTGTCCCCTTTACAGCTGAGCAATGCTGGAACATCTGAGCAATCAGGCTGCCTATCCCTCCCCACTCTTCCCAGTTACTGTGTACTTGTGGGGCAAAAAGCAACTGGCATTAAATCCCAGCCGTCCCAGTTTCAGCAGCCATGGCCACTGCTCTTGAACAGAGATGTGAGATCACCTAATGGACTACAAACCAAGCAAACAGAGACAACTGTTTTCCCAACCCTGAGCATTTGGTTCTTTTGTTTGTCCATTTGTTTCTGTTTCATTCATTCAACACAGGAAAGCTCCTTGCTCCAGAGCTGTAAATGTTCAGAATTGATATTGAATAAGGAAGCATTTGACTGGACACAGTTCTGCAGCCTAAAGCTTTTACAAATACCATGCACCACTGAGGTTATCTAAAAGTTTACCATTTATTCATGGGGTGCTAATAGCTGTTCAGAATTCAATACAGTCATTATTTTTCTGAGGTTTATAAAGTGGAATCTGAACTCTATTACTGATATCTTTCTGGTAATATTCACAATGATCCAAAATGTGATTCTTAATAACACAGTCAAGTGTCTGGCAGATATTTTGATGAGCTTTCCAAAATGTCAGCAGGTTTGATAAGAAATATTACTGCAATGGTTGGTTTCTAAAAGAAAAGGATAAGCCATACTCCAGGGAAGAAATCTTAGGGTGTTTTTCAATAATGTCTATTTTGCAGGCAGATAGCTAGGTGTGAAAGCCACAGCTACTTGCATTGTAGAAAGCTCCTCATTTGATCTACTGATGCCAGTTGTGGCACAAACTGCCACTGGCAGAAAGCTTTTTCTAGTCTGATCAAATTAGAAGTGAGCTAACCACAGGTGATGCTTGTATTTGTTTGAAATGTCTGTGTTTTTATATATAGTAACTGAGAGTGTTCTTTCAGTTGTAGCTAAAATTCCGTTGTAACAATGTTGTAATTTCAAACACTGACGTCCAGTGCCACGGGGCATTAGTTCAACAGTTTAGTTATTGTTCTGAGAGAACAGTAGGTTTAAATGTCTGGTGCTTTCGCCTGATTAAATGCCACCCCCCAGCCTTTTTCCATTCTAAAAAAGTCCAAAACTTGCATTGATTGTTTTGCATTCCTTAATGTTTTATGTTTTTTAAAACAATACAAACATGGAGTGATTCTACAGGGCACACAGTGAAATAGGATTGGAGTCTAATCTTGCACTGTACTTTTTATACTGTTAGTATGACTTCTATTATTTCCCTGGAATGGCTTTTTCTTTCCATTTCCCACTGGGGAAATACTTGGCTTAAAACAAGCTGCAGGCTATGCATAGTTCTTGAATATTTTAATGATCTACACAAAACCCATTAGCTGACATAGTGGCAACTAATACTTGACAGACAGTAGGATAACAGTTGTCTCAGAGATTGTGAGAGGCCAGAAGAATCTTAAACACTAATCTTGCAGGAAGGATGAAGAGTTGCCTTGAGCAGTGATGCAGCTCATTCAAATGCATGTCGATCTGTCTTGATGAAGAACTGGTGCTTCAGATCCCTGGTGTAATGAGCTCTGAATCAGATGCTGTTCTTGGCTACCAGGCAAGTTGCATGTGCAGAGTACATCCTTGTAACTCGTTTAGATATTTCTCACTTTGGAGGGAGCAGGTTAAGGCAGATCCAGGGAAGGAATGCTCTGAATACAGATTCTGTATCTTTTTTGGTGGACCTGTAGTCATGCCAGCGTAGCTGTGATCACTGAGAGTGGCAGATCAGCCCCAGGCGTCCTGGGAGGTAAAACAAGTCTGAAATCCTCTCCATGTGTGATCAGCCACTGCATTTGGTGCAATGTCTGTGGTGAAATTCCTTCCTGGAAGCAGGCAGGAGGAAATCAGACATGGGTTAGGGACTGTTCACCTTGACCTGTCCAACTACATGTTCCTGTCAGATGGAGAGGATTCTTGGTGTCTTACTCCCAATGTCTCTGTCCTGCATCAAGTATGTAAGTGACCTCTCATGTTGGCAGCAACACCATAACTGAATTACACTTTCAAGATCAAGAGTTAAAGGCCAGCACCCTACTAATTCTTCCAGCCAAATGGGCAGCTAGAGAGTTAATGTACAGTCGTACTTAATGCTTGAGTTATATGTAGAAAATATGCAATAAAACTCTAGATAATTGGATGTGGACTGCATTTGCAATTATATGTTCACTGGATAATATGCATACATCAAGAGACCTAATATTCACCCCAGCAAGTGAGCACAGTTATAGGCAGGCTGAGCAAATGGAGCTTTTCAATTTAAATGTGCAAATGAATTTCATACACACATGGGCACTATTAGCAGATGGTCAGTAAGGAAGGCTGTGTACAGGGGAGGGGTTCTTTCCTTTTAATTTGATAAGAATCTGTTCCTGTGGATGTTGTTTCATCCTGAGGAATAGCTTTTATTATCTGTAAATATCTTGTAAAATAGGAGATTGACATTCACAATAACCCAGGAGCATCATGTATGAAGTAGTGGATGAAGAATTTTCACTGGATGAAGAAAAAAAAGAAAGAGAGAGTCAAATATTTTTACTGTTACCTAATTTTCAGAACACAATGTGGCACAAGTAGCTCTAGCAGAAATACATTAACCAGTGTTGATGATTCACACAGGATTGCTGAAAATTTTGAGAATTCCTTAAGGAAGAAAATAATTCTTTAAAAAGCCCTTTAAGAAGAAATGGTCATCAGCTAACTCTGAAGTGGGAGGCAAGCAGAGAACTGGTTATCACTTGTTTAGACCTGCTGCTCTGGAGTTCGTCTGCTGTATCCTAGTATTGAAGGGGTGGTGCAGCACAGGAAAAGGTAATCCAAGCAGAAAGGAGAGGAAAGCATGGTCGTGTGAGCTGGCATTTCTGCTTAGCCTTTGTCTCAACTAGATCTCATCGCTCACTTCTTAGACACTGCCATATTCTTGGCATCTCCCCTTTTATTATCTCAAGAAATTGTCAGTGTGACAAAGTACATTTCAGCATTTGTGCAAAACACTGACTAATAAGGGTTCTGTGAGTTTTTAAAGAGCTCAGCATGCTCTTCTGATCTTTGAGGACTGTTCCTTCTTCTTTCTGATCTTTGAGACTGTTTCTAGTCCTGATCATGTCTTGACCCTCAGTAGCTCTGCAGAAAATAGTTGTTGCAAATAATTTTGAGCACAATCTCTGCACACAATGCCACCTGCCAAAACTGAAATATCTTGAACAAAAGTCCCAGCTGTCAGCCAGTCCGAGTGACCATATGTGAAGCAGTCATGGTGCTCTACCTCCTCTACCTGGCCACAGAAAGAAAGGGTGGCTGACCTATTCTGGAAAGCAGCATTTGAAGCTGGGCAGAATTTCTGCTACCAGCCCATGCTCACAGAGAGTGAGGAAGCAGAACAGCCAGAGACATGCATCAACACTCAGGCTAGCCAGCCCCAGTGCCCACCAAGCCCTGTGTTCTTGTCTCAGGCACAGGTAGCAATTGCTGCCTCAGGGACTTGCGGGGGAAAGACACACCAAAAAGATGATAAACTCTGCTAAATGAGTTTTCTCCTACGCTGTGACCATGAGAGACAACTCAACCTTTCTGGATCCTATTTTTCACTAGTTAGATTTATGGGGACTCTCATCTCTTCTATAATCTTGTTTGTATTACCTTCTGTTACCTTGTTTGGTTTCTCCAATTTATATGTCTGTACTTTACTGATTACAGTCCACTATGTGTAGGCAAAGCCAAAGGGAGAGAAATGTACAAAAACAATCCTCATGGAAAACCATGGACTTGTTTCATTACCTAGAAGATATCATTCTTGCCCTGCTGTGCATAACTATTGACATACATGCTAGCATGAGATTTATGAATGCTTAAGAAGCATCTGGTTTTGTTAGTGCAGGAATGTTCCTATTTTCCATGCAACTGTCAAATCTTTTCTCAAAATTTCTTTAAGAACTCTACTTGAATGGTGCCTAAGCAAACAGGTGCTTCTCCATGGCAGATACTTTTTTTCTTTTCTATTCCCACTTGGAAAAAATACATGTGTCTGTTCTCTATACAGGAAAATCTAATTGCAGAGGACTGCACAAACACCTGACAGGCTGTAGAGGATAATTTGGCCTGCTCTTCACAGTCCACAAAGGTTCTCCTCTTAGCTCAAGAGAGGGAGGGGAACATCCTAACTGTCTGAAGGCACTCCCTTCACTACCCTGTTGATGTAAGATCATAAACTGGGAGACCTTGGGGGTCTCGTTCTGCAGTCTGTGTAAAGTGCTGAGAAATATTCATGTGTCAGTCTTTTCAAGACTTCTAACTGATCTTAAGACTGGCCACAGCTTGACCTGATCATGGTTTATTTGTGCCAGAGCAGATACAATTAATATGTATCACCCACAATTAATATGTGGGTGAATATACAAGGAAAACAATGTCTTCAGCAGGGAATTAGCACAAGGCTTCTGTCACTGACACTCGCCTTTGCCCTGTTGTTTCACCCACTGTGATTAGAAATTCATCAAATACATCTGGAGAATTTGCATGCTTAGCCTGCTTTGGAAAGAGGGGATTGTCTAGCCCGTGAAAGGAGATTATGCAGCAATTTCCTCCTCAGCACAGCAAGACAATGAATCTGACTCTTCATTATAGAGGAAGGATGAGTAAGAATGGTTGCATTTCCTGTGCAGCAAGAGCAACACGAGCCATGCTCCAGATTCCTTTGGGAATTTCCATGATCGTGTCAATTTCAGACACAATACATAATGTTACTATGAGAAAATGTACGTGTTTAAATAGAAATGTTTGGGGGGAAGGGGATCGACTCACTAAATAATGTGTTTGATCTCAGCTAGAAAGACAGTTCTACAAAAGAAGACAGACTCAAAATTAGTCACTTGAATTTTATATCTCATGCATTAATTACTGGCAGCAGCAATGTACTTTTGAGATGACCGTAGCTTTTAATAGATATTCTCACATTCTCTCACCACTTTTGAAAATATTTCCCTCCACTTTTAAAAATATTCTGCTGTGTTTTCATTATGTGAAAGGCTGTAAAGAAGTCTTGCAGTTACTTGTATATTTGCTAAATAAATTGAGAGAGGTCCCACAAAGCATCTGCTTCTTCCTCCTGCATTTTCACACTCATGCTCAGGGTAAACACAACTGGTGTTGCTGGTCAGGCATCAGTCTTTCTTTCCCAGAGTCTTTAACAGATATGCAATCCCGCTTAGATTTTTTTTAACTTGAGGGAGGTTGCAAATGCAAAAATGTATCACAGAGGCAGCAATCACAAGGACACATCTGCCTAAAAAAGACTGCGTAGCAATTGGATGTTAATGAGACACTAGTCAGAGGAAAAATTTCCTGAGCATCCTTAAGCCCATGCCTCAGGACTAGTATGAATGTGGTTGCAGGCTGAGAATCCCAGACTAACTGTTGACTCCTGAGGGGCCAACCCATGATTGCTGAAATGCATATGCAGAAACCCCAGAATGCCCAAAAGACTTTAGATGCCTCAAAACTGAAATTATTTCTTACGAGGATTAGTCCAAACAATTACCAAAGGTTGTGCCATGATCATGTGCTGAGTGGGAAGTCAGGCAGACAGCCCCCACGCTGTAGATGACTAAGATGGAGCATGGGAAGTTGTCTCTGTGTGTGTCCATCTCCTAGATCCTAGATCCTGCCTTTGAGGCACTTCCTCAAAGTTACAAGGAGAAGAAAAAAAAAAAGGAAAAATGCACCTACTATTTTTCTGTAAGAGTGTTCACCATGTCTCTTCTCTCTTCTTGAAGTCTTCAAAAAAACCTTCAGTGGCATTCACCTCTCAGATATAAAAAATGTATCATCATTTCCAGCGAAGTTGGAGACTTCCTTCAGCAAGAGGAACTTCGAAGTTCTTCCTATAACAGCCAGTGTTGAAATTGTGCTCTCAGGAGAGAAAGAAAACTCCTGAGGGAAAGAAAAGGGTATCCATGTCAGGTTATTTTAAAATAAAACCAAAACCATCTATTGACACCTTGGGTGAAGTCTGTCATGGCAAAAGGATCTGAGCAGCATCCTGGTTTATCCAGAGCCCTCTAGGGTAAGGAATGGAGGAGAAACACATCCAGATGCAGGTGTGAGAAGGCAAATGAAAATGCCCAAGGCCACATGGTTGGATGTGCCTGTATATCAAGTTAGGTCCATTTTAAGTGCCTGAGTACTTTTTTTTTTTTTTTTTAACTGGGTTCTTTTTTCTTTTCCTCCCTCATAAAGGAAATGCAGTGACTGTACATGTCTTATTAAAAGATTGCTTGTTTGGCTGGTGGCCATAGAAGAATAATTCCTCTTATTGCTCAATAAATCAAGTTACTGTCATTTTAAACACTCTAGCTGAATTTCTGATGAGTACATGAAAGAGTTAACTCTACCACTGTCATGCTACCACAGCATTAAAATAACAGAAAATTTTGGGAATATAAAGTGTATCGTCTCTTGTAGCATAAATCTGGAGCCTAAGCAAAATCCTTATTAAATTATGCCATTCTGTAAAAGTCTTACTCTTACTTGAAAAATATACAAGCAGAACTGTGGACTAGTAAAGTGCAAATAAAATACATGCAGGGAAGCAGAGTGTCTTTTGAATTTGTAGGTATTTAAAATGCATTTTAAAAATTTTAAATAAAATTCTTAAAATGCTAAGTATTTTTTCATTTCAGTTAACAAAATTTTTCTTATGTACAGTAATAATCAGGCTATCCTTGACTGGACAGGCATGTTGATTTAATTTGAAGTGGTGGGCTCCTACTCTGAAAGGTTTTTTTGTTGCTTTAGCAATTGAAAGCCTTTCTTTCCTAATAGGATTAGCCCAAATAATTACCAAAGGATTTCTCTGTCATCTGAGCACAGATCAGATTATTTACCCACAGTGGTATCAAAAAGCCTGTCTTCAGTATGGAAATAGTCAATGGCCCTGGGTAGCTGAAAAGGTTATAGTTAACTGCTGCCACTCAAAGCAGAGAAAGTCATCTACAAAGGAAGGACTGCAGTGTTTTGTACCCTAATCCCCATTGTGCTCAACTGTTCCCATTGTGGGAAGAACAAACATTTGGCACGAAGTCACTAGGGAGGCTCTGGTGGACAGCAGGGTGAAGTGAGGGACCACAACCCAAATGGTAGGTGTGACAATCCTTTGCAACTTTGTTACTTGTTCAGTAACATGTGAGTGATCTGGGATAAAGAGTTTTAATATTGTGTGTGTGTGTCAAATTTCATGCTAGCTAACCCTTTGGTTTTGGATGCAAACCGGGGTCCTCCCCTCTGACCTATTGGGAAGGGAGTCTACTTGAGTTTTTTTGGCAGATCTCTGAAATCTGTGAGGTACATCAGCAGTCTGTGGGAGAAACTTCTGACTATTCAGCTTTAGGACAGCTCCTTGCTGCTTTTTACATTCTTTACATTTTAGGTGCTTTATCAAGAGCAGTAACAAATTCTGTATGAAAAAAAGGAACCCCCTGAGGAGGGGAAAAAAGAAATCGTGACTCAGGTTGAAACTGCACAAAGGCATCCTGCTGGGGAAGCAGGTCTGAATTAGTGTCTGTGACTTTAATCCGTGTATCTAATCCGTAACTTTATTACTTGTTCAAGTCACGCAGTATGTTTCTGCTGTTCTAAGCCTTCATTTCAGGAGTTCTGGCTCTGTATGCATATTCTGTGCAGCATAATATGTTGTACAGAGTAACAGAAAATAAAGTCTGAAAGGCACTTCTTCAGCATTAATGTACAGGTATCAGTTTGACAGATACATGTCTGTAATCATAGGTCATTGTTTGGTGGGCCAGGAAATGAGCACTTCTGGCCTGATCTGATATTCCTTGAAATCACAGAACACGTGTGCATACTTCTTCCAGCTCACTGTGAACACTGTCGTTTTGGTAGGAAAAAGGCTTGGTAAAGCTCTTTATGTGGGGTGCTTCATCTCTTCATCTGTACCTGCTTCCTCTCTGCCTGGCCTCTGGAGACTTCCAGCTTGTGTATTTGTTTTTTACATAATCGCGTTCATGGATCACAGAAAATGCACAACCTTACTCTTGCAAGTTAATTGTTCCTGGAATAATTCTTACAGGTTGTCCACTGTTGTCCATCTCAATGGTAGATTCAGACGCATCATTCCTTCCAGCTTCTGTGCTTTTCCAAATTGCTGGTATTATTTAGCCACTTAAGTTGGTGCTCTTGGAAACTCTCTCATTATCTATTGCATGGGCAAGCTGACTGTTGCCAGTAGCTACAACTTACCTCTACACTGGTAAGCAGTAAACCTGAACTTTCTGTCTGCTGCAGCCACGTTAATAATGCATTATGTTTCCTGTAATTATATACATGCACAGAGATTACTTTTTTTGTTGTTGTTTTGTTAGAGGAGGAAAGAAGATGGAGGTGGTGGGGTGGAAGGTGGTGGAAACAGATACAAATAATTATTAGTGCTGACGAGACCCCAGCTGCATAGGTTTTTAATTAGCCCATGTCTAACCCTAATAGTCACTGTTGGGATAATACTAGCACTTCTTAAGCAGGCTCGTTTAGAAAGGGAAGTGTATTGTCTGCTCACACCTGCACTGTGTAGTGTTACTAGCACATACTCAGCAATGCAGGCCAAAACGTTATAATTTTTTTCAGTTCACTTGGTTAAATTTTAGTCATACTGTATTCTTCAAGGCAGTGTCAGGGAGTGAACTGGATGCAGCTGCGCAGGGCTGCTTTCCTGATGAAACCGTGAACTGATGCCTGACGAAGGAAAGGAATGCAATATACCCAATTTCACCTATTTTTCAAGTGTTATTAACAAGGCCTCCAGAGAATCATTTCAAATTGATCAGTGAAGCAGGAGCATGATCTCTACTCTTCACAGCAAAAGGAGTTCAAAATTCAAGACACCCTACCTTTTCCTTTCTTAGCTGAGCTGAAGGCTTTTGGAATAAGTAGAAATGTTATGCCTATGAATGGGTGTCAGCCTGGTCCACCCTTGGGAGCTTGGTCTTTGCCCTGTGGAGCTGGTGCCTTTAGAATAGAATCTATTTTAGTCACATCCTTGTTTTCTCCTCTAGTGTGTGCAAAGTTGTTAAAATGTCATTCCTTTGTTGGAAACCCTGAAGGAAGGACAAAGGATTTAGTGTGAAATTAGAAACACTGAGAGGTTTTTTTTGCCCTTTGGCAGCTTTTAATTTAATTGGAGTTATGCAACAGTTAAGCAGTATGCAGAGTTTAAGCAAGAGCGAAGCATCTCTCAAGTGAAAGCCTGTATTAGCTCCTCATCACTGTGGCTGAATAGGCTGCAGACTTGCTCACATTGGCAAGATATTTGACCCTGTCTTTGCAGGAGCAAATTTCTGAAGGAATGATAGAGTTCTGTAAGTTCTGGCTTCAAACTATGGCCCTGATCAGAAAGGGATTTAGGGACACTGTTCATCTCATCTGTGTGCATACAGGCCAAAGTTACAAAGTTCCTTTTTCTTGAAAACCTGTAGGCTTTCCTTCTCCACTCTGCAGCCACCATTTCCACCACAGGCATAGCATACCTACAATGGTGTACATGATGACACCTCTGTTTTATTTGACTTTTTCTTTGGATGCTAATTTGAAAGAGCTTGGCTGAGAACACAGAATACAGGGTGACCTTAACCCTGCCTCTCTGGACCACCTTTTCAAATAATCATTCAGGGTAAATGCATTTATTCCTTAGACACCCTCAAGAAGAAGGAAAAAGACAGGCTGTGTTCTCCCTTCTTTTTTTGTAGTCTCGCTGCCACTCTGCAGCCTCTGTGGTGAAACACAGGCACACATAATGCACCCCAGTGGACATGACCCGCAATGTGAATGCAGGAAATGCTGCAGGAATAATGAATCCTCCAAATTAAATTATAATTATAAGCTCATTCTGATACATATGTATCAGCTCTGTCACTGCCTCTGATGCTTCATTTCTAGGTTGTTCAATGTCTTGCAGAAGGGGATGTTTCCAAAGCTGCATTACAGGACCTGTATCATCCAGCAGCCCGTATTTCCCAGTGCCGTTGTATGCCCATGTGTTAAATACCAGCAAGTTATAATAAATCTGCCTTACCCTGGAATAAGGGTCTGCTGAGTGCCTGGAGCAGCACAGAGTTGGCTCTGTAACTTTAAACTGCATCTGCCCTTTTCCTCTCTTACTCTTGACAAGACTCAGCCTGATGCACAAACACTGAAGTCCTGTGTGTGAGAAAAGTTAACTACCTTAAAACAGCTGACTTCTGGAAGTGGAGAGTTTTGCTTGTCTGCTAAACTATAGAGAGCATGAAAAAGAGCCTGAGCGCAGGAGTGAGAAAGATGTGACTGGCTAGATTTTGCATTTAAAACATAGCTGTGTAATACAAGCATATTTGATTGGACTACTCAAAACTCATTACTAGATAAAAAACCTCCTTCGTCATACTTATTTGAATTCTTCTTAATTTGCTGGAAACTGACAGTTTTCTAGCCAATGCCAAAGGAGTGATTCATGCCTTCTTTGGCCTTCTGAATGTACTAAGAAAGAATATTAAACATTAAATATTAAATGGTACAAGGTACTAGAATTCTGAGGCATGATGAGAGCTGTTGCTTTTGTCATTGTTCAATTTTTATATTTAAAAATATTGTGTTGCTTATCTGTTTCAAACAGTGAACATCTCAATTCTGCTAACCCTAGCATAATCAGGCAACCTACAGACATGACCAGAGCTGAACTAACAAGTGTAGTTGAATTAATATCTTAATTTAGGATAAGGTGGATTAACTTCATTATTTAGAGGTATTTGTAGAAAGCTGCTAAGCAAACCAGCTCTTGAGGTGAAATCATTGTATTTTCTGCAAGCACAGTTCTGAAATTTGCAGATTCTGGAAGTATAACTTTACTATAAGATGTACTTTAGAAGTCCAAGCCACAAATATGCCAATATCCTATCATTAATAAATGTTTATTTAATTATAGGGAAATTCTTCCATGCAGTAGGCTGCTCCATGCCTTGGACTTCTTTCTTTTTGCTTGTCTAATAGCAAAACTGTTGAATACATACACAGAAAGAGTTACTCAACGAAAAACTCTATATGTGGTTAGAATATTAAAACTGAAGTAAGGTATGATGCCATAAGGTTTAAACAGCAGCTGTTGAGAATACGCGCGGGTACAAAAATAATTCTGTTTATGCCCAGAAAAACACAAAAGGTGCAGTAAGTAGAGTCAAGATTTTTCAGAGTAATGGGGACCCTTTTGGGGTCTTCTACGAGCCTCTGCCTAAATTAAGCCCAGATTCAGGAAGGGCTTTGGGTCATGGTTTCACTGTGCAAAGTCTTTTGTGAGAAGACAAGGTCAAGGGACTTCAGGCCTCTGGAGCATGGCCCTATTCTCTTTCTTCCAGCCTAGAGATATGTTTTTTTACAGGACCAGTATGGGAATTAGGGCTGAACAACATTACTGCACTAGTTCAAGTGACAGAACAGAAGGAATAGAAAGAAGAAGAGACAGGGAAAAGGATGATTTTTCTGCCCAAACTGTTTATCGTGAAACCACTGCACTATGCTCCAAAATGCCTTCTCAGTTCCTGAATTAGGCTCTGATTCAAAAAGGCACTTAGGTATATGATGTGGCCCATCTCTAATCAGGAAGGCATTCACCACTTGTTTAAGTATTTTATTAACCTGGTGTCAATGAGGGAGGGATAATCCCTTGATTCAGGGTTTTCAGGACCTTGACTCAAATTATCATTGTCCAGTGACCCTGCTAGTAGTCAGAGCACTGGGAATACAAAGGCTGACAGCACAAAATCCTGCATAGCTGAGCCTGTGCAAAGTAGCAGTATTGCCATTGTTCTATGAATACCCATGAAGAATTTTTTCTGTCTGAATAAAGTGGATCAAATGCAGGAATGCAGATGCATTTGAGCACTACAGTAGGTAGGAGTGAATAACCAAGCCTGAGCCCTGTGACTGCACTGCTGCTGCTGCTCATTGCCACGCTGTGAAAATAAATAATCACAACCACCCCAGCAGGTTTGCTGGAGACTCCAGTGACAGAATGAAGGGGGTTTCAGACCTGGGAAAAAAAACAACCCCCAAACACACAAATAAAAACACCCATCTGAACTGAACATGGACTCTGTCTGTCTGCTTCTGCCCTCAGGCAGAAGAGCCTAGCTGAGTGCATTGCACGTCTTTGCATCTCTTAAGTTCCTCTACCTCATGGCAGAGCTAATTATTATTAGCCTGAACAGAGGTGGGGCCCATCCCAGTTTTGTGACTTAGCAGCGGCTGGGGAAATGAGTCAGTTCCATTGATGAAAAACCCTGGCATTCATGGTTTGATGTCCTATTTCTATGTCTCATGTAGTGCCACTAGCTCTGCTTTAGAATAGGATGAAAGAAACTCAGTGTCTCACATTTCACTTGAAGATGAAAAGACTCAGAACACTTTTCTGGTTCCCCTGAAATAACAGCCCATTTTATGGCAGTTTTCAGTTTCAATTACTGGCTGCAGCTATTTAAAGCAGATATATTTCTTAAAACAGCCATTGTAGTTTTGTTGGATTTTTTTCAAATCACTGTTTCTGCAAGATGCAGCTATTGGATTTACAGAAAACATATTCCTAGTGTAAATGCTTGATGTAAATGTGTACGTAGGATGCCAATGCAGAAAATGCTGCCACAGAGGCGACATGAGCTCTCACAAATGTTTCAGAAGCACTGTTGTTCGTATACTGTGCTTCAGACATTTCCAAGAAATGTACTAGTGTGAGGACCTGCTTCTGTCCCACCAGCATCCAGTGTGGTTGGTTGGCTTGAGGGTACAGAGAGGGTTAGAACAGCTTCTTCATGTCCCCATCTTCTGTGTTGTCTGAGGGCAGGGGGTCTTGCCACAGCAACCCTTTATATACCAACCAAATTAAGCATACTAATGATTCTGCTGACACTGACATATTTACCCTCACGTCTATGGCTGAATATGTGCTTACTTTTATGGCTCATGTTTTCTTGCCTTTTCTTAGAGGCTTGATGTTTCATCTCCTCACTCACATATGGCTGCAAATGGGCAGAAGGAATAAAACAAATAAAGGGAATATGGTGGTGGAAATGGGCAGAAGCATAAAAACAGTGGTATCATCTATATTGTGTTTGCTTTACATCAGGTGAAAAATAGGATGTCTGTTTGCAAGTGACAGCCTGTCCCATTTTAACTTTTGGAGTTCCAGTTACAGTACCAGTATAGAAGCAAAATGAAGTTTCCTCCTTGTGCCATTTGAGATGAGGGATGAGGTTCCTAGTAAGGGCTTTTGGAAGGACTCAAAGAGTGCTGGCATCAGTCCAAGGGAGATGGATTATGGAAGGGAGATTGGTGAAAGACTGAAAGGATGAATAAATGAATCATTTTGAACCACGTGTGATGGCCCTCTCTTCCCACACCATGAGTGCTGGCAGTGATGTCGCTCATTGGGCCTGATCATTTGCTTTGGGTCACTCCTCCATCTTTATATAGTGCACTTATTTAATTTGAAGAAAGTGCAATCAATAAAAAGCGATCCTTTTATCTTCCTCATCAATCTCTTCTTAATGAACATGCTTTTTTTTTTCTTCTTAGATCCTTGGTTACAATGCTTTTAATTTCTCAGTGTATGGTAGAAAAGGGGTGCAATGAAACACATGATGGAGCAGTTGGTGCTGCATGTTGCTGGTTGCTTCTTACTGAAGAATGAACATGTTCTTAAAGGAAAGCAGTGGTCTGAGGGAGGGGATGCAGGTCACTTGTCCTACTTTGATGTATGGTGCTGACTATTCTTTCTTAAGCTGTCATCCAGCAGAGCCATGAATAACCACTTGTGAAGAGATATTTTAATTTCCTAATGTCCCAGCAGTTGCAACAAAGTAGATAATTCTTACAAAGTATTTTTATGGACTATTGAGACTTTATTTAAAGGAGACAGATATTTGAATGCCAATGGCTTCCATGAGAATGACTCACCAGGCTTACTTTCCAAACCTTTCAGCTGGTTTGGGTCTTATTATGGTATGACTGAAGGGTCAGCTGACTTAAATGGTACTTGTGCTCTAGTCTGCAGGATGATGTCAGTCATAACTACATATCTATTCACATCTTTGTGGCTGGCCAGAGACAATGGTCCTCTGCAGTCTGGTAATATGAAGTCCACCTCCTTTTAGCACCCATAAAACTGGTGGACAGATAGAAGATGTTCCTTCTCATCACGGGCTGGACGTTAATGCTGGTTTGGGTTTTGCATTATTTCCCTGAGCCTTCTGGGAGTGAAACTTTGGAAAACCCCCCACTTGATTCTTTTGGAAAAACACGTAATAAAATTACAGTTTTCTAAGGCTCTTAGTTTCAACCTGTTATTTGGCAGGAGTCCAAATCTCAGTCATAGATTAACTTCATTAGTGTGGATTCAAACTGTGTTTCCCTCTAAGCCAAAGAGACCTGAGCTATGTGGGAATCAGAAACAAATCTCTGCACAAGAAGCTAACCTTACTGCAGACAGGCAAGTCATTTCCTTCCTTATCCCTCCCTATTTACTACCAATGGGCTATCCCAGTAAAATTTCGTTACCTTCAAGGTCATGCTCCCACCTGAATTCTTCCAGGGTCTCCCTTATAATGAGCCAATTGCTGACTCCTCCTGGCCACTGCTCTCCTTCAGCCGGGACAGAATCCACGTTTAAGCACAGCATGCCACTGCTAGCATGTCACTACAGAAATGTAAAAAGCTCAACCCTGCAGCTGCAGGATAAACCATTTCTGCATTGCTTTGGGGGCAGGGGGAACAGAAAGGACCCACAAAGTCAGTACCTTCAGTTTACACTTGTATTTTCAGACCCAAAGTGAGAGACCATCATCAATCACCTTTTAAGGCAGCTTCTAGAGCTGACTCATGTGCTCCCGTAGCCACCCTGCCGCGGCAGAGAGCACAGGATTTCATTTTGGTCCAAAAGGTCCCGGGAGGAACCGGCCCGTGAGGTATAGGATTGCAGCACGGCAGGCAGGCTGTGATCTGGCCCTGGCCTCGGCCACCTGTGGAGCGCGGCCAGGGAAGCTGCCTGGCCGATGATTCAGCACCTCCTTTCTCTCTTCCTGACGGGGAATAGCGGGAGCCGCCAGGCACCCCGGAGGCGGGGGCAGCGTGCCGGGTGCCGCCCCGCTCTCCTCGCCGCAAGCCTCCGCGGCCCCTGCGGAGCTGGGGGGCTGAAGCGGCTCTGCAGGCGTCCCTGCGGAGCGGGAGGAGGGGGAGGTCTGGGCTGAGCCGGCTGCGTGGTGCTGAGGCAGGCAGCCGGCGCGCCAGGGCTGGAGGTGCGGCGGGGGAAGGGACCCGCAGCGCAGGAGGGCACTGCAGCCTGGCCGGGAGCCAGGGACCACGGGCACGCTGCGGCCGCGGAGCCGGCGGGGGATGTGCGGGTGTGCCTGCCTGTGTGCCTGCCGGGAGAAGCTGCTGCGGGCGGGCTGGGCCTGCCGGTGCAGGAGAAAAAGGCAGGGAGGGATGCAATCCAGCCTCAGTTTAGCCAGCCGGGCTGGGGCAGGAGCTCTTTGGAAGAGCCCTTTCCCGGTCCGTGTGAGCTGGCGGGCCGTGCGGCAGCAGGGTGAGAAAGGGGGCGATGCTGCACATGCTGAGGAGCCCCTGAATGTGTCTCCGTGCAGGTAGCACGCCATCCCTCTGCCTAGCTGTGCAGCCTTCTGCGTGTTCGGTTTAACTTCGTGGCACCCCTTGTAAGGAAGGTGCAAGATCTCCACGTGCGTTTCTGTCCAGCACAGCACCAGGGAGATGTGAGCAAAGCAGGAACATGGTTTAAAGGAGAGCAGATAGGTAGTAGAGTGTAGATAGGATGGAGGGTCGCAAGGATTACTGAAGGTTGAACACAGGCAGTTTGCCAGGAAGACCAGTGCAGGAAAGGTGTGGACAGGACAGTGGATTAAACACGAGCTTATAGAAGTGTCAGCAGGGAAAAGTCTCTTACTGGAAATATGAGGGTTGAAAAATGAGGCATGGATAAAGAAGGAAAGAGATTTTTTTAAATTCTGCCAAGCACTCAGATGCTGTAGTATCTCATATGTCTGGGTCTCAACTTGCACTCTATTTTGAAGAGTGATGCTGTAGCTTCACACCTGAGGAACAACTTATGTGTGTAAAAGCACGTCTGCTTTTCACAGATTTATTAATTAGTCAAATATAAGGTACATCCTTTCTCTAGAGCCCATGCTTACTTGTAGGCACACACCACCACACCTGTCATGGCAATGCTACTGTGCTCTTAAAATTTCTACAGATGTGGTGTTGTTGCTGCTGTTTGAAATAGGTTTTGAGATACTCGAGAGAGGCTACACTGATGCAGGATATTACCAGCTAAAGAGAACATGTGCTTTGTAATAAGAGAAGCCATGTATGTAAATATGCAGTGCAAGCTGTTCGTTCTGTCTGAGGTTACTGATCACATCATTAACCTAAGGACCAGACACTTCAGTGGTAATGCAGGCTAGATTGTAAGATGATTTATTTTTTTACATTCTTTCAGAGAGTGTTATCAGTGGCTGTGCTTTAAGGTAAATGCTCCAAGCACTTGATTGTAGTAGCACTGTGATTACTTCAGTTAGCTACCACAGCCTTACAGGAAGCTTTGTGATCAGACATCCATCAATTAGTCCTTGACTGTCTGTAAAAACACTATGGGATTCATTGAGATTTTGATAAATCTTTTTCACGAGAATGTTACTAATGTTCCCATGGAAAGCGGGGAGTGAAGTGGGAGTGGAGTTGGAGGCAGAGAGAGAATATGTATGAGCCAGATGCCTCTTTTGACACTACCAGAAATATGTAGCTACAAAGGAATTTACCTTCCATGTGCCTGACTAAGATACCAACAAAAATTAGTTCAGAGCAGTTGTAGCACTTGATTCTTTGTTTCCTTATGAATCCTGCAGCCATTTATACTGTGGAGAAACAGGGATTCTCACCAGCAAATCTTCAGTGTAAATGTTTTCGTTAAGTTCAAGGAACTGGGAATTGTATTATAAGCCCATTGCCTTTCATACACGTCTTTATTGTTACACAGTTGTATTTTTCTGTCAGAGACAAAAGAGACTGGCAATAGATCTAATTCTGATCTTACTTTCATTATGTTCAGCAGACTGTTGATTTACCCCTGTATTACACTGCACTGGTGGAAATGGTAGTGCTAGGTATTAGTAAAGGTGAGAAATGGCAGCCAAATTTAAAAACAAAGTGTAAGCCTTTAATAAAAAATAATAAATAAAAAGATACTTTAATTTTTTTCTTATTTTTTTTTAGTGTAAGGTGAGTGAGGATATATTCTAGCAACCTGTGAGCTCTTGAAAACAACATTCAGGAACTGACTCTAGTGTGAAGTCTGAGGTTTTTTGGGTTTGGAAAAGGGTTTGGAAAGGAGGTTGGAAAATGGAATTAAAGAAAAAAAAAAAAGGCAAACCTCTTTGCAATAACTTGAATGAAAATTTGTAAGAGGTGGGAATGGCTTAGGGTGTTTTATTCCCTCTGCTTGATCTAAGATGTTTTCCAGCCCTATTCCTAGGAAATAAAACTTAGTCAGGAGCTTGGAAAGAAAATCTGTCTCTAGGTGTCAGGCAGGGAGAAACTGCTTCTGGAAAGAGGTCTTCCCCTTGGGAGAGATCGAATATCAGACTGAGCGAGCCCAGTCCAACCCAAAGAGCTCCCACCGACACCCGGTCCTTGTCGGAGGACTTTGCCATCGATGGCCGCCGCCGCCGCCGCCTCTGGCCACGCTTTGCCTGGAGAGAGGGAGCGGGTGGGTGCGCAACTCCTGTCCGCTCCCTCCCTTTGATTTGATGGCCTTTATTCCTCCTAATTGGATAAAATAGGAAGTCACTGACAGTCCTGCGTTGCTGGGTGTGCTGATTTCACTCAGAGCAGCCCTGCAGAGTGCGGGGGGTGGGGTAGGGGAGGAAGGAGCGAGTCTGTACATCAGGGAAACAGGCTGCGNGTGAATGAGCGCTCAAGGAGGACAAAGAGGGAGGGGAGATAAAGGGAGTTACCACCGTCTTGGCATCGCTCTTCCTTTCAAACCTCTCTGTAATGATATTGTTTGCAGTGATGCTCAGACAGCGAGCACCTGCTGCTCTGTAATGATTCAGCCTCTTTCAGCCGCCGCTGTAACACGACAGGATGCTGCTGCTACTGTCACTTCTGCCGCTGCCGCTGTTGTTAGAGATTTTGCTTTTGCTCCTTCTACCGCATGACAATTGTTTTCCTCGTCTAAGCAGATACCAGCCTCAGATGCTCAAGGTGAGAGTGTTGCCTTTTGCTCTGGGCTACTGGTTTACTTAATCCGGTCAGTTTTTTCAGTGTTCGTGGTTTTCTTTATATCATCACCCTCTTTCCCCCTGTTTTGTTTTGTTGTGCTTGCTTTTGGGGGAATGTTTCTTCCCTCCTGCAGAAGAGCTGTAATTGTTTGAGAAGCGTTTAAGGAATTATAAAAGTGGCTAGCAAATAGGAGCTCAGTAATTGCTAAGCTATTCTCACTTCAGAGAAACAGAGACAGTTACGGAGGGCTTGGGGGCAGAGGGACCGGGGGATCTAATTTTTCCTGTGCATTACTCCTCTCCCAGTTTGGATGATGTTGCTGAGCTTCAACCTTTTATTGACTCCCACTCTGTGATTTTTGCAGAGCACTGTGACTATTACTACCGTCTTTTTTTGTCTGTGTCTCACAGTAATGGACTGTGATAGAGTTAAGGCCTTTTGGAGGTGAGCTGTTTGAGAGCTGATGCTTAAACATGTCTGAAGTAGCTGCTGACACTTTCCCCAGCCCCTCAGCTCAGCTGAGCCCCGATGCGTCCCTCAACGGGCTCCCGGATGAGGAGAACATGCCGGGGACCCAAAGAGAGGACAGAAGGGTCCAGGGGATAGCAGGCCTTGCCGCAACCTGCTGTGCGTGCCTGGAGGCAGAGCGACTGAAGGGCTGCCTCAACTCTGAAAAGATCTGCATCGCCCCTATCTTGGCTTGCCTGCTTAGCCTTTGCCTCTGCATTGCTGGCCTCAAGTGGGTCTTTGTGGACAAGATTTTTGAGTATGACTCTCCTACCCACCTTGACCCTGGGAGGATAGGACAAGACCCAAAGAGCGCTGTGGATCCTACAGCTCTGTCTGCCTGGGTGCCTTCGGAGGTGTATGCCTCACCCTTCCTCATACCTAGCCCCAAGAGCAAGGCTGAAGTGACAGTGCGAAGTGACAGCTCACTCGTACCCTCCAAACCGTTCCTCCAGCCTTCTCTGTATAACCGCATCCTAGATGTTGGCTTGTTGTCCTCTGCTGCACCTTCACTGTCACCACCTGCCCTGGAGCCTACCACAGCGTCTCAGGCACAAGCAACAGAAACCAATCTCCAAACTGCTCCAAAACTCCGTAAGTAAAAGCTGTATGTTCTTTTGTTTTTTTCCCTTTCAAAAAAAAAAAAAAATAGGGAAAAAAAAAAGCACTTAACTGTTCTGGGACTGTCTGCAAGGAGGGCATGTGATTGATTTGCAAAGATCAAGCGTGCTAAGAGAAGCATAGCATGGGTTACCTTCTGAGAAGAGCATTTAAAGTCCTCTGAACTTAGTTCTGAGATATGCAGGACTTCCTGTGGGATGTCTGCAAAGGCCTAGTACCACCTTTTTCTCTAAATCCACTTTTAGGGAAGTATGTGATTTACTTCCAGGGTTTATCTGATAGCTATTCCACATGGTGTATTTTCCTTATAAATTGGCTTTGTGTCCTGTGCTGGATCTTCCGTGTGTGTTCTTTGCCTTGCCTGCAGAGCACTTCTGGTACCTCCTTCCTGTAGTCTGTGTCTGGCAAATATCCCTATCATCCTAATGAAACTCTCAGAACAGTGAGAAAAAGAAACAGCACATTTGAAGCAGTTAGAAACTGTGAACTATTAATTTAACATCTAGCTTATGATCTTTCTCTTAGGAGCAAAGCATACATTTCTCTTTGTCTTTCCCCATCTCTAGGAGCTGATTCTTGTTTAACCTGTTTCTCATATATTGCCTTACTGCCTTTTGTAGGGCATTTCAGGAAAGAATTTTTGCCAGTGTAGGAAGAGTCAGTTTCCAAATTAGTCTTTGCTCACCATAAGAACAACAACAGGAAAAGGTATCTGTATTATTTTCTCAGCAGTGATCATAATGCATCAAAATACTGCATTGCTGAAGTGTCATTTCTATGTCATTTGTAATTTTAACCCATCAAATTCAAAGTAAACCAAGCTAGTAATTCCTGAGCTGTGTAAAGCTGTGCAACTCTAGTAAAAGAGGAGGCAACGCACTGTTCTGCTGACAGCACAGCGCTGAGGTTTCCTGTGGAAAGCTGCAGCGATCAGAGTGAAATTCCTCACAAATTTCCTTGCAGGACCCCATGTCATTTATTCTCCCTCATGCCTTCCCTATAATGCTGCAGGTTGGCCACATTAATGATGGCACATGCTGGACCTCACCCTGGAGCTCTGAAGTCAACAGAAGTTCACTTCTAAGTTTAGCCCCACTGGGGCTGGACCTAGTATAGATATGTGGCATTTGGATTAGATCTAACATTTTAGGCCAGCCACTTTGCCAGTGAAAATGAGCATAACTCATAACCTCAGAGGAGGTCCTTTCAGCTGACGATCAATCTTGAAGAGCAGTTCCAGGATCAGTGAAAAAGAGTTCTAAATATTCCTGCAGAAACCCTGCTGCCTTTTACTTGGATAATGAGTGACAACCACCCTTCAGATTAAAAGTAATTTGTCAGATGGAAACAGTCTAACAGAGAAATACTGCTCTACCATTAAATGATGGGGGGCTTTGTCTGTGGTATTACTTGAATTAACCACCTTTGCAATTAAACAGAGCTATACCAAGTGAGCTTTTTTAAAATATTGCCGATGCATAAAACCTTTTTTGTATTGCAAATATTCTGACATTAAATATGACCTTTTAACACATTTTGCTTTGTAAAATATTCACTCATAATTGCCTCAAGAATCCCTCTTGAATTTCCACATAAGAGGCAAACCTTTATCAATAACATGCTGACTTCATCTCTGAAGTGAAGGAAGGGGTGGGGGGGG
>VXAC01001572.1:60599-87397 GCA_013399225.1 Rhipidura dahli
GCGCGAGGACACAGAAAAGATCCTTTGGAGCTGTCACTGACAAAAAGCCATTATCTGCAGTCACATCTGCTCACATCTGGGAAATAAATGGTGGTCCAGAAGTTAGGTGACTGGGTTGAAGGGGCATTTCTTGCTTTTGATTTGGGGGTTTTGTGTGTGTGAGAGTTTTTGAGGTTTGGGATTTTTGTTTAATTTTGCCTTAATTTTTTAAAGATAAATGTGTTTTAAGGTGTTGTAGACTTCCGTAGCTACAGACTGAAAGGAGAGGGAGAACTGCTAGCAGGTCAAGTTTGGGTTGCTGAGGGAGAATGTTGTGTAGACAGAATTTATTCTAACTGGCACATAATTCTGACTGTGGCAAGCGTCTGTGATTCTCTGCAAAGAAAAATAAGAAAATCTAGCTGGAAAAATACACTGCAGAAGGTCTGCCTAAGAATTCCAAGAGGCATGAAAAGAACTTTTTGGACAGCTCTTAAAGCACTGTCTTGGGGTTTTTGAAACAGCTGCATTTCAAACACATCATTGTGTTTTATGTAGAGCAAGATTTGTTGGAGAGGTTGACAGATTGCATCAGTGCTAACTTTTTTTAATGCCTTTGACAGCTATAAAATTCTCAGTGACATGGCTTGAAAAGTAGCATCTGCAAATTGGATTGTCCCTTCTTTTGCCTTTCAGGCCTTTTTTCTTTTCAGGTAACATGTTCCCAAAAAGTCCTTCATGTGCTGAAAGCTTTTTTCCAGTGCAGAAATAAAACAGAAACACACATTTTATATTCTGTGCTTCATGTAGTGTTTCTGAACCTATCCCTTCCGTGAGTTTTCAAATCCTTTTCTCTACTTGTCTCTTTTCTGTCTTACTCAGCATATTCCCCTTAAAGCTGTATCCTTCAAGGTCATAGTCTGCAGAGAGCTAATTGATTCTTCTTTCTCCTGGAGCCTGGAAGAGAAAGCAGAAAAGAGACAATCCTGGTAATTGTGTCTGGTGTATTAGATTCAAGACTGGTCTTGCTCTTTTGTTATACTTTGGCCTTTTAGCAATACAGAAATATTTCTTTCTGTTTGGCTTACCTTTTGTATTTTAATATCATTTTTCCTTTGCTGAAGGAGAAAGGAAAGGTGAATGTTTTAAAGCATTCCCATATTTAGGGAGCTTATCAATCTTAGCATAATTACACCAGAGAAGATATTATTACAAGCAGGATATAATAATATGCCCTAACCTACAAACTCCTTCCCTCTGAGAAGACATGCAGATTGTAATAATGCTAACTCAGTTGAGGAGCTAAATTTCACTTCTTCTAACACTATCATCTTTAAATACAATTTCACCCTTTATCAAGGCTGGTTAGAGATTCAGCTCTGTAGTACTGCAAAAACTGTTTCTGTAATAATAGCTTTTATACATCTGCAAACCAACAGTTCCACTCTTTAAAGGTCTTCCTAAAGCCTCCTCTTTCAATTTAAGCAGATTTCTCCACTAAAACACCCAGAAAGGCCCACATGCAGCTTGCTTTTCTGGGGTGACAGCTCTGCCAAAATAGTGCAGCGCTCCTGTGTTTTGGTTCTGCCCCAGAGCAGAGGTACCCAAGCAGGCCTTGGCTTTGGGACCACAACTCTCATGGCTTGGTGAAGTGCCACAGCAGAGGCAGGGCAGGAGGCAGACCTCAGCATGATTTTTTTGGAGTGGGTTTCCCCTGAGAGCAGAGCTGAAGGCCCATCAAAGAGCAGGATCCGGAGGGTGCCCATGCCTGGTGGCACATCCACACAGCCCCTGCGTCCATTGCACTTCTGGCTTCCCTGGCCAGCTCAGGTACCATGGGCCAGCTACACACATTATGCCATGCTGGTGGCCAGCAGATGATCAACAGGCATGTCTTTGTCTCCCTACAGCACCAAACCTATGCATGTCCCTTGGGAGGCAGGCAGGACTCCTTCCTATCTCTTTTGTGCTAGCCCTTGCCTGGAGAATGTAGAAGTGGAAGAAAGGCTCTGCTGTATTGTCAGCCACCTCTGACTGGGACAACTCCCCTCTCACGTTTCTGATTTCTGCTTCCACTTCAGGTGTGCTGGGTCAGTATTAGCAGAGGAGGCTGCTTTCTCGTCCTCTGTGGAAAACGGTTAAAAGATTGTTCCTGGGGCCTGCTACTGGTTGCTTACCTGGAAAATAGCCTCAGCTCCCCTCTAAATTTGACAAGCTCCCCTCCATGATTGACCAGCTTCCTAAATATGGGAATGCTTTAAAGCATTCACCTTTCTTTTCTCTTTCAGCAAAGGAAATATAATATTAAAATATAAAAGGTAAGCCAAATGGAAGGGAATATTTCTGTATTGATAAAGGCATAGTATAATAAAAGGAGCAAGACTAGTCTTGAATTGAGACACAGTGGCTAAATTTCTTGTGTCTTTTTAGAGCTAGAGATGGGGAATATTGAATTTAAAATTATACTGTTATAGTATCATACCATAAGTATTCCTTACAATGTTTTCCCCGCCTCTTTCACTTCCACTCGTTCTTTCTCGGTTCCACATTTGATGTTGTTCCTCCTGTTCACAGTGATTTGGGAAAATCTGTACTTTAGCTTGATGGCAGGCTAGAGGGAGCCTCTCCTTCCACTTACAGGTGCTGCAGCTCTCTAACTTCAGTTTAAGGACAGAGGGTTTGTTCATATATGGCAGCTTCGTGCAATGTTTGTTCTTACTCTTGAAAGAGTGTAATTCTGACGCATGCTCTGTATTTCAAATCCCCATCACAACACCGTAGGGTTGAGTCCATGCCTGGCAGCCTCCGGATGTGTCAAGGTCAGGGATGTCTCAGAGAGCCACTGAGAGGGGACTGTACTCACGGGAGGGGAGAGCAGATGATCCAGTGCAGGCTCTACCTCAGCCTTTTCTTGCTCACTGCTGCTCTGCAGGGCAGTGCCCCAAGAAAGATTGTTTTTTCCCCAAAGCTGGAAGATGCAGGAAGAGGTCCATTTCTGACAGTACTGTAGTTGATTAGCTTCAGATACCTGACTTAAGTGCCTGCATTAGGAAGCTAGTTAGCCTTCAGCTGCATCTCCAGCATAAAGGGAGAGGCTTCCCCGAGGCAATTCCCAGAGCGACTAACGGGAGTCACTCTCTTTCCCCATGAGTCTACAGGGTGACTACCCTTGCAATTCAGTTTATAAGTTAAACATCTACTACACAATATGAGGACTCATTTTGAAAGCCATGACTTTCCTTTTATGTGTCCTGTGAATTAACAACATCTTGTCACAGGGAAGTTACAATTAATCACGGTTAAGATACCAGACAAGTTTTGAGCCTAACTCAGGAGCATAGTAAAGAGATGCTGATCTCAGTAGGCCCAGGAGACACAACTGGGCCTCCATTAACAAGGAGCAATAAAGTAAGTGCCACTGTACCGAGCCAGCCAGTCTGTATTTCTCTGCTGTTCCAAAGATCATGACAGCTCCTAGATGTATATACTTGTGACAGGAACGCTCATGGGGACTGATGGGGTGAGATGCATAAGATGCAGCATTTTTTAGGGAGTTTAAGTCCATTAAGCCTTCTAAAGCAATAACTGAGTCTTCCCCTCTCCAGTGTGGTTAATTCACACTGTCTTTAAAATGTCCTCAGCAAGCACAATTTGTTATTGTTTTGTTTCTTTCTGTATGTCTACCACCCCCCTTTTTAGCACACATTGGTTGCATGGAAACAGTTCTACTCTTCAACATGCAGCAAACAGTACGGACTGGTCCTGTGTTTCTTTCTCATGGACAAGCACCCAAAATTCATGGCTTTCAAATTTTCCTTATGGGTGTGGTTTTCCTTTCATGCACCATTTATCGTGCACAGAACATAGAGAAAAAGCAGTATTTCTTGGAGTGCTTTTTTCCTTAATAACAGTCTGAATTTCTCAGTGTAAAACAGTAGTCTGCACTTGTATTTATTTTTTAAAGCTTCATTTTGCTTTGTAAACTTCCCCGAGAATAAGAGATGTGTATTTGTGCTACATGGAGCCTTTTGCATGTTCTCCCTCCTCATTTATATACAGATGCATATGTGAGTATAGAGAATACCATAGATATATGAAGTATACGGCTTTTATTTCTTTATAAAAAATTACATCTGTGACTGTTCTGCATCAAAAGTTTCTAAGCAAAATTGATTAATAATTGATGTAATTACAAAAATCAGGGTTTGGATTTCCACTGCAGAGCACTGAAATTATCCTTATTCCATATCTGTTGTATTTTTTACACTAATTATACTGTTTTATTTCCTGTTGGTGCACTGCAAATAAAACACACAGCAGCCTACCTCAGATTTGCTAACTTCTGGTTACAGAGAAACCTTGGGGAACTTTCTCTGCACCAGATGAGAAAGCACAATTTGGCTTGCTGGAGGCTAAGTAGCAGGTTAATTGTGGTGCAGAGCTGGAATGATATAAATGAGCGTTTTCATCATTTGCAGTCTTGCTAATGGAAATGCAATAGATTTGCTGTAGAAATCCAACTCACAATCAATAGCAATGCAATGAGGCAGCTGGTTCAGGGAGAGCACATGTGATGCCAATCTGCTGCAGACAGTACCTGGGCAGAGATTGCACTGTCTCTCTTTCAGGAAAGGGGAGACAGACCCAAAAAATGCCATGGCAGGTGATAAAAGAATTTTGAAAGGAAAATGCCTGTTTCACCTAGGATGGGCTGGAATTAGGAGAAAAGGCTTTCTCTGACTAAGGGAAGAGAATTGTTTTCTTTGAGGGATTCAGATCTGTTTGGACTCAAGGCTGGGTTTTTGTTACACAGTACTAAGTTAAGCAATGACAGGAGTCTTTGTGCTTCAGGTCATATTCAGGCCTCATGAAATCAAGGACTGAATCATGATGTGTAACTTTGGAGATGGATAGGTGGGTTTAGAGTATCTTCTGCCAAAGGCTTCTGGCCTCTTGTTCCCCAGACCACAGATAGTAGCAGGCCCTGTCTTTTGTGGACTGTTTTATATGAGGCACACTGCCTACCTTTACAGTTTATACTGAAAGGAGACCAGTTTCCTGGAGAGTGAGCACTGTGAATCACATCTTGATCTTTCACTTTAAAACATTATGTGAAGTACCAGACACAGTAGGAGGTGCACATTAAACTCAAGAGCTGGAGCATGACCATTGCTTGGCAGTTAGAGAGCAGCAAGGGAGAAATGCATTAGTTTGAGGTAACGTGCAGTCTCCTTATTTACACCCTGACCTGTCTCAACCTTCTCCCCCATCCGCAGTAGAGTCTTAGTTGCTGAGATAAAAGAAAAGGTTTTAGCTCTGGAAGAATGTGCAGGGACAAGTCCAGTGGGACGTGGCTGGCCATCACTCAAGGCTTCCCTAAGCTAAACCAGAGGCAAGGTCCATTCAGCTCTGGACAAAATCAGATGGATTGTGGCATCCATCTATTATGTTTGGTCCTGTATTGTTTTGCTACAAAAGCCTTATTTCAATGTACATCTCCTCGCAAGAGTATATTCAGCTTTTTCACATATGCTTTCCCTACCCCCTCCCCCACTTTTTTGTATCTCTGCTTCATCCTGGAACCTGCTGGCAGTGCATTCTCATAACTCAGACAGCTTTTTATTTTGGCAATGAATATCATCTCAGTTTTTGAGATGAAAGGAAATCAATACTGGGTTGGTAGTCACATGGCACTGGGGGGAGTATATGAAGCTATGATCTTAAGCATGATTTGTGACGTAGTTCTGTATGTCTGTGGAATTCCTGAAAGATTTTTGAATTTTACAATTTTCAACAGTCAATTAATTCATGTTATTAGACAGATCAAAGTAGAAAAAAGAGTATCAAGCTCATTCAAAAGCCTTTCTCTTATGCGAAAAAAAAAGTCTCTGAGCTCCTAACAGATGACTTGAATCTTCTGAGGTGGTAAGTGGAAGCTACTGTAAGCCTGCTGGAACAGCATCTTGAGAACAGAAACTTGGGCTTTTCCCTATATTAAATTAATCTGGATAATTAATTTAGTATTTCAGCTTGAATTAAATGGCCTGAATTTTCACTGGTATAAAGGTTCTCAGGTCTGTAGCCCTGTAAGACCCAGCTGAGCACTGGAATGCAGAGGTCCATGACCTACATGACACAGTGTCTTCTCAAATAAGGTTTCTTCCAGTCTTCTCAGGTGCGAAGCCTGACAGCACGACATTGTCTGCCTTTTCCCTTTGTCTAGCATCTCTTTTGAATAAAACCACCTACTTTGACTTTGAAAATACATGTTTGTATTTTGGCACTTGTTCATTTACACCTTCCTCTCCTGGATTAAAAAGTTCTTCCATGCTATGTATTTCCAACGCACAAAGCTCCACATACAGTGTAATCAGCTTATCTTTGGATAAGTCTTTTTGACAGGTGGGTAGGCTGAACTCCACAGTTCTCCCCATGGAGGAATTTGTTTTCAGGCCTTGAATTACTTCATCCCTCTTCATGCTTTCTTATTTTTCAGATAAATAGAGCCATAATTTTGATGGTGCTTAGACAGGGCCTAGTCCAAAATCCCAATAAACAACAAAAAAACCTGCTTGTTACCTTGATCACTGTCCAGAAGTACTCAAGTTGCATAAAGTAACATCAGTTTAACACTTTAAGCAGTAAATCAGTAATCATGTCCATTCAGAGCAGAAGACCAATGACTCACACATGCAAGGGCCCTCACCAACCTTCTTCACCCCCAGGGTTGTATACTGCTTCTCACTGGGGTGGAAGAATAATCCTAAGGGCCAGTCAAGAGAAGAAAAGACAAATATTGCTCAGCCTTGGCAATGCTGTGTGAATTTTAGGAGGAGTTTCAGCTCCCTCATTCCCCATCTGGTTCTGTCCTATTCTGAAGAATGCCTTCAGCAAGGCCTCTTGGGTGAACAGGAGGCCAGCTCAGTGATTTTAACTGTGCAGAGTTCCCCTATACACTTGACTTCTGCTCTTGCTTTCAGATATTTCTCCCTCCATGCCCTGCTGACACTTCTCCCACTGTTGGCCCAAGGACTGTTGCATCACTTTGCCCTTCATTCAATTTAGTACCTAGACTCCTTCAATGTTTGGTTCTTCCTCCAAAAAGTGGAAGCAGTCCTAGTGCATGAATTTGTGGGATGGGAGGATTTCAGTGCTTGCATCACTCCTGTCTACCGAGTTTAAAGACATTTTGCCTGTGGATTCTTTTGCATTTCTGTCCTGCAGTGGATGTGCTGAATGGACTTCGCCTGATAGGGTTTCATTATGCCTGAGTATCTTTTATAGTAACAGGACATGAAAATAATGGGGCGTGATCATACCAAGAAAATCACGATGGCTATTAATGTCTGGGATTTTTAAGACATTGTGATACTTTCAAGATAGCTTTTCTTGAGCTGTGGATGTGCTCAGCAGGACAGGTAGCATTGTGACAGTATTAATGTCGTAGCAAGGGAAATTAAGTGTATCAGGGTGAGGGGGACAAGTATAGGGGATTGGAAGAATGATTATTTATGTATCTGGTCTGAGCTGATCAGGGGATGCACCAGTGAGTATGTTGTTATGGTTTTAGGAGTTACAGAGTACAGGATCAGAAGAAAGACAAAAGGCTTCATGCTGTGTTGGTACAGGGTCTTGGAGAGGCTTGAGCTCTTACTTGAAAAGCAGAACATCATTAAGTAGCCAGGAAAGGGCCAGGAAACTGCAAGGAATTGATTATACCAAGCACAGGAGAGTAGGGAAGGTCTGATATTTCCTTGACTGGGTAAAAGCAGGAAGAATCTGTTCCCCAGTGCCACAGGTATTTACAGTCTGCATGGTACTTGCAGCAGATCCCAAAGCAGCTTCTCCTTTGCTGAAGATCTGAACTAGGAATGCAGTCATTCACTCTGTCTTTTGTGCATTTCTGAGGGATTCTCTGTCAGGTAGATCATCTTGCCATCTGGCCGTGCTGAGTATGCACTCTTCATTGGTGGAGAGATCCAAGAAGTGCCCTTCATGCCCTGCTTTCTCTTGCCACCCCAAGGGCTGGAGTTGCTCTGCCTGTGCTGCAGACACTGCAGAGTGTCTCTCTGTTATTGAATTCCCTCCCATCACTGTTCAAAACCCCACTCCACTCCAGCCTTTGCCTCATGGAGGTTAGTCAGCCCACCCTTGTTTTTGGAGGAGTTGATTTAGTATAGTATTAATAGATTTTGAATGTCATCATTAAAAATTTTTGCTAATTCCTTCAGCTACATAATTTTTGGGACATACAACGGCGTATGCATTCTCTTTGTGAACAAAGATAGGCTGCGTTTCTGGATAAAAAGGCCAATGAATGCATGAAAGACTCCACAGACTTTTCCTTCAAAATCAGTTAATGAAAAGGTACCTTAAAATTCTCCTTTTGGTTTATAAAAGGGTATCTGGCCAGTAAAGCCATCAAAATAGGATTTGAACATGTGAACATTTAAGAACATGGCTAGCAACCTTTCTGTTGCTTGCTGTCTGCAAGCATTTGAATTTGCTGTGCTGTAGAGATTAATGGAGGCCTCTCATATGAGTAGCTTCTCAAGCAACCCTGTAATTTTCCTAATTGTTGCTAATAGATTGTTTAATGTGTGCAGTTTTTCCTTCTCCACATTTGGACGAAGAATTAAAAAGACGTGTTCTGTGAGCATATTCAGGAAGCAGATTTACCAGCTATGAATCAGAGGACGTACCAGTTCACAAAAGACACTTAGCTGGGCAGAAGCTGGCAGGGGAGGGGACTGAAGTCAAAGAAAACAGAAAAATATTCTGATGCCTCCTGAACAGAACTGAGATCCAGAGAGTATTGCATGTCAGTATGCCAGGATTCAAAGAAGAATTTGGTCTCTAAATTCACTTGCCCTTAACATATCTAGCATCTTCCCCTAGTTGCAGAATAATATGTGCTTATGCTTTGCTTTTGCTTTTGCAGATTATCTGTAATGTCTTCTCAAGGGTGTTACTGATACTTGCAGGATGCTAATACACATTGATTTTTAACAAATGGGTATACCAGCACTGCTGTCTGATGTTAAATTACATTTTATTCATACCTTAATTTTCATACACTATTTTACAAATGATGACATAATGACTCTTTTTTCTGGTGATTGATCAAAAATGATGACTTAACCGAAACTCAGACACAGTGTTCAAAAGGCACTATTGGCAAATGTTGGTCAAGTCATGTTAATACTGCCCCTTCAAAGGAAATCCTAAAAATGTCACTCTGTAGAGAAAAATCAGACAAATAACTTGATCAGGACTTCTGTGTAATGACATCACATAAGGGAAAATTTGGAGTTTTCAGGTCTGTCAGGAAAACTTGCATTATGAGCTGAAAATAGATTTTCTGAGCTGGAAATTAACCACAGTTCTTTTAAAGATAAACATGCTAAACTGCAGAAACTTTTCCTTTGGTGGTGGTGAACTACCTCCATCAACCACAGTAATGTCACCAATTGCACCACAGTAACTTGCTACCCTATGGTGACTCTTTCATACCCCAGTCTCATCAAGAGAAAAGCTTTAGCAAATTCAAATCTCTCCCTCTAGTGACTTTGGGTCAATGCAGATTTCTTCATGTTTACAACAATTGCTTGAAACAACTTTTTTGCCTGAACACTGACTTTAGTTTTCATTGAAAACCAGTGGGCAGTTCATCTACACCAACTTTTGTTTTACCTTGTGCTGAATTCAGGGCTGGAAATGCTGTGTATCTTTCCAGTTGCAGCTCAACCTCTCCAGGCTTGAATGTAAAAATAGAAGAAATGTTGGGATAACCATTTGAAATCTTGGAATGATGCTTTTAAATCTAACACTTAGTCTGCTTTAAATTCTGCATATTTAAAAAGCAGTGTATTAAATTCTCATGGAGATCCCATATGGTAGATATTCATAAAGTGTAAGAAGACTGTAGCAGAAGGACTACAAATCTAACAATATTTGTTAAAGTAAGAGAGTTTCTGGGGATGTTCGCTTGTTAACAGAGCTTTTAAAATTGTCAAATTGCAGCTTCCCATGTGGGATCTCAACCTCAGTCTTTCCTGTGCTTCATTTTCTCACACTGCTAGTGATCTGCCCTTTTCATTGCTCGAGAAGCCTTCAAGCTTGTGCTGCTTGTAATTCTCAGCAGACCTGGACCCAGAGTTCTGCTCCTTAAGGCAGCTCATATTTTGAATTATGCATACATCCATTTCAGAGGGGCTGCATTTCATGGCTCCTTTTTGGGGGTGGTGATGTAAGGGAGTTTAAGTACTATAGTGACACTTTTCATTTTTCATGTCCTAGCTCGGTTAAGAGCAAGCCTTGAATTGTGTCATTTTTCTCTCATGTGACTGTTTAATCACCTGAGAGAGCACCAGCCAGAGTTTCGTGGTAAGATTGATTATATTCCCAACAAAGTGCTTCCTTCAGCTGTGCGCCAGGAAGTAGCCAGTTTAGCAGCTAATGGGCTTCAGTCTGATGTGAAAATGGCGACTGTGATGGAAATGTCACTGCAGTGCACGCCAGCCCTTTCAGCTAGCTTCGTGCTGAGCAGCACTGAAACGATTGGAGGCTGCTCAGGTTTAGAAATTAGGGGAGATACTCCTAATCTGGACTACACAAAGCTCTGCTGTGTAGCACACCTTTGAAAGTGTCAGGGCAGCACGTGTAGGATTATCCAGACATGCAAGTGGAGAAGGGCATTGCTGCAGGTGTAATGATGACTTTTGTGCCCTGTTAGCCTTTATAGGGCTGGTGCTATGAGCTTTGCAATATCAGCACTGGTGTGGGCAAAGGGTGCTGCAGAATCAGCTGGCACCCCAGTTTGAATAGCATGAAATGGAGAGAACTACAATGGAGTGATCTTCTATTTAACACCAGCCAACACCAGTTCTGACAGCAACCTACATTCACATCCACTACAAGCCTGGGAGAGAGCTAAGGAAATATACTCACCAATCCCATTCTACACAGCATGAGTCAATAATAGCACTGTAGGTGACAGTTTACAAATGTTTTGTCTTGCTTGAATGAATTCATAGTCTCTGAGTGTCAACAGCCCCTCTTACAGATGCCTCTGTGATTTACCCTGTATTAACAGAGGAAACCTCTGGCAGCACCAAGAATGAAGTCCCACAGCCTGAGAGGCAGCTGTGCTCCCTCTAAGCGGTAGCATGTGCTAAGGAAAATCCAGGAGGAAAGAGGAGAAAATTCATAAATAAAGGGTAATAAGTACAGGCTTATACTTACAGACATGTGCATAAAGACACAGCGAAGTAAAAATAATTCCAGAATCCTTCTCAGGACCTTTTTCTTTTTTCTTCTTCTTTTTTTTTCTTTTTTCATCTCTGAAAAGAAATATTGTTTAAAATACATAGGAAGACAACATGCCTTCACTGTTAAAATGCCTTTCTGGCATTTATTGCTAAAAACTAATGAAATAAATGCAAACAAAATAAGATCCTGACATTGCAAATCAGACTGGTTTTCTGTCATTGTCATTGAATGTAATAGACTGTTAGCTAATGGCTCCCTTCAGGGGAAAAAAAAAAAAAAAAACAAAAAGCTATGTTGCACTTCTTTGACAACTGACAAAGTACTAGTTAACTGAGGTCTGGTGATCATGTTTCCCAAAGGTGAGAGCTCTTGAGTGTTGTAGACTAGTTGTTTACCCTTTGGCTGAACCTCAGCTAGCTGCAGGGCCTGTTTGTTTGTGTTTGTATCTGGTTTCTGGTTTTGTTTTGTTTAATTTGTTTGTAAATAGAGATTCATTGCTTCTTTCCAATCTTGGCTAGTTTCAATTTTTGTACATAAATACGCAAAATCAGATCATCATTTGCTTGAGTGCTGTCTGATCAAATGGCTGTTTTTAAGCTTGTCCATTGTATAGCATGGGCTCAGGCCTCAGTTCCTCAGCCATTCACGGAGCTCAGTAAAACCTAGCAGTCTTGATGCACACAAAGCAAGGCTGCAGGGATGACCTTCACACCGTCACCTCCTCAGTCACTGGCCAGGGGATCTCTCCCTAGGCAACAGTCACCATGAGAGTGTTTATGTCCCTTCTTCTCCCGCTTGGGTTGGAGGAGGAAGGAGCTCACACTGTCAGATAGAGAAGCACAGCTGTGGGGAGGAAGAGGATCTGTGAAGAGCCTGCTGCCCCATCACCATGGTGGTGACAGGTCGCCAGCTGTGTGGCCAGAAGGGAGGGCAATCCCACAGCACTGACTGGGGAGGTTGCAGGCATCCAGTGAATACACAGCACAAGAATAGCTCCAGTTCAAGAGGCAAAAATGCAGACCCTTTGAGCAGGAGAAGAAGGGACAGAAGCACTCTCTGAATACTCATGGGACACTCATAGACCTAAGTGCAATTTCTTTGGCAGAAACCACCCCCTTGATTGTCAGCCCTGACCAGAAAGATTTTTTAGCTTTGCCCTTCACTATTGTCATTAATATAATAAATTGAGGGTAATTGCTTGGTTTGAAACAGCTCTGTCTTCTGCTGTGTAGGTGGGGAAATGATGCCAGGAACAATCCTTTCTTCTCCTGCCAGTTTGCTTTTCTCTGCAGCAGGGATGTATACCAGTTCCGTATAGATGCTGCTGTTAGCAAAAAGCAACCTAAGCACTGCCTCAGCTAGAAATGCAAGATTGATTGCATTAGATGTGCTTTATTCCCGGTGTCCTGCATGAAATCAGCTCCAAAATAGGTTAATACTGTTGTTTTAGAGTGGAAAATGCCAATGTTAATATAGGGTTTGTTACAGATAGACAGCTTGGTACAGAGCACAAATGCATGGGACTGGGTAACTGCCAGACTTGTATTTGAGGAGAGAGGTCAAGTGAAGGTTTGCATGATATTCCCTATACGAAACTCAGTGTGTGACCCGTTGCTGGGATAACCCAGGGAGTTGTATCCTCTTTACATCTGTGTTCAGCTCTGCTATAGTGCTATTGACAGAAGACTGAAACATGTTTTCAGCCATGGTCCAAATTATTCTGCTGCTTCACGATTAGGACAGGACACCATGACAACACTTTAAATCCCACTTGAAAATGAAACATGTCTTCTGGAAAGCATCTAGCGTGAAACTGCAGGGAGATTACTTGAAGCAAAGCAGAGCACATGATGCCTACTGCAGGGACAAAAGCCTCTACAGGGTCCTTGTGCACTGCAACATAAGGATCATAACTTTTTTGGTACAATGCATGATAACTAAAAGGCAGCAGGCGTCTGCTCCAACATCAGTGATGGTAGAGAAGTTAAGATATTTTTCATGGCTCTAAAGTTTTACTTTGTCTTTGCTTTGTGAAGCTCTTCTCCAATGGGCCACTGCACAGGGAAGAAACTGACATTACCAATGATATGAAGCCATTGTACTGCCTGGGTGAGGCTGTGGTGTTTGACTTTCTGGGGATTGGTGTTCAAGTGGAGGAACAAGCTTTTTCCATCGCCTTATCTCAAAGTGCCCTTGGAGTTCAGTTAATGAGTGTTACTGTATGAACAGTGTAGGCTCCCACCTGGAAATGCTGTGACTGGTACAGGTCTACTCACAGTCAGAATGGAGATTTCTGCTGAGCTGAAGTGAATGTTTTGTTTGAAGGGGTGCTCCAGGAGGGAGAGAATGATGCTATTCCATGACCAAGGAGTGCTGCACAGACAGCCACATCATGCTCCCATGTCCCCAGCCCCCATGTGCTGCAGAGCATCTCATTAGTGGCAGCCCTTTGCTGTTGATTCATCTTCCAGAGCAGGCATTTCTGGGGCAAGATGGTGGTTTCGCACAGTAGCCTGGAGACTTCTGAGCAATGAATGACCTGCTGCCCTTTAGGTGAAGACTGGTGCTAAGCTACCAGTACTGGGCTGTATACTTGGTTGATTGTTCTTCAGGACTGCAGGCTCTGAGGAATCTTTCTTCAGAGACTGATTATGCCAACATAGTTAAATTTTTGGGGTCAGGATCTGCTAGCTCTTTTACATATTTTCCTGATCTTTGCACCTTCTCAGGACACAGCTTGTATCCATCCTGCACCCCAAGTACTTCTTGGTAAGGTGGGGAAACAGCATCTCACTTCTCAGTATCTTGTGTCTCTGAGCAAGGCTGCGTAGTTCACGCAGTGCTGCAGTCCACAAGGCATGAGGCAAAATGCTGCACACCTCTTAGACATCAAACAACAGAGTTCTTTGGCTCACAAACTACCAGCAGCCAAAGTGATGCTCTGCCACATGATACATATGTTTCACATTCAGACTGGGGCAGAAAGCTAACACACTGTAGGCTATTTTCTCCTTTTCCAGTGAGTTGGTGGATATGGCAGGGGGTGGATCTGTCATCAGAGGTAAGATCATTAAGGAGGAAACATACCTAATTTTCCCATAGCTACTCTTATAACAGAGAGCATGTGTGAGTTACTGTCTAATTAATGAAGCTGTAATTTTAGGCCTGATTGCTAAGCTCCAGCCAAACACACTGGAACAATCAAGCGCCTGTTTTCATTTACTTTGTTGGGATGATCTCTGAGGCTGGTGTGGACTTCTACAGGTATTGAATCTAATTATCTGGGAGGTAATTGAGAAACATGGATTCAGCATGCAGTGGGTGGTGGCCTTGTACGCAATGTCCCTGTCTTCTCACTCTTTCTTAGAGATTTGAAAACCCAAAAACATCTGTAGTAAACACGGTTTGTTGTCCTACTGCATTCACTGATACTTGCGATTAACTGTCTGTCTCTCAACTATCCTCGTCTACTTCCTATTTCCAAGGTACTTTTTCTTTTAAGAGGTCTCTTGCATCCTGAAGCATTTCAGTGGTATATTGTTTCCTGATCGCAATGCCTTATATCATGTCCTGGTTATCTGACACTTTTAGAGAATGACAGGGAAGCTAAAGGCTCTTTATCTATTGCCTTGGGACATGGCTAAGACTCCTTTCACTTAGAAATTCAAGGTCTTTACAGGGGAAATGGGAGAGTTGCAATGCCTTCTCACTAGGCTAAAACTACTATATTGTTACAGAGATTAAATAGAATAATCTTGAAAGCCCCTAGTATATTAGCATTGCCTGATTCCAGCTAAGAGCTGGGGGAACAATATTTCCAGGGGAACATCTATTATTCATCTCTTTTTCTCTAAAAGAAAGACCATAGACCCAGAGCACAACTAGTTTTACTTTTGCTTCAAAAGAAATGCGGTGCTGTTTCTTATTTCATGGTGTAGTTAGGTCCTTTTGGAGAACTCTGTAACAATCTCTTCTTGCTGTGGTGGGGGAGGCCATGATTTATTCTGTCCAAAAAGGGCTTCTCAGGAGTATAAGGCATTAACAGTGAGCAAGCTACCAGGTTAATAAATCTCCAGAGACAGATAAAGAGCTCTCTAGTAAATGAGGATTCTTGTACAGCCTCCCACTCCCCTTTCCAATGTGTTGCCAATCTTAGGGATGACAGTTATACCAGACCTTTTCTAGTAATGTTTTACTCAATTCCTCTCACACAAATACACTCAGCTCTGTAATTGCTTCTCATAACACACATTTGTCTGCCTAGCTCCTGCTATGTTATTCCTGTAGTGTAGGGTCTTCCTGGTGCTAACAGAGCTCTTGCAACCACAGCAAGCAAAGCAGAGCATGCAGCCATAGGGGTGGTTCTGAAATCCTGTCAGGGCCTGGATTATCACAAAAGGGTGTTGTGTTGTGTCACAGTTGCCTGGGGCAGAACTCACCTATACTCCATGCCGACCAAGCTACTTAGGTACCATGAATGATGTATGTGCTGCAACAGGGGCTGAGCATGACCTGAACGAGGGGCAGAACTAATCAGCTCTCTCCACAAGCACAAGAGTATTGTTTTGAGAGGCACATTGTTCTGGGCAACATGGGCAACAAGGGTCTATTTTCTCAGGGCTGCATCTCTTCATGTTCACCCTTTTGGCATCATGGATATGACCTAGCTTTGCTTTGGACCAAAAGTCAGAGGAATTCACAGCAGCAGTGCAGAAAGCTGCAGGTTTGAGCCTCAGCAGAAGCAGCGTGTGCCAGCCCCAATGCCTGCCCAATAACAAACCACTTTCCAATCAGGCTAGATGCCCAACTAAGGGCACAGCTGAGGGTGACTACTCCTTATGGGCACATGAGAAGGGAGAGCAGAATAGCTCAACAGCATGGGTTAGTCTGTAGAGCCTGCTGGTTTGGGTGTAATTGTACACAGAAGCCCCACAAAAACAAAGTCGCAGCTGCTGGCTCATTCTGTGTGGCAGTCCTTAGTTAATGCTGTGTAATGTGAGAACTGCTCTCTGCCAAGACCACTGTGTCCCTCCTTCCTCTGGCCTCCCTCCCCACTACCAGATGCATCTCCAAGCTCAAAATCTGTCCCTCCTGCCCCATATGAGGAATGCATCAGGGCAGGGTTTATATGAGTGGACAGGAACAAAATCCCTCACAGCACAGGCTTTGTTCTGTTACATAAAGGCCACGTGGACATTGTCAGGATTATTGCTATTTCCTTCTTTGATTATGCAAGTTCACGTACTGCTCACACTCCAGACTCATAGCAACTCATGCATGGGAGTAGGTCAAATTAACACCTTTACACTCAGGTGTGAGGTCCCCTCCCCTGGAACAAATTTATACCGAATACCCACCCCAACCCCCTCACCTTCCTCCCAAGGAGCAGTGAAAAGCACTGGGGGAACGGCAGTGAGGCTGACATTCAAAGCCGTGGAAGATACATGCTTAGCTATTGGTTGATGGATGTTCTGTCTTCTCTCTTTTTCCTCCTAAAAACTGTATGAGATGGAGGCAGGCAAGGAAGAATTGGGTGCATTTTACTTCAGAGGTAGAGTTCGACCCTTTTAGCAAATCTCCTTAGATGTTAGCCAACTTATTTAGATATTTAAATCCCTCTGAAGATCTGCCCGTGCATTAGAGGAAGGTTGCACTGCCAGTGAAAAAACCACTTCTGCGCACTAGCTTTGGTCTATTTCATCCCAATAAATATTTCGCTGCTGTCAAGAATGAAATCCAGCATTGCTTTCCACTGGCTTTCTGCCTGCAGAAGGGAGGTTACACAGGCTCTTGCTGCAGTAGCACATTTTCCCCATAGCATCTGTTCTGCCATTATTTACCTAGATTGTCAATAAAAGCTCCTGCTTTTGTGAATTCAACCAGTGTAGATGGTGTCAGCTGTTACTTGGATCGTGGCCCTGATTTAGTCAGCTGTTGTCAAAAATTACTAATGACTATTGACTAAAGAACTGTAAACGTTAATTAAGGCAACAGTTCTTTAGAGATACCTGTTTTGTAATAAAAGGCACTTCAGAAACATGGACAGTCAGAACAATTGACTTAGAAGTTGGTTATGACTAAGTGATATATTCCACCAATATATCACTTAAAACACGAGCAGTGGAGCATGGCTTGTAATGTCCATTCAGATATAGACACAAAGCAATTAGTACTCAAAGCTTTCTTAACAAAGTATCAGACTATTCAGTTCTGATACTACATGAGCACCTGTACTTCACTCCTCTGCAATATTATTTTATCATAATTTCTAATTGTATTGATTGCAAAAATAAGTTTGAAAATCTGGGCAGCTAAAGATCAAAAACCCAGAGGCCAAAACTTAGTGTGTCATTTTAAGTGAGATTTTAATTTTCATGCTTACTTTTCATCACTTAGGATTGGCAAGATGAACTATATAACCTTTTGGTGAGAACGCAGGCTTCAAATCTTGGCATCCTCAGGAATCTGGATTTTAACAGAATTTTTTTTTCTGAGTTAGAGTAAGAGATATTTTAATTCATTTTGTTTTGTGGCAAGCCCTTCAGGCCAGGCTTCTGGTTTACTTTTTCTTGTTCTAAAAAGTCTCCACTTTGGCTGAATAAAAAATAAACAGGCCTTACTGATGGAAGATCTGCGTGATGCTACAAATGTTTAAAATCCTCTAGAATGTTTCAGAAACACATTGGGTAATCTTTTAAACTTTTTGGAATTACTCCACTAATAGTTTTTTCCCACAGGAAATGACTGTTGTATTCCCAGTAATAAACAACCGGCATCTTCCAAATGACACTAAGCTGATGAATTGTGAATATTGCTTTCCACACAGCTCTCCTCAAAATTTCATGTGTTCATATGCACATGTACATTCACACAAACACACCATGATCCAAACACAGAATGTTTGCCAAACACAGCATCAGGATCTCACTCCTCACTAATTCCTCCTCACCATCTCAAGAGTTGCATGTCCTGTGTCGCTCGGAAAGTCATGTCCGCAGAATATAACAATCCTTCTTGTGCTGAGTATGAAAGGTAGATCTGAGCCAACCAAATGCTTTTATCAGCTGCCCCAAGCAGATTGGTAAATTTTGCTAAAAACTTTCATTATAAGCCTACTCTAAAAACTAAACTCCTTTTGATCTGTTGTCTAGTGCTAGTGCTCTTAATGTAAGGGTTTAAAGGTTGCATACAGCAATTCACTTAAGACTCATTTAATTAATACCCTTCTACCAGAAGAAGCATGGAGCAGGTTATCTGAAAAACCTTCCCTGAAAATTACAAGGGATTACAAGGCCTGCTGTGGGGCTAGCCTCTCCCATATGCTGAACTGCATTAGAATTTTGGACTCTAAAAGGGTAAATACAAACAGCATGTATCTGGTATCAGTAGGGAACCTCCATATCCTGGCAAAGTCAGATTTTGGTCTGCAATGATCTGTGGCAGCAGTAGCATTAAGTTGTTGAACTGCTGAAGGTCGGGTCTACAGCTTAAATGTGTACAGTTGCCCTGTTTCAGCATTTCTGATCTTGAAGTTATTCACTCCTTTTTGTTCATGTGTTCCTATGTTCCTGCTCATGTTTGGGGAGATTACTGCTGGATTCTTCTTGGTTTGTCCACATCCTCCTTCTTCAAAGACTAGACTGTAGTCTTGCAGTGGGGGCTTGCTGATGCAGCATGCCATGGGATGTCCCTTTTCTGTGGCTTTCTTGGTCCCCACCATTTGTCATCCATACTGACTCAGATATCCTTCTGTAGAATCATTCATCCCTACCTGTATGTTTGTGGCTGGTTTGTTCTGTTCCCACTACCCAGCATCTTTCTCCTGTTTTTCAAAATCTTTTCTCATGAAGAGACTGCCTGTGTGCACTTGTACCCTCAAGACCATAACCAAACTTCTCAACCTTTAGAGTTTTGCCAGTGTGTGACACAAGGCACAGCAATGTGTGACAAATGACAAAAATGTGGAACACTTGTGCCCCATTGCATAGTGTGCTGTAATTGACAGATTAGAATAGTTTTTAGCCATAAAAACTGTTTACAGAGTGCCTTTTTGGAGACTATGAGTCACATAAAACAGTTTGTATCATTCACTTGTTTACATGTGATTTGCAAAATCGGGTCTTTGGCCAAGTTATCAGATGGCTGAGTCAGAGATCTCAGCTGGAAGTCTCTGCTGGTACCTTTTCAAGGGTGAAATAGTGGCCAAAAGAGAACTATCCCACTAACTTAGCTCCTGTGTGTGTGACCTCTTCTGTAACTCTACAGGTGTTCATGTTCACATTAATTTCCCCACAGAAACTGGACCAGGTGTAACCACTTGCAAATGTGCTACCATCTTATAAAGCCTCTCCCTTATGTACTTTGGGCATGAGCATTGAGACTTTTCTTTTACCCGTTCAGCCCCTGCCAGCAGAACTCAGAAGGCACAGTGTTTTGGAAAGATCAGGCCCCAGCTGTCAGAAAAAATGAGTGAAATGAGTTTAGTGGCCATGTGTGAGAACATCCTCACTTGCTAACAATGCAATGGAGGCATATAGCAGAGCCAGGGATACACCTCTAGTCCCCTTCCAGCAAAGCACAAAACCTTAATTGGATGTAACCACCTCCTCCAAACATACAGCTTCTTTGGTGGTGGTTGTAGAGTTAACTGGTAGAAAGCAGCACAGTGCCAGAAAACAATGCACATATCCCATGGCAGGGAGGGAGTCAGCAAGGCATCTCTCATGCAGAGGGACAAGAGACCACTGGTATTGCCGGCCTGGGAGTTGTGCAATTATAAGTGTGATGGTGGAGTCTGGGAGCCCCACAGAAAGGAGTCTTTCACCCTCCTCCGCCATGCCAGCACAAATCCAGTGAATGTGTCGATGTGTCGGCAGGATAATAGAACCAGTCTTATAGCAGCTTTAACCCAGATCACATTTAAATGTGCAATCTCACACCCATTCTAAAAACTTGCCACATTCCAGATTTGCAATTGAAATGAAGGAGCCTTGGTGAACATTGCTTTTCATGGGATGCCACAGAAAAGCAATGTTTTTTTTCTGTAGTTTTTAGAAAGCTGCTACCACAGTGCCCTCATTCCATAAATGTATTGATTATGAGAATAAACTGACAGCAAGAATGGAAGAGGAAAAAAAGCTTTTGAAGAAGCTCAAAGATGTCTGTTTGGTTACCTGCAAAAACTCCCTAGCCATACTGGCACTTGTGAGCCTCCCCTACACCAGCATCAAGAATCAAATATTATAATGGCAGTAAGTCCTGGATGGGGGAGACCACATAACTTAGGCTGATTCAGCAAAATTTGACATCTGCCTTCTCACCCAAATGTATGATGAGAGCTGTTATTTTTCATAGTTAGACATGCAGGGGTTTTCCAGGAGGGAGTTCTGATCTAGGCTTTACCAGGGGCACTCTGGACACAAACACACAGCTAGCTGAAAGTCCATCTCCACTCCACCTCCCCACACTAAAAGATACAGGAGGAAAAGCATATTTTAGTCCTTCAGAAACCAAATAAATTTTCGCAAAGGAGCTGCAGCTGCTCCTACATAATCTCTGCAGCAAAAAGTAGAAAACTCTTATAAAAATCAGGTTCTGAAAAAGCTGCTTCCTTATGCAGTTACCACTAGATCTGCACAGTAAGAGCCACTATAGACTGCTATGCATTCATTATTACACTTATTTAAATGAACTGCCTAAAGATGTAGGAAAGCATAAAGTTCCATGACCATGCTGCTCAAGATTTTTCTATAAACATTGGCAGTTAATGTTAAGCATTAAATTAAAAAGTTTTTGCAATTTGTTGGCAAAGTTTTTCACAAGCATATTACATAATAACTCTTCTCAGAACAATATTCTATCATGAAGATTGTGTTATTCAAGCAAATATTTGATAACTTGAGACTGATAATTTTCAGGATATAGCTACTTAATTCACAATGAGGGGACAAAAAATAAAAGAGGACATTCTCCTTAGTACTCATTGTTGCAACTTACTATGTCAGGAGTTAAATCCATCCTAATTCAGCTGCACTCAGTGAATTTTTTTGCTCTCACCTTCACAGAATTTGTTTGCTATATGAAAAAGTAAGTAACAGAGCCCTAGAACACTATCTCATGAGTTTGAATGCTTTCTAGCACAAGTATGCCTAGAAGTAATTCAGTCTCACCTGAGAGCTAGATATTATGTTAAAAGACAAAAAAAAAGAGGGCAAGGGCAAGCACAAAACCTTACAGTTCATCTAATAGCAGCCCTTTTTTGGAAGGCAACGTCTTCCCTTCTTTGTGCACTGAGGGGACTGCCTCTTGCAGTCAGAGTGCTGCACCCACACTGACCACAGTGGATGGAGAAGCTGAAGGGACCCTTTCCATCAGCTCGCATTGCCTATGTGCGTGTGGTTGGTGAAGCAGGTCTCCTGGTGTGGTCTCATCAGAAGGCTCTTCATCACAGCTGTGTCTTTTTTACAGGTAACAGTAATAATGTCAGATACCCAGAGGCTGGAAACTCCCAAATTCATAAGCAAGCCTTCACATAAGGTCGCTTCCAAGTTCTCTAGCCAGCACGGTTTTAGCAAGGCCCAAGCTCTTGTGACATGAGCTCATGGTCACTACTGCTAAGAGTCTGTCTGAGGTGCATTTCTGGACATGCAACTGGGGGTTGCACCAGCATCTTAGGAACAGGGCCCACACCTGCATTACTTACTGTGCATAACAGCATCCACAGCGAGGGAGCTTGGACCTCAGCTTAGCAAAATCATGGTGGAAAGTGTGCTGTGTCCTTTTTGCTGCCAATTGAGTTGTGAATGTGTCAGGCTTTGCCTTCCAGGTTCGGTCTTGCAGCAAGGACATTCCTTTCCCCTACACATACTAAAGAGGGTATTCCAGGCTGACAAGATCTAATTCGGTGAAGGCAGTGGATGTAGATTGTGGAGTACTAGTTTTCTCTTTGCTTAAAAGAAATAAGGAAAGTTTGAGTTTTGGAGGCTCTTAGGCCCTTTGAGGAAAACCATTACTTTATGAAGTTCAACAAAAACCAGATATGCACTGTTTAGCATCTTTTGGTCCTTGAGGATGTCTCTGATGACCTACTGTTAAAGTCCAGCTGAAGGCAAGACAGTTTCACTTACAACAGAATTTTTTTGATTACTGTGGAAAGGCTGCTACCTCCCAATGTCCCACTGTGTTTCCTTCACCAGTACAGCCTGCTACTGTGAATCATCTGCCTAGGGCTTAATGAAGTTAGTCTGCAGCATCAAAAGCAATTAAAGTGCTTTTGTACAGCAGCTCCATACAGTTACCTTTAGCTTGTCCTCTGAGAAGTCCTGTGCTGCATCTGCAAAGACTCCCCTGCAGTGTTGCGGGAGCAGTTGTGCTGGATCTGCATGCAAGAAAAATAAACCAGATTTGCTCTTGTCGTCAGTTCAGCATTGCTCAGCAGGCTGGCCAGCCCTGGGATAGAGAGTGTGGCTCTTGGAGTCAAGTGGTGGGGAACACAGCTTGGAGGAGCATTGAGAAAGGAGCTTGTTAATGGCTAGGTCGCAGAATCCCACAATCATGGAATATGCTGAATTGGATGGGATCCACAAGGAACATCGAGTCCCACTCCTGGCCCTGCACAGGACCATGCCAGAGAGTTACACTCTCTGCCCAAGAGTTTTGTCCCCCCAGTCTGGGGTTAGAAATGGGCTTGCTGTGTTCTTGTGGGTCTCACAGATTCACCCTCTCAGGGTGGCAGTGTTCACACCTCCCCTCTCTAAAGGCACAGGCAGCACCTCTGAATATAAACCATCAGATGCTGATGTGCTGTTGGCTTGCTTAGGACTCTGGCTGAGGTGTTCCAGTTGGGCACCACAACAAAAGGCTCAGTCTTTTCCAGTCCTTCCCTGCACTGAGCGCTAGCAGCTCAGCAGTGAATATAATCCCTTTCGGTACATGGAATGCAGATGCGTTCCCACCTCAGGGAACAAGGGGCTTGATATCAAGTCTTTTATGCCCTGGCTAAGCACACCAGCCATCCCTTGTTCCAGAGGCTGCTGTCCCAAGTCCAGATGAAAACTTTGTAGGAATTTAGATATTTGGTTTGCTACAGTACTTGACGTCAGTGCTTCCTGCAAGATTTTTCGCTTCAGAGTACTCCACCTCAGCTCTCACGCATGCTAATCCACACCCCCTGGGATTTTTCAACTGAACGGGTGACACTGACAGCCAGCTGGATGTGCACAGTTGAGTGTCACTGTCCCTAAGGCCTGTGCCTTGTTGGTGCCTTGCTTTTCCTGACACTGGAGCTGATCCTCCTTCAGGCCAAAACTGAAACTTCACTGAAGCAAGTTGTACACACAGTCAGAGAAAGTGAACGAGAGGTGGACAAAGCTGAGCAGCAAACACTTTTCTGGAAATGAAGGGACTAACTTCCTAAGCCAGGATGGAAGGCACCAGAAGCTAATGCAAGAAGTAAAGATGCTCCAAAGATTTACAGGGAGAAAAGTAAGGGTAGCTGCAGATACAGAAAAAGCAGTATGCAAAGCAGAAGCAGGATTTGAGAGGAAGAAATAACAAGTACTGTAATGCTTAACAGCTCTTACTCTGAAAAAGGGAAGTGTGGCAGAAAGGAGAGAACAGCTTGCTTTGTAGTTGTAGCAGCAGCAGAGATCTGACACCCTCTCCTCCTGCTCATACCTCCCCAGCACATCTGCCTGACCCCCACACTGGAACGGATGGGATCCCAGTTCTCTTGTTCTCCATGGTTTGAGTCTTGTTTCTTTAGTTTTTAAGCTTCATTTGTAGCCATTTCATTCTAGCAAAGCGACATAGATACGTATTTTTCATCTTTTTTTGTGCCTTATCTGAAGGCTTGTGGTTTTTATGCACATTATACATTATGTGTAACATTTCCCGGCAGTGGATGGAAACAGGACCCACAGGCAAGGATGTGTGTGTGTGGTCTCAGGAGGTGATGTGAATGCATGGGCAGTACCCTGGACCAAAGTCATGCACTGAAGGAGATAATTTTAGAAATAAGCGGTGTGCTCCGCCTCTCTAGGATGCAGTCTGGCGGGAACTGATGTTGGACTGTTCTGCAGTGTGTTTCTTTCCATTACAAGGACAGTACAACAGTATGACTGCACTAACTGAGCTGCAGTCATAAAGGAGGAATTGGGTCCTGTTTGATTGCTTCAGCCCAGTGCTGAGCAAGTAGTTTCATCCTCTAGTGAGTTTTCAAGCTGCTATTCCTGGGTGTCAAGCTGGTAGCATCACCATTAGGAAGAGCATCACCCAGGTCTGCAGTGGGCACATCTGCCTTGAAACCAGTCTGTGTACCAGCATATAAAACATTGTATGGTGATTTGTTCCTCACCACACATTGCAAGACCTCAGGCTGCTCTGCCCAGGGGCTGGTCCTCATCCCAGCTGCCCAGTAGGTCTGTCATGAAGACCCTCAGACCCTTTGCTGGAAAGCACTTGTGTTAGTATTCTTCATCACGACTGGCAAAGATTTTTTTCCCAGAAATCAAGGAGATGCAAACAGTAAAACTCTCATTAAATAAGCAAACAGGCAAACAAATCATAATGCTTTACTGACAAACCCAAATTTTCTTGTACTTCCCTCCCTTGGACAGAGCCTGTGGCACTGTGGTTTGAAAAACAGTGATTTTTTACATTGTGATTCTTACACTATATGATGGAAGAAATGTTGCATGAATATTAAAAGACTCAGCAAATCAAAAATAGCCTAGTCATGAGTGAATAGCCTTTGTAACACTCCGTGAGCTGTCTCCATGTCCTCTTCCAGGAGTACAAACCTGCTACTTACGCAGCTCTGCTTTTGGGGTTAGCTGTAGTTTTAGAGTGTTGAGCTTTTGGATGCAAACTGATCCACTGGAGAAATACCTACCCCAGACGTGAGGAATGCCACGTGGACACGGCCAAAGACAGCTGTGTGAAGCAGGAGGGGGTGGACGGTGGGGGCGGCAGGTGGTGCCCTCTGGGTGCACACAACTCCTATTGTAAGATCTGCAAAATAAGATGAGAGAAAATTTCTGCTTTTGCACAGCCTACAAGAGCAAGCAAATAGGCAGTACACCAGCACCACAGCCAGCATGCTTTTAGTCAGTAGCATCTCCAGGCTGTAATTTATAGGACATTTCTCAGTTAGCACATCAGTTTCTGCTAGCTCATCATGCAGCAGAATGAGAAAGGCTGGATTCTCACAAAGTGGTGGAGTGCAGCAATCTCATTTGAATGCTGTGACCATTGTGGGGTAACCTTCCTCTGCAATGGGCTGCAGAGACTGTTCTAACACCCTCATTCTGCATTTCCCTTGAGCCAGTAGTTACCTCTGATCACTTACTAAGTTCAGGGGGCTGCTGCATGTGCTCCCTGAAAGACTGCCCCGTCACTGTTTCTTGCAAGCCAAGAACAGGATTATTATTTGCAGTATTTTAGGTGACAAAATTTGTGAATTAGCCCTGTAAAAGTACTACCCTGCCCACAAGTACAGAGACAAAAGAGGTTGTAAATTAGCTTTGGAAGAGAGTGATTTTGTGTTGAGATACTCATTGAAATTCAGAGATAAATGACTGGGGAGACTCACAGCTGTTGAATATTTTCAGTTCTCCATCAGTGTAACAACTTTTGCCTGCTGGGTTCTGTGTATTTCTAAGTCACAGGGGCAGTGCAGCCTTGTATATTTTGGGGACAGAGCTGGAGTAGATGAGGAAAATTACTGTCCATGCATGTTCTTTACTTCCAGTCTTCTGGAGTCACAGTTGAGTTATGCTTTTGAAAGTCCAGCACTAACTTGGGTTAACTGTACAGATCAGTGACAAGATGCCTTGGTTATAATGGAGTTATGTTGGAAGTAGTCCAGACTCCATCCTAATGTGAGGGGAAATAAGGAAATTCTTAAGTGTGGGGAATTCTTTTAGACACTAGTTTAAGAGAATTTGATATGAAAAATCAATTCTTATTTAGAGGCTATGTATAAGACTGTTAAAATAACAGTTTTGTGTAGCTGAACATTTCTGGGCACTAGCCATGTTAGAGTCCTATTTTCTGCTGTTGTTTGAAATGCTTGAGTTTACCTGATTTTGTTTGTAAGTACAACACTGTCCATTTTTTGTATTACTTTGCCAATCTTAAAATTGTTTTCTGGTGCCTCAGACCATTTGAGGTATGTCTTTTGGATATGACATGCCATAAAACACAGCAGAATAAAAATTTATTGTGCCTATATGTCAACACTTTGGGCCCTGTGTGCTGCTGAGGGCCTCAGCAGAGACCTTCACTTAGCAGATTGTGTGCTGCTTCTGTCATCCCCGGCTCCAGCAATGTGTATGAGGGCTCTGTCACTCCTGTTTAACCCCTCAGGTTCCATGATCTCATTTTGACTGGAGATACCAGGAGGCACATGCACTTGCAAAGTCATCATAGTAATAAAATAGTGTCAGTGTTTCAGATTCTAATTGCTAAGTATCACACAGCACAATGCAGAGAAGAAGGTTGTGATTCAAACCCTGCTCATCTCAATATAGGGGAGGGGAGAGGAGGGG
>VXAC01001572.1:87409-111056 GCA_013399225.1 Rhipidura dahli
GGGAAGGGAAGGGAAGGGAAGGGAAGGGAAGGGAAGGGAAGGGAAGGGTTATAAGCCTTTGATCTTCCCATCATGATCATAGAATTGTCTTTGATCTGTTTGTTGTGAAAAGTCATGGAGAAAGGAGCTAAAACCTCCTTGAATGAATTGTTGTTTGTGTGGAGATGGAATGTCATTACCAATATCATCAAATGTCTCCCAGTTTCCATAAAAGAAGGGGGAAGTTTGGGGTATGGGTGAAGACGTGAAGAGAGGGGAAAGAAAATGGCAGGCATGGGATAAGGTTTGAACACTGCACTGACAGATACCCTGTCATTGCCCAGTGGCTAAAAATAGGCTCCGGCTAGTGTGCACATAATGGATATTCACTCTGTCTCCAAAGTAGATGTGTGCAGGCTTTACAAATGCCCATTTTCTTCCCATGAAGACAGAAGTAGGCTGCAGCCCTACTGCATCCCTAACACCCAGGCACACAAGCTCCTGACTTTCATTTGCACTTATTTCGACTTTTATTTAGACTGCAGATGAAGCAAACTCTGCGTGTTCAGTCTAAATAAAGGGCCCTGGCTCCCGGTTCCACCTAGCCCTTTCATGCTTCAGGACAAGTGGAAATGACTTGGGAATTAGGAAGAATGAGACCCTTGTGCAGGACCAGCTTGAGGCAGAGCTGCTTGGGCAGCTCATCCCCAGAGATTTACAGGGGCAGGTTTCCAGCTGGTGTTGCTCTGAGGAGCTCTTGCAGCCGGTGGAGCTGCAGGGATTTACAGTTGATGAAGCTGAGACTCCCAAGCCTGCAAGCATCTGGTGCTGACTCACTGCTGGGTGCAGCAGGGTGTGGGTATGGTGTGAGAAGGCACTGACATCTCATGCTTTCTGCAGCAAATGCAGCATTAAAAATGGGAGCGTGGCAGGACCAGCTCTTCATGCTAAAGGAAAGGCTCACCCTGCCAGCAGCTTGTCACTGAAACCATGAGGGGGCTGGGGGGAGAGGGTGGTGGGGGAAACAACATGTGATGTGTTATACAGAAGCTGTGAGGCTGTGGACTTGTTTTAAATTTTGTTTTCAGTTTGTTGCTTAAAAAGAGATTTCTTCAACTAAATCCCCTTCTTCTTTTCACTGCCCACACCAGTTGCCAAGAAAATACTTGTAAACAGCAGCTTTAGTCACAGAGTATTGCTTCTGTCACATTACTGGCGATAGTGTATAGCTCTGTACAAACTGCTGCCTGCTTGTGCTGCCAAACCCCTGCCTACAGCAGCCCTCCTCACTGTCAGATGTCTCAGCTTCCACATGTGCTCAGTGAGAAGCAAGATTTATTGCAGTGATAAGTGGTCTCTGAAGTGCAGTTCTGCTGCTCCGTAACTGAAGCCAAGAGCCCGGCTGTTCCCAGGCCTCATGTGACTCTCAGCACAGCCAGCACTGCCTATTCCCTGTAGTGTTCCTGGCTGTACTTCCTCCCCATGCCCAGAAGCCCCAGAGAGTTCTACCCTCTTCTGTCTCCAGTCCTGTGGCTTAGCTCCACACAGGCAAGGGTAAGCCATTCACTTCTGAGGCGTGTGCAAGCTGTCCTCTCCCCACCAAAGTGCTAATTAGGGAAAAGGAAAACACTTCTTTTATTGTGAGCAGATATCAGTCATGAGAATCTTCCTAAGAGTAACATTACAAACAGAGTGTGCTTGGTGTGGGCAGCTGCTTTTGTCAGTGTGGCCAGGCAAAACTAACTCTCCTAGGCACTCATTTCACCTGGGGCTTTCTGAACAGCTTCCAAGGAAAAATCACATTAAAAGGGGAGTACAGGCGCTGCAGGATGGGTAAGAGGCAACCCAGGCTGGAGGTAAGGTCCTTATATTGCATTTGGTTTTGCTCTTACTTGTTCACGTTGTTTGTCATTCAAGGAACCTCTCTGACACTTCCTTTATGAGCACTGCCTTTCTGCTCAGGTCCCAGCAGGCAAATACACAAAGCCTTCTGCAGGGATCCCAGAGGGCCTTAGAGCTCTTTCTGCATGGAAGTGTTTAGGGAAAGCATCAGGAAATGAAAAGAGGTGAGGCTGCAAGACCTGGAGAATATGGCCTCAGTTACTTCACAGCTGAAACAAGCTGACTGAGGGCATTTAGGTATTTCCTTGAGCACTGTACCTGTCTGTGTTTCCAACCCAGCACAAGCAGTGTAGAACATGGAGGGACTGTATCAGAAAAGCTGGGGTCACCCAGCAGATCCCTGCTGCCCAGGTCAGCCAGAAAGAAATGCCAGTGATGTACAATCACATTGCTGAACCTGGATGGGATCCAGCCCTGGACACTTAGCTGGATATTAAAACTTGTTGTGCTGCACTCCCTGGGAAAGCCATTTGCATGCATGAGGCTCCTTACCCTGACTGCCCCAGGGTGGATTTCTAGGCTGTGAGACGTGCACAGAAGTCATCCAGGGCAGTGTCTGAAGTCACCACGGTTGTAGTTACTCCCATTCCAGCACAGAGAAACAGGCCAGAAAGTGAAAACAGGACATGGTTTCCCAGGGTGTCTTGTTTCTACCAACTGCTGTGACCCTTGGCAGTAGTGGAGCGAAAGAAGAGAAACTGTGTGCAAAGAACTCAAAGAATGAAGCAGAGCTGTTAGCATTATTGAACTGAGGGCTTTCATACCTACAGGCATCTCAGAAGCTATTTGTTAGCATCCATGTTGCAGGCAGTAGGCTGATGCTGACTCTGAATAAATGCCCCTGAATAAATAGTGTGATCATGTTGTCTGAGGGCTGTGGGAAATAAGATGCATATGAGACAGGCTGGCAATTCAAACTCAGACTGAGTGTACCCAATTTCCTGAACACTGGCAGCAGAATTGCTGGCCTTACAAGCAGTGATACATGGAATGCAACAGTAAGGCCTTCAAAAATATTCCTGGTTTGGTTACAGCACAAAGAAATCAGGACAGATGGCAAGTGATGCAGACAGTGTTTGGAGGCAAAAGATACCACAAGTTCAGCAAGCTTAGGCACTTAGATGTTACTGTGTTCAAGGACAATACCTGTAGCTAATAACCCAGCATCCATAACATTGGGGCCACAGCTGAGTCCGTGATGTGTTAGCTCAGTCAATCTCATTAAGAGATGCTCGCTGATATGTACAGTACATGCATACATACATCAAGCCAAATCCACCACAGATGTAGGGAACCACACTAACCTTTGTGAAGTTAAGCCTCAGAGCACCAGCAGAAAGTGAGGCTTGTGGAGTATAGGAACACTGTGATCAGATTAATATGTTGAAACTGTAGGGACTTCAAGATGCCTTGGTGGGCTCAGAAGCTCACCTGGATTTTTTTAACTCAATCCATCAGTCTACCAAAAGACACTGCTTCCCGATACAGACCTTAACTCTATTAAAAGTTAAAGTGTACAAGAGTTACAATGAGGGTTCTACCATTTTTTTACCTATGTTACTGCAAAAAATGCAAGTAAATCTTTCGTGGTCTGACTTGGATGTCTCCTGCCATCTTCAAAAACATTGCAAACAGCCATTATATTTAGTAGGGCATGCTTAAAATGGAAGGAAAGGTGTGAAAAGCAAAGAAGGTTTCACATCCATCAATAGGTTACAAAAAAAAAATAAAAAATCCACCTCTGTTTTAAGATGCTAGTGAAAGAATCAAAGCTTTCCTCTGAATGGAAGATGTGGTTGCTGTCAACTAAGTACTATTCCAGAGATGTCCAAAGTGGCAAGTAGTCCCGAAAGACAAGCATGTGTCTTCAGACGAGGATGAAGCTGTGCCCACGATCTTCATACAGGTCTCAGAAGTGGCCACAGCATAATGTCTGCTGGTGGCAGAAGTGGCCACAACACAACAGAGAGTATGTCTGCTGTTCTGTGACCCAGCTGGAAAGCCCCTGAGGAGCCATGTGTATAGTACTCTGTTTTCATGAGACAGATAATCTCAACAACAGGGCAAACCATGAAGAACAGAGAAGGAATGTAGAGAGCCAGTAATTGTGAGGAACCAGACACACTTTAGTTACTAATGCTCTTTGCAAGAAGCTGGATACTTCGTGTTTAGGCAAAGGAAAATTTAACATAGACTGATGCAGAGAAAAGGGGATTCAATACTTTATCCTTTGCTGAACATGCATGCATGCATGAAACAGCATAGGCATGCATCTCCATGGGAAGGCACAGAGAGAATAATCCACACTGCTGAGTGTGATGGTAATCTATGATCATGGCAACAGTGTCAGAGCAGAAAATCTTGGGAGACAAAAAACAGAGGTGGAGGAGATCCTTTCCAGCAGTCACTGATTGTTTAAAGGGAGGGTAAAGAATCCAAATACCACAAAGCTTATTGAAGGAAAGACCTTGTCTACACCTGGCCCATATTTAGCAAAGTCCGAATGACAAAGTGTCATTAAAAATGGGAGGAAAGGAGAAGAACAGTAACCTTTCCCCAATCAGGAGGGTGGCTAGTGGAGATCTGCCAAGTGTCTGGTTTGTCTGCCAGTGAAGAGCAGCCAGATGGACAGCACCTCCCCTTCTTCAGGTGGGAAATATCCTCAAAGTCCTCTCCCACCTAAGGATACAGGACAGTCTCAGCAACCCTGTAGGGGTTTTTTCCAATGAACCCATGTGCAGTACAGTGCCAAGCAGAAAAGCAAAGGATGCAAGTCCAGTGCTGCAGTTTCCTTTCCATAGATTTGGTACCCCCATCAATCCTTCCTTGTCCTGCTTCTTCAGAGACTAGCCCACAGCAGCAGTGAGTAGCCTCTGTACATTCTAGCCATAAAGGCCGTGGGCCAGCTGTATGCTGGAAAACCTGTCACTAAGACACCCTTATCTTCCACCAGCACAAACAACCGCATGTTGAACCTCCAAACCTGAAGAATACTGGAAGTGAAGACAGGTCAGAGTGCAGACTGTGAGGAATTTGCCAGAGGTGACTTGAGTGATAGTCACCTGAGACATTACCCTGGATTTTCTGTAACAAGATGGTGTGCTGAGTGACCTTGATGCAATTTTCCTTGAATTTTGGTCCCCTTAAAATGACTGTCGTCCCCCTGCATTGCAAAGATTTTTTTCTTCATTGCTTCCTAACCTGAGGTGTGCATCATGATTGCAGGCTGTCTGTTTTTCACTTGAACATCTCCAAAGAAAACCTCTATTACTTTTTATTTCACTTAAAGTTTATTGCCTTCAAGTTGCAGTCAGCATCCCTAAGTTATAACACCCCAGTCTGAAACACGTGTGCTTTTTGTCCCTGATGTGTTCCAAAAAAAACATTTTGCAGCCAAAAACTAGTTTTAAAAAAGATAGCATCTTGTATTCACTGAGAGACCTGCTATTAGTAAAAACATCTGCACAGTCAGCCTTACAACAGAGCAGAAAAACTGAACATTCTATTTCTAACATGATGGTGGGTGCATTTTCCACTAACCCAACTAGTTTTAAAAATGTTTCTCTATATGACAAAATCTTTTAATTCCCCAAACTGTTTAAAAGTCCCCCTTCTCAAGCAGGTACTGTGTCATTTTTTTCATGGAAATCTTTCCACAGGAAGAAAAATGAACGAGCGTGTTCCTCTTTTAGCTTTGATCACCTCAGCCCAAAGAGATGCACATTGTTATCTGTATCTAAAGTGAGAAATGGTGAGGCTGCAGCACAGCCATGCCCTAGGTCCATGCCCTGGGTCCATGCAGGACTGAAACTGGGCACACATTCATAGCAGGCATGCACACAGGCACATGTGCATTCACACATGACATATGCACACCACTCACCCACTAAAAGAGTTAGAAAGGGAATTTAATGAGAAGACTGGACAGACAGCACTCATCATGTGCAAGGCACAGCCACAGAAGCACAATGACCAGAAGCCTGTTTACACATACTGTCCTCCTATCTCCGTTTCCCCTTGCTTATTCCCTGTCAAACCTCTTGGATCCTACTCTTTCCCTGCCTTTGCTTCCTCCACTAAACATCTCATCACAAGAGAGATATCATGCCAAAATGTTCTTCCCCTGCATCCCATGAAGGGTCCCAGATGTGGGCAGCAAAGCCCCTCTGTTTGAAAGCTGCACCAGGAAGCCTTCCCAGCTGGATCAGAGTGGGAGGTTTTATCCCTTGATGCGTGGCTGAAGGCTCCTGTGATGGACCTGGGAGGGGCCAGGCTGGGCATGATTTGAGGACCCCTTATCTGCCCCTGTGTCTGTGCACTCCCTTTCTGGTAGGCAAATGACCTTTCATCACATAACCTAGTTAGAATAAAAAATTAAGCTGAATTGTGATCAAAATGAGTTGTGCCCTTTTTCCACCTCTGTCATTCTCCAAATTTTAGATTATTTTCATTATGGGTCTTACCAGGAAAATAAACCAACCCTAAACAAAAAAGTCAGGGTTTCCTGCTGATTTTATTTGCCTTCAGCCGAGCTACAGGCACACAATATATTTCTGCATATTGTGATTCCTAGATTGCCTCCAGAGACATCTTTTACACAAGCATTTTTTAATGTAAACTTAGTGCTTTCACTGTCTTGGGTGTGAAGAAACACAGCCACAGCCACACACCCATGAGGTGATGTTTTAGTTTCAGATGTCAGACAGATCACAGTCACACAGACTAGCCTGGTTTGTCCTTCTACCTGTATGAGGTAAGCCTCATACTACAGCTGTGAACTTCAGCTCTGTCATAGAACTTGCCTGTTACAAGGCAAGGGTTTCCAGCCCAAATTTTTCCAAAGAAAGGAATATTTTGGAGCACCACCGGTGGAGTTGAGGGTCAGAGGAGGGGGCTGACCAGGACAACTCGAGTGCACAGCAGTTTGGGGTCCTTTACGAACCTGCTAAATGGACATTGCGCAAAACCCAAGAAGCCACTGCTGTAGAGATGTTCACCTCTTTAAAAATGCTCTGGAAAAGGCACAGGTGCTGGGGAGGAGGTAAGGGTGTCAAGAGAGGTTTGGTTGTAAACTGATTATGGGGCTGAGAGCAGCTGGCTGCTTTCAGTCCCTCTGCTCTGCCTTGACTTTTCATCTGTCCAGAGACTGGGTGCCTAGGGAAAGTTTACCAATCTCCTGTCAGACCTGACTAGCATTCAGGTAAAACAAACTTTATTTAAATAAACACTTGTTTAAAGATTAAGTGCAAAACTGTTTTTTCCTGCCAAGGTCTAAGCTCAGAGCTTTTTACTTCCTCTGCAGCAATGAATGACATCATTGCCACTCTTACACTGTGTTAAGCATAAAGGAGGCCATCCAGTGCTGAGCAGAAACAGAAAACAACTGCCTAGAAATCTTGCATAACAAAAATAACTTTCTTTTAAATATTGAAATTTCAGTATGCCTTGTAGCTAGGTTTCTATGGAATTTGTCATGGTAGAGCCATGTTGTCAGTTGTTTGCAACTTTCAACAGACTATTCAAATGGAAATTTTTCCTTCCTCATGGTGTAGATAGAGCATTGTTTGAAAAATTTCACTGAAAGGAAATTTTCTGTTCTTCTGAGAGACAGATTAGGGAAGTTTTTACAGAGCAGGTTTGGTGGCGCAAAAGACTAGCTTGTGAGTACCTAATGGATGAGCTCACACAGTCACACATGCAGGTGGCTCTTCAGATATGAAGTCATGTGGCAGCCGGGATACACTACTATAAAGCACCCATATGCTTATGAATTATGTTTCCTTTACGTTATTGGTACACTTGTCAGAAAGGTATATTAGCCTTGCTAACCTTTGGAAGAGAATGTTGGCAGCTGGTTGTAGTCAGCATCTTGCATGTGCAAGTTGCTCCTTTTCAGGTCTCAGCGTGAGCATTAACTTACATCTGCCTGCCTCCATTTTCTGCTTTTCTGCCTGTTTGTTTTGCAAATTGTCTGAATCATGTGGGATCTAGACAAGATACGAAACTGCCAGCCCAGTCTGTGTTACAGGCTTGATCACTGGTGGAGGGGCTGAAGGTCTCTGGACTCCTGCCAGCTCCCTTGAGGTTGATCAACTTCATTCAGCCTCTTCACACGGCCATTTCTTATTAGTGACACCCAGTTTGCAACCATGCGGGATGCTAACCTGTTGCTGTTATGATCTAGGTGTGTCTAAAATATCTCTGCCTCTGTGGATCACAAATACCATAAAGGGGAGACAACAGGGAATTAGTGGCAGGACAGAGATGCCAACAGCAGATTGATTTGGTGTTCCTGATAGGAAATGATAGATATTATGCTCACTATGGTAACCTTGCTCTTCCAAAAGAGAGGGGTGGAGAGAGGAGAAGAGGACAATTCAGAGGGAAAGTGTATTCCGGCTAGTAGTAGGATCCGTGAGAAAAGAGTAGAATCTCTTACTTCACTTTTGGCATGGCTGACAGATTCACCATTAAGGGAAAATGAAGGTGATCTGCCTCCCAGAGTGAATCAGCATTGTATGCAATGTTGAGAGGAGTTTGCTGGGTGTTACTCATCATCTGGAAGAATAACTATCTGGGATTGTGACTGAAGACCACATTGCCCTGAGGTGTGGTTTTTTTTTTTTTTTAACTGTTACTCATCTCCTTTTTTTTTTTCATTTTATGAATGATCTGGTTTACATTTAGCTGAAAGATACAGCCTAGCTTATTCACTTGGTGCAGGCTTAAACTGCAAATGGAGAGCAAATTAAAAATTAACAACTGCAAAAACGCCCCAAAGAGTCAAGGATAAGAGCTGGCATGATCAGTGATCTTTCCAATTGCATTGAGAGGATGTAGCACAGGCCACATTTCTATTTTCCCTTTTGATTTGCTATGAGCTGCTGTGAGCAATGTTAAATAGCTTATGCTGCTATGCTTCTCTCATTCATTTCCATAATTTCTTGGTCATCTAAGATAATGCCCCAACAGACAGAAAGAACCAACACTGGCTTGGAAACAGTGGCTGCTTGTCAAACTAATTCTGGCTGCTTTAGGAAAAAAGTCTCTCCTATATGTCTAACTCCCTTTCACTCTCTTCATCTCCACTTCCCTCCTCTATTCATTGTCAGTTTTTGTTCTGCAAGGCTCATCTCAAACTCAGCCATCATTTAAAATCCTGGGATAGTAATCATAAAGCAGTCTGGCCAGTATTTTAACGAGCATACAATATTTCCGGCGTTGGATATGATTCTGTTGTTTAGCCTTCTGCGTCCAAGAGTGAGTGTGACTGCATGCCCCTCTGTGTGTGTGTGTGTGCATGGGTGTGCGTGGGGGCTTGTAGTCATTAGATGGCTAATTTTCTTTGTTCCTCTGTCTACCTGCCATACAAGGAAGACTCCTCTTGGGCTGTGCTTAACAGCTTGAATTTACATTCCATCTGATCTGGCTTGTGTTTGATTCATTAGTTGCATTGTGGCTGTTGCATTAAGTTGCATTCAAAATTACAAAAACAGTGTGGCATGCAAGAGTGCATGAAAAGCAAAATGCACCATTTGCTAGTGTATCTCTAACTGCTCTTAGGCGGCTCCTAGGGCTTTGTGCAGGGCTTGCCTGTCTCGTGGTGTCCATCACTATCTCTGCACCCTGCATCTTCCTCCCCTGTCAATCCCCAGCAGCCTGGAGCCTCAGCATTAAATCTGGGAGCTTCCTGTGTAGTGCTGTCAGTGGAAAAGGGCTTTTACTGTTCCTCACAACTTCTGTGGAGCTGTGAGATGGTAACCCTTTCACCGCTGCCCTGGAAAACTCAACTCCATTGGTCAAACAGAGCCTGTAAACCTGTGAATGTACAGGTGCCTTGGCAGGGCAGCTCTGCAAACCCTGCACTGGTCAGGGAGCAGCAGTCCTGTGTGGTCAGGAACTGGCTGCAGTGCTTGTGGGGCATCCCCATAAGCCTGAAAATAATGGAGAAAGGACTATCAGGGCTTTGCAGTGTGGGAAGTTACAAAAGGCTGCCCAAGCTGCCAACTGCTGGAATCTCAGTGCAAACAGGAGTTAGCAGCAGGGGTGACAGGCCGTGGCAGAAGAAATGTCTCTGGGAACAAACAGCTGGTCTGGGAGGACAGAGCTGTTGAAATCTTGGAATCATGGCTTTCGAAAGATCTTTTATAGACTCACACACGTTATGAATGCTCCTCAGCTGAGAACAGATTTTCTGCAGATAGGAATGGGGAATGGAGTGTCATGTTGGCAGTCAATGGGTGAGAGCAGCATCCCTGTCCAACAAGGTGCTGAAATGTCCCAGAATCTCGTGAGATAAAACAGTCTCCCATGACCTTGGACTTTGGCCCTGGATTACCCTTTGGAAATCCTGTGCAGAATAGCTAAATTTGTGGTTGTTCTTGATATTTCTGGAGTTTTTGTACTTGCTATACATAAGAAAGAAAGAGTTTAGAAGGATGGTCTAAGGTGTTGTTAGGTTTTGGTAACACTGCAGCCTTTTTTCAGGAAGAAGATTGTAGATGATGGTCTCAGATTCCCACATTTATTTTTTACTTTATTGCATTTTCTTCTGAAGTGAAGAACTGTTATATTGAAGTACAGTTTAGAACTCGTGGTATGGAGATGGTGAATTTCTCTGTATCCTCTCCTATCAGAGAAACCTCGTCAAGTCACAGTACCCTCATTTATTGTAATACTTTAACACTTTACCTTCTCATAAAAAAAAAATGTAGTGCTCTTCTCCCAAAAGCCCTATTTTTCTGTGTTTTCCTCTTCTCACTTCTTTTTCAGTGTTACAGATCATGACAGCAAAGGCGTTCAATGTACCCTTCTATGGTACAAAGCAAGTGTACAAGCAGAGTCTCAGAAATGCCAGCTCTGTCAAAACCACATTTTAACATCCCATTCATGCAACTGATCCTTTTCCCCACCACCATGGTTTCAAAATCTGTAAGCTGTAGACACTATCACTGTAAAAAGCAGGCTTTGCTATGTCAAAACAAAGAAGAACTGGTGGTTTCTCTGTAGCTAAGGCTGTGATTAGCTTTCCTTGTTAAGCTTGGAATTAATCCCTGCTATTGAGGTTCAGTGAAATTGGTCCATCTGTGATGTACTTGTAGCTCTTGCTAGGTACTAACAGCTTTAGAAAGTCAAGGATAATTGAATGGGAAAGAGGAGGAAGGTTGTCACGCATAAAAACTCAGTATTACAGGTTTTGCATGTCTCTGGTGGCTGCTGGATGGGGCAGAGGGGGAGTATGATTTACAGAAACAACTCCAGCAAGAAATCTAGATTTATGTTTTTCAGTTGTCATAATTGAAAGCCAATGTGCTGGTCTGTGTAAAGAGTGAAGCATAGTAGCCCTAGAGGAATGGATAAACAAAATAAACTCTTCCAAATTTCTGGCTTGGGTTTTGTAGTAACATGAAAATAGATTTTCTCTAAGTCAGGAGAATGAAAAATTGCAACAATCTTGCTTCATATTAATAGAGGTTGATTTGCAGTCTTGTAATTGTCTTAGAATTTTTTTTTTTTTTATCCTGTGTTGTGTCACTAGCAAAATGTGACTGCTTCCAGCTTCAGACTTCTTAGTTTGTTAGTAGTCCAGGCAGTGTTGGAATTGGGGTGATTCATCTTTCTTTACCTTTGTAAGCATTTAAATACAACCAGGCATCAACCTATACCAAAGCACCACCTCTTTTAATAACATGGCAGCATTTCACTTTTTTAATTCAAAATGCCAGTCATCCTCTTTCTTTCTCTGCTCAGGATGCAAAAAATGTTGGGCAGCATGAAGATCTGAGAGAGTAGCTGGGGCACTTTGCAAGGGCTTGCCTTCAGACCCACTAGGGACATTTGCTGGGGCAATTGCTAAGTCTTCTTTGTTTGGAGCAAGGCCTCAGTTCATTTTTAGTCCAAGTGGCTTGGCTATACCACTGCTACATCTTGTTACTTCTTCCTGCCCAAATCAACTGGCAGTAGCTTTTCTCTCCAGATGGTTCCTGTGGTTCATCACGACATACTAAGTACAATACAGGCAAGATTACTCTCTAACCAGTTGTGTCACCCGGGTGCCCATGACACTCTTCATGCACTCGGGAAATTCCAAGTACTTCCAGGATTTTCCCAATGTAGGTCTTTCTGATGACAATAAAATTAATCCCAAGAGCAGTCTTCTTTGGTGCATTTTTCCTGTGTAAGTTTTTGGATGTCTTTCAATGAAGCAGTAGATGGAAACCCATCCTGTTGCTGTGTGTTTGTGACAGCTAAAACTTTAAGTGTTCATAGCTGAAATGAGTGAAGTCTGGCTGTGAATGGGAGAGGTTCAAGAACTGTTTGTCCTGTACCTTGCCAAGCAGCTCCAGTGCTTCACTGTCCTTTGGGAGATGGTAGCTGAGGGTTATCAGACAAGACTAAAGTGATATTCAGAAGAGGCATTCCAGAGGAACAGGCAGTGGTAGAAGCTCCACCTCTCCTGCTAAGCTGTCACACCTGTTCATCATGACTCATCAGCAAGCTGCGGCAGGCAGATAGCAGTTCATTCATCTTTATCTCTTTGCAGTCGTGTAATCTTTAATGTCCTCTGCAGATTTTGCTGCCATCGTTCATATTGTTGTCACTTGGAGACTGAATGTTGCACAGTGCCCTCTCTCACTGCCAGCTTCCATCCGCTCTGTGCCCATACCCCATTCAGGAGTGTGAATGGAAAAGCAGGAGAGGCTGAATGTTTTCTGAAAGTTTGGTGCTGTCCTTTTGGTAACACAAAGAGGGAGGCAGCATCACACAAGTAGGCAGGTCCTTAGCTATGGCTGGGTGTTGTACTTTGGGGTATGCATAGCTTCCTCACAGATACTGCAATGTCTAGATTGTATGGGTTCTTCAGGATGTCCTTTGCAGTCCTTGACCAGTTCATGAGAGCCACAACAATTTTTCTTCCAAATAAAAAAATAAGGTTGCCAGAAAGCATTATGTCTTTATAGGATCCCAAATGCAGACAGTTCTACAGGCTTTATAGAGAGACCTCTGTTTCTGACACACACCATTTGAGAAAGTAGAGTTGTTCATCCTTTTCTACAGTTCACTACTGCCCTTAACCCTCAGTAAGTATCTGTGCAAGACCCATCTTCACTGCCTTTTGTTTTACTTGTGCTCGTGTTGTTTATCTTTCCAGCACCTGGTACTGGATAAATATCTGGCACTATTTCACCCAGTTTTGTGGTGAGGTCATACACCTGTTCATGACTCCAGACATCTCAAGCAATGACTTCATTGTGAGACCTGTTAGGAAAAGGGCTGTGAAGCAATGGTTCTTTGACACAAGGCAATGCCCAAGTATGGAGAGCAGCTGCAAAGGAAAAGTTCAGTGTGATTCCTGTTTCCATGCCATCCTTCCTAGCTGCCTCCTAGCTGTTTAGGTTGTCATTTGATGAGCATCTTGTTCTTTGAAGTACTGTGGTGGTCTCGAGGTCAGCACTGGACCTTGCCTGTATCTTGGCTTGGGTGATCTCCCAGAGCTCCCAAGAGCACATTCATGAGGTAGAATGCCTAGCTTAGCAATCACCCCCACACTCTGTACAGCTGGCTTCCTGATACTCCCTGATCAGTGGCTATCCATTAATAAAACAGCCATGCCACTTCTACTCTGCCTTTAAACAAGTAGTTATTGAAAATGAAGCTTCCAGTCCAGTAGGTGACAATGATGAAGTGGCCTGGTATGCCCACAGTGGCACTGAAATTGATTTATTACATTGCATCAGTTGTAAGGCCCAGATTTTGATTAGTTAAACTGTTTGGTTGGCTAGTGATTAATGTACCTGGAGGACTGAACTATGTTTTCTCTAGAAGACAGAGAAGATAGTCTCTATGAAGTACAGGCTGTGGCACACATCTAATTGTCAGAACGCTGACCAGAGCAGATTTTAAGTGTAAAGCAGTATTGGGGATTTTTAAGGCAAAAGATGGAGCTAATGCTACAATGCTCTTTGTATTGCATACTCCTCTATATTGCCTGAGGAGCAATCTGGTATTGCTGCAGAGCCATCCATGCAGTCTTGGGGTAAATGCAAACTTATATCTCTGGGTCTTTACAGATCCTTATAGCTGGATGGAGGCCAACAGAGCCCATTCAGGCTGAGATCATGTGAGTGATGGCCACTGGTAAACTTGCAGTTTTGCATCTCCAGCGGAGAGACTTCACAGTGACAGGCAGTGTTGGAAAGTAATTTTTACTTGTCGTAGACTAGGAGATGTGAAGAACTCTGCAAGAATAAGTCCTAAGTTACTTATGCAGACTTTTCTACTTGGTTTCTCAGAAAACTCAGCTTTTAATTTAAGGAAGTCTTCCTTGATGGAAAATCTCCAAGGAAGTATGTTGCTGGCACTGCCATCTGTCTCTTTTCCAGGGAAGTATATCTAGTGAATGAGGGGGAATGCTGGCTGGCAACTAATAGCAAATTTTACCATTTCATTTGCCAGTTCTGATCCTAAAGACCACTGGTCTGTAATAAATCAGTGAATATATAATATAAATAAATTAGTAAATGTCTTAACTAAAACATCAAAAATTATAACTTCTTACAATAAAGTTTTAAAAAGATGTGTTCTAGAGACATCTGTGACTCTAAAAGCTATTTACAGAAGCTCTGCTTTTGGGGTGCTGGCACATCACAGTGCAAACTGCTTGGGGCTGGCTAGGTGTGGGTTTGGCTGGGAGATGTGTTCCATCCAACCCATTGCCCATCTTTGCATCATAGGCACAACTCAGATCACTAGTACACATCTCTCCCTTCTGCTCCAGCTCTGGGCTGGCTATCTCTTTGTGAGGAAAACAGGGAAAGGGGAAGGAGGATAAAATAGTAAAATAATTTTTATTCAGACAAAAAATTGAAAGCTAATAGAAGGAAGTACTTTTTCTCATAATACACAACTAGCTTGTGGAACTCACTGCCAAAGGATACAACTGAAGCCAAAGATTGCAGACCTGTTCAAAACAGGATTAGGCATAACATGAAAAGCAACATTAGCCAGATTCATAACAGTTAATACTTTAAAATAAACAAGAGATTTTGGAAGGAATATAAATCCTTGGGCATCAGGACAGAAGCCAAGCTCTAGCTAGCAGGATTTAGGAAGACATTTTCCCTGGAGCCTGCTTCTTCTGTAACTGAGTCTTAACAGAGTTATCTTGCACCTTCCTCTGAAGCAACTGATGCTGGCCACTGTGAGAGGGGACACTGGGTGAACTGGGCTCTCATCCAGACATAGTCTGGCAAAACCAATTTTCATGATTTAAATAAGTTCAGAATTAAAATACCAAGGAAGCAAAAGTTTTGGGAAAGCAGAACATGTTTTCTCCCTTCAGATTCTGGGAGCAAATAGCAGAACCTAACCTATCCCCCCTCAAAAGCAGGAAACCTGATACCTAGCCTCATATGTTGATGCATTCTATTGAGTTCAGCAAGACCTAACCACACACATCTTTATGTATGAACGTCAGTATGAGTCCGAGAGGCCACATCATCATCTTCCACTCTAACACTGGAGCCAATCAAAACCTTTTTTTATTTTTAATGCAGGTTTTTAATTTTTAAAGAAATCTCAATGGGACCTTCTGTGCAGGAGAGGAGGTGTGCCAGTTCTGCTAACGCAGTAAGAGTTTTGCCAAGACTAGGTTTCTCCTAGGACCTTCCAGAAGAATCTCACTGGGCTGCAGTCCCTGTGAAAGAACAGCATGTCAACACACTTGTCATTCCTAGTGAACAGTTAGGGAGGGGTTCCCATGTGGAGTAAGAAGGCTCTGCAGAGGGATCTGGACAGGCTGGATTGATGGGCCAAGGCCAGTGCTAAGACGTTCAGTAAGGCCAAGTGCCTGGTCCTGTCTTTAGGTCACAGCAATCCCAGGCAGCCCTGGGGGCAGAGTGGCTGGAAAGCTGCATGGTGGAAAAGGACCTGGGGGTCCTGCTGGTCAACAGCAGATGAACATTATCCAGCAGTGTGCCCAGGTAGCCAAGAAGGCCAGTGGCATCCTGGCCTGTATCAGCACTAGAGTGGCCAGCAGGACCAGGGCAGTGATCATCCCCCTGCACTTGGCACTGGTAAGACCACAGATCAGGTTCTGTGTCCAGTTTTGGTCCCCTCCTGACAAGAAGATATTGGGGTGCTGGAGTGTGTCCAGAGAAGAGCAGTGGAGCTGGTGAAGGGTCTGGAGCAAAAGTCCTGTGAAGAGCAGCTGAGGGAGCTGGGGTTGTTTAACCTGGAGAAAAGGAGGCTCAGGGGTGACTTTATCACTCTCTGCAACTGCCTGAAAGTCAGGTGTAGCTGGGTGGGGGGTCAGTCTCTTCCCCCAGGCAATTAGTCACAGGATGAGAAGACATAGCCTCAACCTGCAGTAGGGGAAGTTCAGGCTGGACGTCAGGAAGAGTGGCTTCATGGAAATGGTTGTTTAGTATTGGAATGGACTGTCCAGGGAGGTGATGGAGTACATGCTTGGAGATGTTCAAGAAATGACTGGATGTAGCACTCAGTGCTCTGGTCCAGTTGACAAGGTGGTGGTTCGTCAAAGGTTCGACTCAATGACCTCAGAAGTCTTTTCCAACATTATGATTCTGTGATTCTGTTCCACATGGGAGGGTAACACTGCAGCAATGCAATTGGGAGGACAGGGAGAGGAGAAAAGAGGAATTCAGAGAAGGTAGGAAGAGAGGAGACTAGCCCCCAAAAAAGGTGGAATTCAACCAACATTTAATTTTCTATTGAATAGGCATGCACAAAAAATGCATGTCTGTTTTAAAGAACAGATCCCATTCATCCGTACAAACCTGTTGGCAGAAAGTTTTCTAAAAGGAGCCAGCAAAAGCATTGGTAATCAATTTTGAAAACTTCCCTAGGCAGCATTCAGTGTCACTTCTGACAGAAAACAGTTCCCACAGAAAGCTACAGTTGGAGAAAATCAGGCTCTAGTAGTAGAAGCAGACAGCTTTTCAGTCTTTGGAAAAGTCTCTCCTCAATTTATCAGGTTATTCTTTATTGCTGCAAGATTTGGCATTCTCTGATGTCAAAATTGAGCTAATTTTCTTCTTCCAAACTGCAAACCAATCTCTTGTTAAATCTAGAGAGAGGATGATATCAATACTGGAATTTTTTCTATTCTGAAATCAGTTTTGGAAATGGGTAAAGGAGGAAATAGAGGGTCTCTTCTTCATTTAGCATCATAGAGGCTTAACATGAGTCTGTTTACTGGAAAACTGTCACTTCAGTAAGAAAATTCATTGAAGTGTCTGCAATAATTTCCTGTCTAGTGGCTATTCTTGGAGCAGATGTGCCAGCAGGAAAATGACAGAGAAGCGAGAAATAAAAACTGAGAGATATACCTATTTATAAAGCAGACCAGCTGTAAGACTCAAAGAACCCCTGAGACCTGTGGAATGAGGAACATGAATTAAGAGCTCCCCATTTCCTCCTTCCCCTCTACCCTGAAAAATACACTGTGGAGTGTGTTATGTCTTTCAGGAATAACTGGCTGACTTTTATCTTTGGTTTTCTCCTTTTTTTCTTCCTTGAAAACTTTGGATCAAAGTCATTACTTATTTCCTTGCTGAAAGTTAAACTTTGGCTACAAGTAGGTCAGTTAAAGTTTTGTTGTCTCTTGGGTGACCATATCTGTGCAGATCTGTTAGAGCAGAGCTCGTGAAACAGTTATTTCTCCTGATTCATATTAAACAGATCTGGCAAATAATACAGGGGGAAAAGAGGAAGAAGAGAGCCTCTGAGGGGACAGTGAGAGAGGTAGGCCTCTGGATACAAGAAAACAGACTTTAGGAAACAGACCTATTCCTAACAGTCCTTTGTGCTAGTTCCCTTCCCACTTTGTTAGATTGCTTGAGGTGATAAAGGACACAGGTGTAATTAGCCCAACCATCCATTTCCCAAAGAGAAAGTCAGAACCAAGCCTCTCAGCCACAGTCTTGGTCTTTTCCCAGGATAACCAAGTGTTTTCTCTGTCTCTGCTACTGACCCTCTGTCTGTCACATCATCTCTTATCTTTTGTCTCCTTGCTGACTTCATGTTCGAAGGACCATAGGGATGAGTCTTCATTTGTGTTACAGATGTTTCCTAAATGCAAAGTTTATTCCACTATTTTAGTACAGCTGTAGTTCAGTAATTTTTGCTGTTGTTTTTAAAGCCATAAAAAGAGCTCTTCTGCACATATCAGTGAGCTCAAAGACCCAAGTAGCTGGTAGGAAACATACAGATTAGAATAGGAAGACTGTAGGGAAAATGTCGTCATGCCTTAATACAAAATGGTGATGTACGCCAGTGCTCTGGAGAGTTGCCTCCCGCTTCATTTCTTATTTAAAATAACAGAGTAGAAAGGGAATCAGCAAGAAGTTTGAGGAATAGCAGTGGGCTTGGAATAACTCTCAAGGGTTTTCCTGTGTGAGGAGTTTGTTGCTGAAGTACTTGGGGGAGAATGTGGGGAGACTGGTGATTTTAAAACTGGCCTTGAGAGGATCGACAGGAGGTTCTGTTCTCTTTGTCCGCTAGTGCAAAAAGCAAGGATGTTCTCAGTCACATTGCTTGATGGACTAAAAAGCTGATCAAAGTTAATCTTATATTGTTTGTAGTTAAAATGTGGAGCTTGTTGCCACAGGAAATCCTAGTCTGAAACCAGAACAATGATTTGTAGGATTAGATTTCTGAGCATGGAATTGTCAGAAAAGCACTGGAACTGCTCAGTGGAAACTGTCAGAGACCCTGATTTTTCTTCTTGGACCATTTGTGTGGTAAAGGTACAAGTGGCAGTATCTGGCCACCTTCAAATCCTGCAGAAAACTGGAATACAGGACAAGGTGATGTGTAGGTGAAGAGGAAGATTGCATGGGCTTAGTCTGGAAAACAAGGCAGCTGAGATTGGTCAGCAGAAGGAAATGCTTTAGCTAAGGAATGAATGGAGTCTTTGGCTAATCCATCTGGTTATGAGAAACCAAGCTTGCTGGGGTGCTTCAGGCCACTCAACAGCACCACCAGACAAAAATGGCAGCTTTCCAATGGCAGCCAGCCAGCTGCTTCTAGGCAGACAGGAATGCACCACGGCAGTGCAGAGCTCTTTCACCTTCAGTCCCAAAGCACAAGGGCAGAAGGACCTTCTGCCTCCAGCTGGTACCATGTTCATCATATCCCCAGAGAGGAGAAGGTCTTCTGAAACTTGTAGGACAACCCATTGAACAAGAGAGGGCTGCTGCAGAGGTGAGTAACAACAGCAGATGTAGCACCAGTCCTCCGTACAGGCCTTTCTCCTGGGCCTGTCTTTTGCTGCCAAGTGGTGGTCCAGCCTTACAGAATTGTCTTCCTGCATTTTCAATCACCACCTTTCAACTGCATAACTAAAGTGAAGGGGCAGGGACAGCACAGCTAGGGGTGAGCTGATAACTCACTGCAGTCTGTGGGACCTGTGTCACGGCTGGTGAACATCCCATGACTCCCAGGGAGCAGCCCTGGCGTTTGCTTTCAGTTCACTCCACTCCCCTCTTGTAGATCTTCCCTGCAGGAAACACAGTTCTCTTTAGAAGATTATGTCCTGGCCCCGACCGATAAAAAATGAATGGATTTGCTCCCATCAATGGGTTCCGTGTGAATCCAGGCTAGGAACAGATGTAGCTAGACTTTTGCTCTCCAGAAACAGAGAGGGGAAAAAATATAAAAAGAGAAACATACAGCATGTTAAAACTTGAAACCTGATTCTTTACAGGTGGATTTGGATTAAAAATGCTCACTGTTTCTCTGCACTACCAGACTGAGACCATCTGTAGCCCATATCAAACAGTTTAATTTGGATGTCATAATAAGATACTCATTTTCTTTCAATATCATGCTTGTGTTTTTTAAATAATTTGTCAGATGAGCAAAGAAAACTTCCTGTATGCTTTGTTAACTCAGAGAATGTGTGATCTCAAAAAGTAAAGCAGAGAGACTATGAAGGAAGGACAAATGAAACATGATTAGAAAGTCTTCTAACTAATCAAGTCAAATTTTTTGAAGTAAACAGGCTAAATACACTGAAAAATAGTAAAATAGAAGCATAACCAATGTGTGATACAGGAGCTGACACATGTTTTCACTTACAAACCATAGCTGCAAAGCAAAATCAATTACTTTTCCTACTTTTCTCAATACTGATAGAGTAAATCTCAGAAGAAATCAGCAACATTTCACTTCTTCTTGGGATAAGTCAAACCTTCCAAGAGCAATCCCAGTTTACATATGGTCTGCAAGGAGATGGTTTCTGCCTCCAGCAGCCAGAGGAACTCGGACACGCAAACCACCCTAGTACCAGTGCATGACACAGCCTATCAGCAGTAGAGCTCACATGAGAAGGCAAGCAAAGCCTTTTCTTCCTTCATCCACCCTGACCTTCACCCCAGGTTTCTAACTTTCCTGCATTTTTGCTGTTTGGAGGCTGGAAGAAACAAAACAATTAGGAAATAAGACCCTGCACAGTCTATTTTGCTTCAGTGTTTTGGAATCAATACCAGAGACCAGCTGTTTGCCCCATGTATCTTCTGGCAGTGACTGGGTTCCCTGTTAGTTGATGTGGTGCTGCCCATGTTGACGTCTTCCTCTAGCTTGGCAACATGAGAGTGGTGTCCAGCTATCCATGAGATGATGTTTACCTGCAGCTGAAATGTGCTTGTTGTGATTTCAGGAACCAAAGACATTTGAGCCAACAAGGTTGTGGAATGTGACAGTTTTTGCCTGTATTTCTGCATGGTAGGACTGGGGTGCCTTGCACTGGGCTCCTTCCCAGCTGGTGTTAACCAGTTTGCTCTCTTTCAGATGTTTTGCACATCCCCTTTGGGGCAGACTGAAGCCCCTGAAATAAGATGATTTATTCTCTTAATAGCCGTTTATAAACAGCCTGAAAAATTACTTTCCTGGTTTAGAGGTGAAAGGGCAGAAAAGCACGTTTTCATTCAACCCTAACTCCCAGCATGCTAATGAAGAAGCCAGTTGATTTCAGTATTCCTTGTAGCTGGTGGAGACATTCCCAGAATGTGATTTAGGGGGAGCACAGCAGAATGTCCCTAGTCCTTCCCTGTGCACGGGCCTGTCTGCCTGAGCCATCTGTTGCTGCTCTGCCTGTTGACCCATCTCTGAGGAGCAACTATCAGGCGCGGACACAGAGGTGTTTCTGTGGCAGCACCCTTGCACAAAGGTCTGCCGTGGTGTGGAAAGAAGCTGGCCACCCTTTTCCTCTTCCTCCTGATGATGAGCGGCCTTAGCAAATCGCACAAAGGTGCCTGTGGCCAGGGAGAGCACCTGTCACATGTGTCTGCTTCTGAGGTCTTGGTCAGTCAGATTGAGAGATACGGCAAGACTGGAAGAATAGGTCAGCAAGAGGAAGAAAAGGAGGAGGAAGAGGAGGAAGAAGACTCCAGACCTAATTTATAAGTCCAGTGCCCTCCCAACAGGATCTGGGACCATCAATGGATGGAATAGGATTTTGGTCTATTTGGATTTCCCTTCCGCCACATCCTTGTCCACATTTGTTCAGCACTTTGAGGGTTCCTCCACAGAGGCTTATGAAAATAAGAAGGCAGGTGGAAGAAAGATACAGTTTCATCTGCTTCTGCTGCTTCCCAAGAGAAATGAAGTTGTCTCTTCTCAGCCACTTTTTCATCTGGTTTTAGCAGTACCTCATCTGTCGTGTATGGCTGAAAAATTTCCTCCTTCCCTTAAGACTCCAGTACTTTCAAAGGGAGCGCACAGCCCAGAGTTTTGTGCAGTAGAAGAGATCAAGCCCAGATTTCATCTAATCTGAAATAGATGCACACAGTTACAAGGAGGACTTTTTGTGGGCTTGTTAATGTGTTGGAAGAAGAAATCCTGATAGCAATCCCAGCATAAGCCTCTGTATCCTCACTGGAACCTTAGAAAAGGCTAGAGAGCCTGGATGGACTGTAGCTATAAAATGTGCCTAGATTCTTTAACTCCCTGCACTTTTAGTGTCACCACAGTGGCTTGAAAGTGCATGGAAATCAGAAGAAAGAGAAAGAAAATAGAAGAGATGTTAAGATGCTTCTCACTGCACTTTCTAATGCAGCCTCATTTTCAGAAAGGGCTGATGAGGGCAGTCTCAGTTAGTCCAGCTGGGTACTCACATGCTCAGTTGCCCAAATTCATTGATCACCTCAGATATCCAAAAGCAGTGCTTGACGTCAAGGGCCTGCAAGCCCTTGGCAACATGCCATCCATCTCATAAATTATTGGTGTTCCACTGAAAGCTGCCAGCTACTCCTACTGTCATGAGAGATTTCTGTTGTGCATGAGTGTCTGAAAAATACTCAGAAGATTAATTAAACAGAAGTAATAAACACCTGCCAGTGCCTTTGATTTTAGTGAAAGCTTTTCATACTCAACACCTGTGAAAAAATGTACTGTATGAGATCATTATTTAATTGAAGAAATATTTAAATACAGACAGAGTCAAGGGCAAAGCTGAATTCTGGAATATACTCAACAAAATCTTGCCAAACTTTTTTTTTTTTTTTTTTTTTTGTGGTAATGTGCTGATTCTAAGGAATAAGGGAATTGATCCAGACTCATGAGCAGGGAATTGGGAATTGCATGTGAAATGTGATTCCACATGCTTAAATGTCCACCTGGAAGTGCGGTCTTTCATTTAAGAAAAGTTTTGCAGACATTATATTTAGTAGGCAGGAAACCAAACATTTGAGTTTAAGCACTCCAAGGGACAAAAATAGCAGTCATACATGAAGGATCTGAAGATCTGTAAGTCTTGGGATCCATAAGCACTCTTCTATTTCCCATATATGTCTTTTCCTTTTCAGGGTTTGCTGACACTTCAAAACAGAAATAGTTAGAGCACTGAAGTCTGTTTTACAAATTGGCTGTAAGATTAGTGGCTGAACATGCTCTTTAGAGAGTAAAAATCCATAATTGTGGACCCATTGTAATGGTCAGACATACACTTGCTACTTTTTTCCTTACTTCCACTTAAGTTTTTACTTAAGTGTCTTTGCTATAATTCTATGAGCTAATAATCTCTTGAAGTACTTAATTTACCTTAGACTCTCTCACTCCTGCTACAGACCATTGCCAGAATGCATGCCACTAGCTTCAAAATTTCACTAGATTTTCTTGATCTGGGTCTTTGAAATCCCACTTTTTGTGAGGTCACTGTAAAATGATAATAGCTGACAAACATAAGCTGTGTTCATGCTTGCTTGATCTGTGTGTTACTTTTACTGTAAGTTAGAAAGAATTATGGAGTCACTGTCAGAGGATGCTCCCGCAGCTCTGCTGGCCGTAGCTTGGCACTGAATGTAGCAGGACCAGATGACCTGAGCTTCCCCAGGCCTGCTCAACAAAAGTTTGGCTCTGGACAGGGCTTTCCAAGGCATTTGAAAGCCTGTGAGACTGAGACTAGTTCCATCATCTACCAGTGGGTATTCCTTGTACACCTTTTGGGAAGGTATGTGTGCTTGTTAGGAAGGTAGTGCTTTAAGCAAGCTGTCTGTGCTAGGTTGTGCATAGAGTTGAAGCCCTAAGTTTAATTAAGTGTATTATTTAACAGCCTAAGAAAGGGGGGTTCTTTCTTCAGCTTCCTTACCTCATTGCTGGAATTAGCTCAGATAATCGCCACACTTTTTTTGAGCTCTATTGCTTGGTAATTTCCTCTCATAATGCATCTGTCACTCCACTGAAAATCCAGAAAGGCCTAGGGTAAGTGCTAGGGGAAAAGAAAAAAAAAAAAAAAAAAAAAAAA
>VXAC01001572.1:111061-247577 GCA_013399225.1 Rhipidura dahli
AAAAAAAAAAAAAAAAAAAAACAAAAACGCATAAAAGCTGAATCTCCAGTTTTGAATCCAAAGCAATAAGCTCTAAAATGCCTTTTTTTCAGAGTAAGTAGCTGAACTGAGGCTTTCCTTCATGACTCTTTATTTAATACCAAGGGCATGTTCTGTATCAAGATATAACCAGACCTGTCTCAAGAGAGCAGTCAGCCTAGGAGAGGAGCCAGGCACACCAGAACATGCAGGGGATGCAATTACTGATGGGTCTGGTTACTGTGTCAAGCCTGCTTCCCACACATGAACCGTCTCCCCGCCTCTCTTCCTAGACCTGATTACTCACTTCTCCTTCCTCTCAGACAGAGCACATACCTGCAGGTAAGGAAAGAGGACAGCCCTGTTCATGCTGGTTGCAGAGAAGTTGTCATCCCAGCACATCTCTGGCTGCTGTGAGGGCATGCTGTGGGGTAGGGAGAAGAAATGGGGATGGCTTCAACTGGTGAAGAGGAGGGCTCTGGAGATGACTAGGGGGAAAAACGTGACAAGACACAAAGAGACAGACAGAATGGGCTGCTGGTCTGACATAGCCTAAAATAAACTACTGGGTAGAGGGCAAAGTGATCTGAAAAGAAAAAAGGGTAAGTGTTGTGCTCTATAGGTCCACTGCTGCAACAGTGAGAGCCAGACTTGGACTTCATCTCTGTATGGAGTCAGAAGTATTATTGTAGGTAGCTGTAATTATTTTTGAGGACGGAAACAGTCTAGTTAGCAAATTTCAGGCAATAATAAGGTCAAAGATGAAATCCCTGAAATTTGCTTTTTCCTATTTTATCTCAAAGCGATAACCTCTTCCATTTCTTTTTCAAAGGGACACACTCCACCAGATCACACAGAGTATGTGTGGAAGATGGGAGTTAATGAATGGCATCCTGTTCTCCCTTCTTAGTAAAATGTGTCTGCTATTGACTTTGGGCCAAACACTCATCTCAGTTATAAGACAACAGACTCCTAATTCTACTTGGAGTTCATACTGTTGCCATTTAAACTCAGAATTTAGAAAGAGACTGTTGATTTTTTAGGTACTTCCAGTTTTGGACTTCCTAATTCAAAGCAGCTTCAAGGTAGTTAAGCTCAGTTTCTCATGTTGATCTAGCCAAAACCAGCAGTATGCCATAGCAAACTGATTGTATCTTTTATTTTAGGAGAACCACTTCCTGACTATCTCAACTACTGAACACTAAAACAAAGGGGGGAAGGGGGAAGCATTTTTATAGAATTTCTTGGAAAATTGGTATTACTTTTCAGACACAAATAATGATGTCCATGACAAAAACACCATATGCTGCACCTCTCTGATAGATATGCACAAGCTATGCACCAGACAAAAGCTGCATGAGTTGACAATATACCTAAAACATTTTTATAATTATTCAGTTCAAAGTTTTATTTTTTCCTTCTTTGCTGATTTCCATGTAGTGTGTTTCATCATAGTTTAGAGCAAATTCATAAACAAAATTGTCTCCTTGCTGCAAAAACTATGACTGTCAGTCTTCCCATTCTTTTTCAAGAAAGTGGAGAAATAAATATTGATCCAACTCCTCTTCCAAATTATTTACTTTCAAGTCCCTTCTAAAATATTAAACAATATCCTTGCTATCTCCTTCTTCGTAACTGCTGTCCATTGATTTCTTGAAGCTTTCCTTTTGCTTTGATTACTAGTTAGGAAATAAAACTTAGGAACCGAAAAATTGTTCACATGTTTTTGGAAGCACAAAATTGTTTAATATGTTCATCAGGCTTCTTGAGCTTCTTTTAGCTTTTCAAAATATATGAAGGGGTTTTTTTCATTTTATTTTTTCTAGTATCATCTCTTAATGGATATCTCTTTGGTATCCACATTTCTTCTGATCAGCATGAGTAATGAAAGGAAGATCCTATGCCACAGTAAATTTCTGCAAGACCACACAGACTAACAGACCAAAACAAGGAGAAAAAAATGAAGTTAAGCAAATTCATTTCATATTATTCTTAGTGTATTATCTGTGAATTTATTTTTCCATTAGTTGAATCTAATCAGAGCTGTCATCCATTGATTAAGACTTATCTTTTCCACATGTGAGTGTTTTAATCTAGTCATTATTTTCATCTCTAGATAAAAAGGAAATTTTTCATCTAGATGCTCAAATTCACTCATTTTCATGCCAGCACTGTCTCAAAGTATTTAATTTGAATAGCTGCTCTTAGTATTAAAAGCATTAAAGAAGACTGTTCCGAGGACCACTCTTCAGTGGTGCATGCAAATAAAAGCAGAGAAATCATGCAAAAACGTCAGAGATAAGGTCTCTTTCTCCCCCTTCCCTCTCTCTCAGTGCCATCAGTTTCTTATTTCATTCAAGTCATGGGTGACTTTGGCAGATACATTCTCCTGGACTGTTTGCCCTTTTGTCTAAAAGCAGGCTCCTTGCACAGTAAAATGCAATTTCATCCCATTCAGTGAGTTTCATAAAGGCCATGGAAATTAATGGCATCCAGAGGTCACGTCTACAGCACTGTGAGAGTAAGAGATTGCACAAGCCATGCAAATTAGCTCACCACTGGCATACTCCCAGCACAGGACTTTCATTACCTCCATGATATGGCTGCTGCCAGTAACAAAATGCGGGGCTTTGGTGCAACGAAGAGATGTGGAGGAAATGGAGGAAGACAACAGTGTCTGCCACAGCACTATCTGTGTCCTGCTGACCAAGGTTAAATAAGATAGACAGCTGACATAGGCCTCTGATACAACAGGAAAGTTGAAAAAGACATGAAGTCAGCTTTGCTTGGCTGTAAGAGAATCGCCCTGAAGAAAAATATCATTCTGTTTTGCCCTGAGATACTTAAATTTTGACTTGTCTTCACTGACCTTGAAGTACTTTCCAGCAAGGAAATGCATCCTGCAAAATACAGGTTTAGGCTAGAAGTGATGTTCTTAATTTATGTTTACTGAGGTCTTTGTGCCAGGAAGCTTGCTGAGTTTCTGGAGATGCAGATTGTTGCGGAGGGCTGCAGGAGAGGGCTGACAGTAGAAAGAGAGGAGGCACCACTCCCCAAAAGCAGTTCCCAGCAGCTCTCAGCTGCAGCCTTGTGCCAACAGCAGCAGCTCTGGCAGCACTGAGATGCAATTTCGGGGCACAGCCACAAGGCTGTCACACATGCCCAGCTGGCATCCTAGTCCTTTCCCCCACACACTTCTCAGCCTTGGAGAAAATCAACCAGTTACTGCTTTGGTCCTGTGAAAAGGCTCAACCTTCTCTCAGTATTTGTAAGAGTGAAAAAATTGGCCATTACTAATTCCCTTATCCCTTCACAGGCTGGTAATGTTCTCCTTGCAGTTCAGTCTGCAACATTATTGGGTACAGCAGCCAGAGAACCTTTGAAAGCAATATTTACAGGCAGTGTGCAGTGGGTTGCATTGTTTTCCTGGCTGTGGTAAAATGCTGGGTTTGTGCAACCAGCACACAAGAGAGGCAGAATCCCTTCAACATTCAGTTTCGTTCTTCAAGCCACATTTTAGCTTTCACTCAAAAGGAGGGAGGGAAAGTCTAACTGTTTGGATTGCAATACAAGATAAACCCAAAGGCTTATCAATAAAACAATAAAAATACCCAGTGAATGATTTCTTTTTTAACAGCCTGCTCTTCTAAACTGAACTCGGGGTTTTTTCAGATTTGGCTCAGGATTTTTAAACAGCTCAGACTGTCAATCTTCCTGTTGTAGCTCGTATTAGAAAACAATGTTTAAAGAAAAAGCCTACATCCTCCATATCCTCAGGAGAGCTCCACTGTTATCTCTGTCAAGCATTCACCTATGATGTTGGCCCTGAACACTTGGTATCTTCCCTTTTCACTGATTTGTACAAAATTTCTATCCTATCCCTGAGATTCTGAGGAGCTTCTCTCTCTTCCTAACCTTAGAACAAGCATGGTAAAGATTGATACATCTGCCCAATAATTGTAATAGATGAAATACATTCTGGTTTTTGGTGTAAAAAACACCTAGTTTTTCTGGGCTCTGGTGTTCTATTCCCTTCCAGCCTTTGGGTTGTCTTTTAGGCTTTTTTAAATTGCTGGCTGAAACCCATGGAATGATGCTGTCCAACACGCAATATGTTGAGGGAAATCCCCAGGGTCTCTCTTGTAGGGTGGTGGATGGCAGTTTTCTGAATCACCTGCAAGAGGCAGTGACACATTTGATACTCAAGTTTCCCATTAGCACAGATCTTTTTCTTAAATGTACACCCTGTGGCACTATAAAAGGGATGTGGCAGTGAGAAACCATAACAGTTCAGATGTAGACTGAAAGAAGATTTGATGACAAATCCACCTAAACATTAACTAATGAAAATACACTTCCATTTTGATACAAAGGGACTCAAAAAGTGTGAGCAAATGGAGTGCTTGGAAGGTCAGTGGTAGGGTACCACATGCACTAACAGTTTTCTGCAAGGAACCTGAAAGATTGGGCCCAGTCTGCAGAAGAAGTGGTTAAAAAGGTGTAGGCTCAGTGTATGCATTGCTTGGCTCCTTGTGTTTTGAGAGCTCCCTGTGCGTGACACCACTAAAAAATGGCTTTCTGATCATACCCACACATCTAGGACTTCAATGCCATCAGGTTTTTCCAGTGTCATCCGTTCTTTCCTTGTGCATCCCTCTAGTGGTTTCTCATCTCACTGCTCATACTCACTGCTGTAAGTGTACTTACAGCTTATCCCCTCGTCCTTCCTGCTCACCCTATAGGTGCAGGTTCCCACCCCCAGGCAGCAATTCTGTGCTGCTTTCTATAAATCAGTTGTTAAAACATCCACTTCAAATGTTGCCTCCTCCTTGGAGGGGCCCTCTGTATGCCATGCCTCTTCATTTCACTTGGAATATTCTCTCTTGTGGAAGAAACTACAAGAAATGCCACCGTGAAGAGCTTCTTGCTGTTTTCTTGTGCCCCCTGTTTTTGCATACCTGTTTCTTGCCCTTTACATGGTCTGCAAACTCTTCACGTTTCTAACTGGTGTCGTCCTTGATCTTGGTACGCAACAGCATCCCAGCTCTGTTTACAGTAACAGAAACAGTAAATCATAGAATCATAAAATGCCTTGGGCTGGAAAGGACCTTAAAGATCATCTAATTCCAATATCCTTGATACTAGCAGGAACACCTTTCATTAGACCAGGTTGCTCAGAGCTCCATCCAGCCTGACTGGAGCACTTCGAGGGATGGGGCATCCACAGCTTCTCTGGGCAACCTGTTCCAGTGCCTCACCACCCTCACAGGGAAGAACTTTCTCCTAATACATAATCTAAACCTACTCTCTTTTAGTTGAAAGCCATTCCACCTTGTCCTGTCACTACACGCCCTTGAAAAAGTCCCTCTCCATTTTTATTGTAGGCTGCCTTCAGGCCTCTGATAGGTCACCCTGAAGCCTTCTCTTCTCCAGGCTGAACAAACCTAATTCTTTCAGCTTTTCCTTGTTCACAAGAGGCTCCATACCAGCAAAGAGTCCCTTTTAAAGCTGAAGAGCAAGGACCAACAATAGGACGGTCTTAGCAACTTGTTTTATGCTGGAAAGGCATCTACCATCAGTAAACAGGGCAGTTATTTTGGCTACATGACTGCACGCACCATTGCCACCTTTTGTCCTCCCTTAGCTGGACAAAAATCTTTGCTTTCTGTGGAAAGTATGACATTCATCTGGACTACATGTTCACACAGAGCCTGTCTTGTCCTGATCGGGCTGTTGAACCATTTTCTTATTCCTACGAATCCATCCCTTCTGCAGGTCTGTATCTGCATGAATACATGAGTATGAAAGTGGCTCTATTAGCACAGCTATTGCCTGGAATCTGTTAGCATTTAATTATAAACCTTATTTTTGACAGATTTATGACCAGATTGCAGAAATTAACTGCTGGAGGAAATGTGCCATTTATTCTCAACAAAAACACATTTTATTTTTCTGCATGGTTGTTAAGAGACTGTTTTATAGAGGCTAGAACAATAACGTTATGCTTGTTTTCATGTATTTCTTTCAAAGTGAAAAAAAAACTTCAACCTTTTCATAAACATTTAAAAACTGTTGGTACAGTAATGTGTTTATTGCATAGTCCTCTCTGTTTTTCTTGAGAACAGGATCTAATTAAATGGCATTACTGTATCAGCACATTAAAATACAGCTTAATTGAAGAAACAACAGCTGAATAAAATAAGGTTAGCAGGTGAAAAAAGTGGTATCAGAACAAACAGTGTTGTTGACAGAAGGAAGCAGTCCTTTCTATTGCAACAAATATACTACTACTCATTTTTTTAAAAGCCCGAATTGACAGCAGATATAAGAGACAGCATTCCATTCCCTCACAGTAACTTCTGAGGTTTTCCTTCAAAGATTTGTCAGTGAGCCCAAGGTGAGCTACTGCACACCTTTTAATGCAGGCGGTGTAAGAAGTTGCGGGAGTGAGAGCGGGGAAAGAGAGCCGTGTCCCAGGACTGGTCTGGGCATAAGCATTTGGTCCTCTGCACTCACAGCTGCCATCTGCAGCAGTTCACAGAGGTCTTGGGCAGGGTCCACTGAGGACACTGAGCTGCTGCCTGCTAGTGTGACTGCTCCTGACACATCACGCAATCCTTTGAAGCCTGTCGGAGTCAGTCCCACTAGGACTACACTACACACTTAGGGAAAAAATACTGTTTCAGGCTAGGCAACCTGAAATATTTCTGCTTTACCCTACTAGTCATGTTTTCTAGGCCATTCTTGTTTGTCTTTTTACTGTCTCAAGTATGATTTCCCTGAGTGCCACTTCATACACACTCATTTTGAAGCAGCACTATAAACAGTGACAATTTCTTATCTCCAGGCAAGAAATTAGGGAGGGAAATGAGGAAAGGCTCCCTTGCTACAGAAAGTTCTTTCTTTTGATAGGAAGTCCGAGTGCTTTGACAATTTGCAGTGAAAGGACCCTGCTTGCAGAGTCCAAAAGATCTTGTTACAAGCAAGCATAACCTAGTAATGTCTCTGTCCGCCACTCTTCTTTGGAGAGAGAAATTCCAAACAGGGAAGTGGTAACTCTGTATTTTTCGGAAATGATGGGTCCCATGTCTATGCTCATGGATGGTAGAGTCAGAATTTCCCTCTGCACCCACCCAGAGAGGATCTTTCTCCTTAGTCTTTGTGAGCATTTCCCCCTAAGGACAGGAGACTGGATCCTCTAGCAGAACCTGGATAGGAGACCCAGCATCTCTGTCTTAAGATTTTATCATACCTTTTTCCAAGGGGATTGATGCATTTCAAGTTACAGAATAAGTTTCAACAGCAAGAGAATAAAATCTGTCTTCTTTTCTACAGGTTAAATTTCAAAACTTTATTTTGAATTGTCCAGGAAATTTAAAATTTAAGAAAAAATCCAAGGCCTTGGAAATCTCTCGTGGAATACAAATATCCAAGTAAACTGACAATTAAATTCAGTGCATTATGAAGGAAGCTGTCCTCGCTAAGCATTCTTTTTCTTCCCTTACCTTCATACCTGCCTGTCTATTGGGGATCCTTTCTTTGTAATGCTTTCTTATCAAAGATATCAAGGAGATACTTGGCAACCTGTGAGCAACCCTTTGTATTTTCTGAGACAAGTTGCCTTTGCTGTATCTTTAACTCAGAACTGAAGGCATATTTCCACACTGGTCTGTGTCAGAGCTTGTCACCATTATATCTAAAAAGCTAATTTCTGCTACTCTGCTCTTCCCCAGTACCCAGGGATCTCAGGCTGGTGAAAGACATTGAGCTTCCATTGCCTCAGGTTTAGCACATCCCTTTCATGCCTCAGGTTTCCAGGGGCTTCCTCTCACGACCACCTCCGTGAAGCAGAGAGCCATCAGGAAAGCAACAGATAATCTGTGCTTTGGGTCTGGGGGCATGGGGGGGCATCATGCCCTTAATGACTTTGAAGATGTGCTTCAAAGGCAATGAAAGCTTGTTTCATTGCGGAATTAATAACCTCTACAGTTTTTGCTGAAGAGTATGCAGTTGGAGACAGATTAATGGGTGCATAAGAATCCTGGGCTGTACATTTAAAATTATTAAAGGAAATAATAATGCAGACACAGCCTCCTCTTGCAAACTTATTTAACCTGAAGTATTTCAGTGGGCAAGTCTTGCTTTCAACAAGGCTAAACACTGTGCTGTGCCATTCTCCTTCATAAAAACTTTATAAGGACACGGGGGAAAACATGGAAGTGAATGTGACAATAAATTAAGCAGGTGCATGAGTGCAGTCTCAGATTTGTGTGGGCTTATTGGTTCATTTCTAGGTATATTCTTGCTGCAGTGCTTTCCTGAAGGAGGATTCATGACAGGGATTATCATGTTGACTTTATATGAAACATAATTTGTAACAGAAAGCTTTCATGCTTCCTTTCATAAGCTGCTAAATTGTCTTTATTATCCCTGCTTCTCTGTGAGTAGATAGAACTAAAGAGGTAAAGACATTTTGCCCTGATTTGCAGAAGTATAATTGGTTACTTGGAATTAATAAGAAAAATCCTTCAGAGGAAAGAGGAACAAGAATAGATTTTGACTGACTATGTTATAATGGAATGAAATTATTTCAGTACTCAATGTGATAAGGAAATGGTTATGTCAGTATCACTACATACCCGTTAGGGCAAACTTGATGATACCAGATGGAATCTGTAGTACAGTTCTCTGCCACAGTAACTTTCAGAGGTAGTAAGACTGCACTGCTACCTAAGCTGAATCTAACTGCAGCTAATCAGACACAGATTTTCTATCATTATTTATTTTAGTAATTGAATGTTGGTTACAGCACAAGTGAGCTGAATGATCAACTCTCACAGAAAGCATCATATGTGGACTGAAATAGAGAAAAAAACCCAGATTTTTCATCCTGAGGCAGGGAAAGCAGTGTTAGTACAGCTGTACGTGCTGTCTCATTTCTCAGGGATCTTGCTGCCATGCCAAATCTGCAGTTGGATTTGGGTAGCTGACAGGGCCTGAAGATAGTGTTCAGATTCCCTCTGGACATTTTCATGAAGGACAGCAGTCTGTCTTCATAATCTTCATAGTCTTTGTGTGTTTGTTCTTTCAGTTCTGTCAAGGTTTTTTTTTCCCCGCTTTTTCAGTGAAAAGTCCTTTTGAGTTAAAACCCTCTGGTAAGGTGGATTGCTTTCTATAGAAATAATGCTGTTTGGATTAGGGTGCTCCCCACTCTGCCTTGCAGAATAGGGATGTTTGGGACTTGAGAAAAGAGCCCACATTCTCGACTTCACTGTCTTGAGTCCCATCCTCCTGCCAGCAGTTTGATTTCCATGTAGATCCCATCAGTCAACTCTGTGGGCTGCAATGAAGCTGCGGATGGTTGCAACAGCACCTTTCTCATTGATTAGACAAGGTCATGACAACAGGAAAGCATGACCTGCCCAGTGATTTGGTGCAGTTGGTTCTCCTGAGATTGGAATCTGTGCCTTGGCACTCAGCAGAAGATGGCTTCTCACCTGTCCAACAGCTGTTTTCTCTGCTGAGTGCAATGGCTCCCTTGGGATCAGGATTAACAGGGCAGGAACTGGACTATCCAGGCAGCTCTTGCTTTGTGAAGCTCCTCCTCCACCCTAAGTGTCCTTTTCAGTTTTGACGGCCTCCTCTGCATCTGCCCTGGTGGTCAGCAGCCTGAAGAGACCTTCCAGAGCTCTGTGGAAGAGCTGTGAGATACACAGGAGTAAGGCACACATGATGAAGCACCTCCTAACAGATGTGCCATGGGTCGTTTAGCATGGGCTCAGCCCATTAACAAACTTCCAGCCCAGTGAGTTTTGTACCTTACCTTGCTGCACTGCAAGCATGGAGAAGAGACCTTGTGGCCTCCAAAATAAGATGAGCCAGGAATCCTTTCTGACAGTTTATTTGGCCACTCAGGGTTTTTTTGCAGGATGGGATGTTCTCCAGTACAGCAAAGGACTCCACACTGGATAACATTCATTGTATCATAACATTTGTGTTCAGCTCCTTGTCTGCTGTCTGCTTTAATCTGAGGTCTCTGCATTTTCCCACCCATTCCTGGCATTTGCAAAGTTGGTTCTCAACAGTAAAAGCACTTCCTTGTCTGGCTGTCAGTTTAGCATTCCTGAGCTTAGACCTGTTTTTCCTGCATTGGTTCAATCTATACATATTTCCTCTCCACCTCCTTTCTTTTCTTTTCCTTCTGTCCCTTCCTACCACACACACGTTTTTCCTCTTGGGATGCTCTGGTCACTCTGCTCTCTGTCACTGCCTTGTGTTTTGCCATTCATGTCTCCCTTCACCAGATGGGGAATGTTTTCTAAAGGCTCTTGCAGGCCTTTTGCTTATCACACCACCCTCAAGTGTAAGCTGACATCTTTTCTTCCACAGCCTGTGTTTTCCACCCTTCTTCTGAAAACTTACTTTTGCAAGCAGTAATTGCATTTCCTCACTAACAGCCTGTGAACTTTGTGTGTCTGTGCCCATCCTTTCTACCATCTCGAAGTTAAATGACACAAACAAAACTTCTTCTTGATCAGCAGTGTTTAGCATGTGTCACCTCTTGACCCTGTGTGGTGAGCCAGATGCTGTGCAGGTCTCGCAGTCACACGCCTGCCAACTGGGTCAGACTGTTGGCCTATCAGGGAGGAAGTGATCGGGTGGTGCAGCAAGTTGAAGCGTCTGTGCTTTGTTTTTCTTCTCTCTCTCTCTCTTTTTTTTTTTTTTTTTGTACTTTGCTTTGCTAAGGTTGGATTTGTGGAAGGAAACTGCTGCTGAGTCCATGTCATAGGGGGGAGAGGGACATGCCGCCTTGGTTCAGCAAGAGTTTATGTGCTCTCAGTCTTTCCTGAAGTTTCTATCTTGCAGACCTGGCGATTTCCTGTTTCCTTCTTTCTGGCCCTGATCTTCCTAGAGGTAGTTCCAAAGTGAGAAAGAACTGTCTTAGGGCCAGAGAACAAGTCCACTAACTTGTGAGCACTCAATTCCAGCTGCTGGCTGAACAGATCCTCCTCTCCTGTGGAGGTCCCAGGAATCTGTTACACTGCGTGTTATTTGTGAAGAGAGAGGCTGAAAAAAATTTTAACTGGATTGAGCAGCCAGTTTGGGGTATTAAATCACAAAAACAATGTGAAAAATTCTGAGCAGCCCTGTGAAACAGACCATAAATGCCTCATATAGAGACTTGGTAGTTTTGGAGGTTTTTTCTCTCTGGTGTTTATTCGTTGGTGTTGGTAGTTTTTTCAGACCTTTGGCATGTTCACAACTACATGAATCCAGCTCCAGGTCTGGAACAATTAAGTGTGAAGGAGTGTATAAAATACATGTTTTTACACACCTGGTAAAATGGAAATTCTCGTCTCTTCAGAAAGAGGCTAGTTTTTGATTGCTCTCAGGTTTTGGCTTCTGTTCTCATTGAAAGTACCCCTATAGCTTCTGCTTCCCACAGTTATGCTGGAACCAGCAACTTCCCTCATTCAGTGCAGTACATAAATGCCACTGGTTTTCTGTACTGTAAGTACTTTGCAAGTTGGATTCATCAGGGAAGTCAGAGTGAGTTGAAGAGGCTCAGTACTCAGTGGGAAGAAAATATAGGTGGTTTCATGGAGATACAGAGGAATTAAATGCTACAGCTAAAGCTACACAGGAAATCAACCTTCCCTACAGATCAGGGCTGTGCATCTTTAAACTGCACATTGGCAAGTCAGGAGGGAATTGGGCTGTGCTTTTGAAGAAATTAATCATCTACAAGTGTTGGAATATGAGTTAGTAAAGCTGGCTTTCAAGTGGGAGCAGACTCTGCTCACCCCAAAGCTTGCTTGTGTGCACTCTCTCATCACCTCCTTCTCTCCATCAATCCATCCTTCACTCCATGCAGGTCCCTTTCTCTCCACTGGCATGAGCCACAGGTTCACAAAAGGAGACCAGAAAGGTGTCCATCTGCAGTCCAGTAAGGTGGCATATTTACCTCCAGTAAGTGGCCTTCCCATGAGAATGGCAAACGTTCCTTGGTGCTGCAGCTGCCACTTTGTCTCCATAGAGCCATAAGCATCTCACTAGCCACCTTGCACGACTTTGAGCGTGTCCTCTGATTTTACACCAGCTTTGCAGAAACTCAGTTCAAAGAGGCATGGATACTATTCTGTTTAGGTTGCAAAGCTCTTCCCTCTTAGTCTGAATTAAGTCTGAGATCCCTTAGGACTCCTCTCAGTGGACTGTCACATCTGTGCACGGTCTGAGAGTCTTGGTGCTGTAGCCACTAAACATCAGAGGGGTTTTTGGAAAGCAAGAGACAGAAAGAGAATGCATTTTTCTGTTTCAGACCAGGAAGAAAGGGTCAGAGTTTCCCCAGGTAAGAACAGAATTACATGAAGTTTTGTCTGCTTGACATGAAATGAACCTAAGGTAGTTTTACAGCAGTAATTCACCTTTTAGAGAATTGTTTTTGTAAAATGGAATAGCTTCTATTTTTCTTCTTGTTAATGTCTTTATGCAATTCCCAAGGATGGGAGCCGATCTCATTGTTTTTCAGTGCCATATTTGCATTACCAGTAGTGACCTTGTTCACACTGCCTGGTGTTGCTTTTTAAAATGTGGTGTTTCTGCCTTCAGGGAAGGGAGAGGGGAAGGTAGACTATGCAGTGTTTTCAGATAATCTCTCGTGTGATATTTTGAAATTGTGATTTACCTGTAATGTGTGTAAGTTAGTACTTGTGATAAGCTAAGTGTTTGGTATGGGACTCTAGAACAAAACAGCTTTTCTCTCTTGTGCTTGTCTAGCTGAAGAATAAAACAGTTTTTCTCTCATGTGCTTGTCTAGCTGAAGAAAACATTATAAAAAAACAAAAAAGGAGGTACAGATTTTGGCTAGTTGGAGAAGTAACGATGCACAGATACATGTTCTACGGCTGTGTGCTTTACCTCATCACTGCTGGTCATTCCCACTAAACATCTTCCAATACTATGTCTGCTAGAGATGTATGGAAAGGCCATATTTTGGGGCTAGTTATGGGCTGTATGAAATGGACTCTGATGAACACCTGCTCCCAAACACCATATTTCTTCCGTTATGTGGCTTTAAGTGAAACCCAAACCCATAGTTAGTGTTTCTTGTATTTAATTGGCAAAGTAGGCTTACAGTGCATACACTGAATGCTGGCCATAAGCCATAAAAACTATACATACTTTGCAAAGAAAAATTAATATCAGAACTAACTCCCTGGAGACTTTTTTCCTCCCCTCAACCCATTACAAAGCTCAGGCAGACAGGGACTACGATGCCAGCAGATCAGTAATGCAGAGGAAATTCTTGTGCAAGATTTATACAACAGTTTTGAACAGTTTTGAACATGCCCAAAACAAGAGTAAAGATACTCATCACAAATATGTGTGAAGCCTTTGCCTCATGAGATTTCTCTGAGAGCTGCAGATGATTCCCATCTCTAGTAGTCAGGTCGGAGCAATTGCTTCTGTCCAAATCTCACTTAGATCAGCTGGGAAATCACTGTTAACTTTGAAACTCCGTGGTATTCTGGTTTTGATTGAGCTTCTGCTTAAAGAAAAATCAAGTAAGTGAGATTATGGAAACAATTACAGATAGCTACGAGTCAACTTGTTATTGTATCTACCTTTATTATTCAATTGACAACATTACATTAGCCAGCAGGGTAGCAAAGTGGTGGGGTTCTTTTTTCAAAAGCATTGCAGATAATACTGCTTTTTTCCCCTCCCAAATTAATGCACCAGCTGTCTGAGGTTGAAGACATCCTCAGAGTATTTGGCTCACAGCTTGAAGTATGTCCTTTAACTTTATTTAAGGGTGCATAGGTTATCAGCAGTTATAAGCTTGATACTGAGTTTGCCTGTTGAGACTCACAAAAGCTTCAAAACATTCATTAGTACACAGATGGAATTCATTCGCCCACATTTGTTACATCCTAGGACTTGGTATGACACAGCCTGTCATATCAGGCTTCTCCTTTAGGGTAGTAATCCAGGCTCCTTGCAAACCAGCCGAGAAGGAAAGGCTCTTCTACAAGGCAAATCTCCCTATCCTAAGGGAGGGGAGATCCTCAAGGATGGTGGTCAAGCCTCTGACATCAAACATAGAGGACCCTTCACTGCTGAGCTGATGGCAGTCTGTAGGCCAGCCTTTTGTCAACATTGGGTGCAAAGTCCTGTTTGAACTGGTGCTAGCTGAAAGAGTGTCAGACTACTCTTAAAACATGACCCCTTTTCCTGCCCCTAGACAAGACGTAAATTTATCCCAGTCTGAGAGGTTATAAATCATGCTTTGAGGGGCCAGGAGAAAGGAATGTGTTATTAAGAGGAATCTGTACTCCATGTTTGCATTTCATTAACACTTAGAGGCCCCAGTCAAGATCAGGATCAGTGGAGATGTAACACAATGGGTGGATGCAAGTGGGAAGCAGAAGGGAGCTTCAGTTTTGGAAGGGGTCACAAGAGGGTTTTTCCTGGCCTGTTAGAGGAGACCATCCCATACAAGCAAGGCAGCATGCAAGAAAGAGAAAGAAGCCAAGGTGGTGCACTTTCCCAAGTACTGAGTGCTAAAAATGCTTTTACCTGGAAGATAATGGGAAATGCATAAAAATGAAATGTAACAGGAACTATACCATGGTACTGTTCAAAATGCGTAACTGGTATTTGTTCATAGTCAATCTGCTAAAACCATGTTTTCTTCAGATTCAGTGTGTCCAGGAAAAGGTAGAATGTCACACATTGCCTATTAAAAGCATGCTCCTTGGGTGCCTTTGTGCCAGAAAAGGCTTCAAATATCAGCTAACTTTTCTGTAGGTGTTTGCAGCTTTCTAGTCAACTCCAGTGAAATGAGTCAATAGATAATAGCATTGTTTCACCTCATGGTACAAAATGTGTTTCAGAGATAAAAATATTGGAATTTTTTAAATCACAGTAACAACATTACTAACTTCTATGTGGCTGGAGATAAATATCATGCAAGAATTTCTACCACTTTTTACAGTTTGCAGGTGATCAATTAGTTTTAGCCATTTAAAGTCTTTTGGCATATTGTCAAGAGTTTAAGCTTCACCTGCAGTCTGTGTGGACAGGCAGTCACCACCAAAGGGGCTTATCCCACTCACTGGGGGCATAAGTTGAGTTGCTTTCTGTGAGCAATGAAAAGTGTATCCTTGGCAGAAATTGCATTTGGCAAGTCCTAAGGCTGTGATTATTTATCCTTCCCTAGCAGCCTCCCTAAAGGTTGCTAACTAAACAATGCTCCTGCCTTCTCTAGGTATTCCCTAAATGCAGCAGGGAGTAAGCTAAGAAACACTGTAATCAGGCTGGTACTTCCATTTTATAGGAATTTAGGGCACCTAATGGTGTCTAGCAGTATTAGTGGCCCCAAACCTCATGCTCATCTCGTGCAGATGAGCCCAACTGTAGGAGATGCTTTGATCCAGAGATCAAAGATTTCTGTGGACACAATGGTGGCAACTGTATATGCACAGGAAGGAACAAAACCTCCAATCTCCCCATTCTCTTCCTCCTACATAGTCAAACCAGGGTAGCCATGGCTCTCATTCATGAGCAAGGAAAGAGACACTCAGCATTCAGCCATTCACTCTCTCCTCAGGGAAAAGGAAGTAGCTGGATTGAGGTCTTGAATAAGCACAGAGCCTCAGGTTACACTTCACTGAAAAATACCTGCTTCAAGGCAATACCAGAAAGAAATACCATCCCGGACCTTGTTTTATTGGACACTCTATCAGCCATCTGTAATGACTCTCACATCCCAAAATCACTTGAATGCAATTAATACAAAGTGTGTTACTGCACATAAATTACACATTTTTAATGAAACCCATATGAGTCTTGCAAAAATGTAAGGCCACTTGATGGACAGGGCTTGGAAAACCCTCACTTCCTCCCAGGACGAGTGTGGGGTTGTGTATCTCTGCGGTATGTAGTTAAACTCCACTCTCTGTGGCAATCAACAAAAATACAGGGTCAAGTAATTAGTGCTTGTGGTCGCAGCAGATAAAGTACTCAAAGGACTTGCCAGATCCTCCCTAGCCTTACTTCTTCCCTCACATACAAGTGCACTTACCAGTCAGAAAGAAAAACAGCCTCTGATCTCTATTTCTATTCTTATCTTTTCCAGCCACTTCCACATCTACAACTGGGACAAGTCATCTCACAAAATGTGACATAAAGCAGAAAGCCTTCTGTGTAAATGGGGGAGAGTGTTACATGGTTAAAGACCTCCCAAACCCCCCAAGATACCTGTGCAGGTAAGAAATCCCATTTGCTTCTTTCTTTGGAGACATCAGGTTTCACAAATTATTTTTTCTTTAAAGGAGCACCTGAAAAATATCTTCTTCTGCACTTGCATTTCTTCATTTTTTAACCATTTGGACGTGGTTAGCCTTACGTTAGAAATAATGAAACAGACACTGTAAACTACTTATTCTGCATTTAGAAAATAAAAGGAAAGAAAAAGAAAAGGGTGTGGAAATTTACATTGAATATTACATTTTGTACAGGAGAAACTGTAATTTTAATTGCCTTATGTGATAACTGAACAGTTTCTGGTGAGTCCAGATTCACAGCTGTTGTTTTGTTTAATTGCATAAAGAGCCAATGAATGTCGTGGTCATGGTGGAGGTTACTATTTTGTGTGTGGATCTTGAGTCATGAAGTCGTATGAGTTTAGTTTAGGGGGGTGCTTGTGCACCTTTTTCAGGTCCTAGAGGCACTGTATTGGACTGCTGCAATAGTACTTTGCATCAGAGAACATCCATAAAGAGCTACAGCCCTGGAATTTGCCTCCTGCCTGGGAGCATGTCATGTAGCATTTAAGTAGTAAGATTAACTAGCACTAGCTTGAGAGGAAACTCAGCATTTAAACCTTGGGAAACATCCTTGGTACCTAAGAGGGCTGAGAGAAAAGGGTGCACTTTTTTGAGAATACTGCTGTTTTTCAGACAAAGAGATGGTGGACAGTGTAGATTGTCATCTGCCATGCTGTTAACTGCATAATTTTTCAGTCTCTAGGACTAAAAATGGAAAAACACTAAAACTTTCATCGGTGAGTTAGGTAAAGGTCTGTAATGCTTTTATTTAGGCCAGGAAGAAATTGATTGCTTGTCTCTATTTGGTTTTTTGGGTTTGGGGTTTTTTTTTAAAAGAAAAACAAACAAAAAAAGCCATCAAAAAACCCCAGCGAACCTCACGATGTTCTGGTTTACCTGTAAGCTTTCTCTTTTTTTGTAGAAAGATGTTACCTGCGCATCATGGGATTTTTTTTGCTTTGGATTTTCATGGATTGCTATGCTGCTGACAGCAATGAATGTTCCCCTGACTTGTAGGATCATTTTTATCTAAAGTGAATAAGGAAAAATTTTATATGGTGTGGATTGGATTCCTTTTTGAGAAAGAAAGATTTGTGTTAAATTTTCATGGTTGTTGTAAGCCAGAAGTCAAGATGAGCAGTTTGCTATGACTTTCCAGAGCACGTACAAAAGCTAATGTGTTTCAACTTCCTATCCAATCCCATTCAGAAAACTCCAGTGAATGGCAGAGCTGAACATAGAGCAGATTTGCTAATCATTAACATTGTCTTGGTAGTTTCAGAGGTATCCCATCTTCACTGGTAGGGAGACTTCTTTATTTTAATTCAGACATCTATGTATGTTCTTTGATGATGTTATAGACTGGATAATTTTTTAATAAAATGTCTTGGAGACATTTGAATAAAATGGGGGCTGTTTTTCCCTATTGTAGACAAGGAATAATCTTTAATTCTGGGGCTAGATTTCAAGGAAAAGGCAATTCCCAGATTTGGCAGATGTGCCTCTGCCTGGGTGGTCCAAGACCTGTTTGGAAAAAGCATCAGAGCTGTAAAGTTAGACAGGGTGAATCTCATTTACAATAAGGCAGTGGAGAAGGATTCTTACCCTGAGAACAGTCAGGGCCACCACTATTTTGCAGGGCCATTTGCTGTGCCCTCTAATACTTGCCAGAACCAAAATTTTATGTTGTGTAGTAAAACTGGATGCAACACAGCTACATAAGAAATAGAAGTGAGTACTTGAAAGTGGGTGTACTGGGAAATTGAAGTGACAAAATAGAGTTTTCTTCTTACTTCTTTAAAAACAAAGATGTCCACTTCTTATTCTAGCATTTCAGTTAATTAAAATAGGTATCTAGCCACTACACATTGTCTTCATTGTTCTAAGAAAATAAATCTACTCCCAGAACATGCTTGTGGAAACAGAATGCTTGAAATATGGTACTTGCTCTTCATATTTCTGCCTCAGTAGCAAGTTCACATTTTTCCATATGGTCCATCTGTTGAGAGCAAAAACAAAATTTCTGAAGCATAAGCCATATTGTTCTAAACTGGTTTTATTCCTAACCAAAAAACCATGACTCAGATTCAAAACAAACATGGAATTTTCCAAGTAATATCTCTGGTTTTGTAAATCCCCTATTCTATTTAAAAAAAAAGGAAAAAAGCTCCTAAATTCATCTTCAGTTAAAAATCTGTCTATGTATTTAAAAAAAATTATTTTATAAAATATATAGTAATCATGTGGACAGGATCAGATGTTGCACTTATGGATACTGGTGTGAACTTCAAGAAAATACTCTGCTTTCAAGAGGCAGCCATGTGAAATGCTCGAGAAATGTGTGAAGAGATAGTAAAGCATAGATGTAGTACAGCTACATCTACGGTAGCATGTGTGTTCCCCACATGTATTTTAATGAAGGCCCAAGACCAAGCAAAACAAAGTCTCAAAATAGAACAGATGAAATAGGAAGCTTTGAGACTACTTAAATAAACTAGTGTATAAAATTTTCAGAAGCTTCATAGGAACATGAGTCACATTTTGAAAACTTCATAGACTTAGGAAACCTGGATGCTACTGGCTTCCTATGAGATGGAGATTCCTAGGTCATTCTGTTCACTTGGATATGTGTCCCCAAGTTCACTGAAGACAAAATTTTTCAATAAATGCAAAATTAAGACCAAAAATCCTTCTTACTTGAAAAAATCTATATGAATTTGATTTGTTACACTTTTAGAGTGTTCTTTTGAAGTATCATACCATGAAGGACTTCATAGTCTAACTGATTTCTGACTTGCAGACACATCTCTTCTAGTGGTTTTGTTGTTACTGGAGAATTAAATTTATGTCCAGATTTCATTGGATGAAAATAACGCTACTGTCTTAATAGAAATGTGCTGCTGCTTTTCTTAACAGCAAAAGAGTGAATTATGTACTTTTTAAATGATATAGCCATTTTCTATATCTGTCTTCATGTGAAAGCCTTTGTAGAGTAGAAATGGGCAGAAGTTTCTTCCAACCAGCGATTACGAAAGCAGAAGTTCCAGAGGTATTCATTCAAGAGATAGGATAGAAGTACTAGTTCTGACTTAGGCAATGAAATGCACTACTAAGTACTGTACTTCCCATGGAAATAAAAACATTTTTTGTTCTTGCACAATGCATTTGTTTGTAAGCAGTGAATGAAATGGAAATATGAGTTCCTGAACCCTTCAGCCATTCCTGTCCTGATGAAAAACAGTTTGATGTTATGTGTTCAGTGTCCACTGAAGACATGCAAATGCTGCTCTTTGCAACTGCTGTGCGTAGAGGGAAAAAATGCAATTCTTCTATTATATGTGGTTCAGTATTTTGGTTTTACCCAGTTAATACAATAAATAAATGGTCCAAGTAGCCTTTTTTAAGGCAGAAAGGAAATTATAAGGTTCTCACAGCACAAACATATACTTTTCGCACTAAGTTGTTTGACCTCAACTTTTGCTACTGTCATAAAGGAAAATGGTACATGGATATGATCTAGAAAAGAAAGTAACAACAAAAAATAACGTCTGAAACTTTGAGTAGGACTCAAAGGAAAGGAAAGGACACCATCTCAAGCTGATTGTAAAAGTGCAGTCTACAGGAAGCAACCTTCCAAACTGCACTGGAAACAGTGCTGCAGTGCACATCTGAGCAATAAAATGCCTTTAGCACTCACACATCATCATAAGCAGGGAGACTCATCTCAGCTTTCCTCTCAGCTGGCCCACCCTGGGCCCATTCTCAAGGGCAGGTGCTGCAGCCCATATGGTGGCAATGGTTTCAGAGCAAGTATAAACACACCTGAACTGTTTTCGGCGCCATCTCAACAGGGCTGATCCTGCTTGCTCTGGAATTGATTTCAGCATTGTCTATACCAGTGCTCAAGTTGTTTTCATCACCTCCACAGCTGCACCAACATCTGAAAACAAGCACAGACGAAGCAAGCAACCACCAGCAGTCAATGGCAGGAGGAAAACATAAGGCTTTCAGTCGTGTTCCTTGGGAATTTGTAGGGTTGAGCCTGACGAGCAAGATGTAAAGGTCCCTGTGAACTGAAAGCAAGCATGTGCAAATGCCAACTTCCCAGGGACAGCTGTGTAACAAGATCACAATAGTGCAAGTTATTTTTACTCTTGATTCAGTAACACAGATCACAATGCTTTCTATCAAAAGCATTTTGCCTTCTATAAGATACACAAAAAGTCTTCTGTCATGCCCACCAATAGCATCTTCTAAGGACAGAGATATCCTTGTTGCATTTTTCTCAGCTAAATTTAACTGTGGAAACTGGGATCTCTCCACACTGGGTACTTATCAAAAGATGTGACCTTGGCTCTGGAGAAATTGAACTCCCTTCCTTAATAAACAAATATATCATTATAGCAAATCAGCTCCAAAGAATCATCTGCAGATCCTCAAAATATAATAATTCTGTCATGGTTTATTTAAACAAGATACTAGTGTTTATCCCTGACACTGGTGCTCTGCCAAAGGAATTTTCTGAAAGTCTCACTTGTGCAAGGGCAGCATCCCTGTTTTTCAGGGCTAGAGGCAATTGTGAGAAAGCGGAATTTAAAATATTGGGACAGCTTTCAGCACACATGAAACTCAGATGGGTAGAAGAGGTGGAGGATTCTTCTGACCAACACGCATTTGCAAATAGGAGCACTTTTTAGCACCTGACAAGTAAACGATGGAGAAATTTGAAGAAGAGGCTAGCATCCTATCATCAGCAGGACAAAAAGAGTGAGAGATTCTTGCACCATGGCAAACTCATCACAAAGACAGGCAGTACAAGTGAGATGTGTTGAAGGAAGCTGGTATCAGGTAATTTCAGGTTCCATGCTGAGCAAGAGTGAGGAGAAGGAGGAAGAGCCACGATTGAAATCTGCAGATAATCAGTGTGGTGGACAGTCATTCACACCTAAGTCTGAAGCACAAGAAGCCTGCACTGCTCTAGTGATATTTTGGGAGCCTGAGCCCTGCCCCAGAACGGAGAATGAAGATGAAGGAAGAATTGATGGGCAGCAGCAGAAATGATGGGCAAATCACAGTAGAGAAATCCCTTCTCTATGATCAAGGGGAAAGCTGCACTGAAGTTTTCTGCAGAAGAGCTGATGAACTGAGCGGACAGACAACTGTGGGGCTGCAAATCTTGAGAGCACTTCTGTCCCCTCATTTTACTTATTGCCTGGACTGACTTTTTATCTTTTTGTGAGCCATGTTGAATATACTTCCCATTGGGTTTGACTTTGTCTTCTCACTTTTTGGATTTTTTGTGGCTTTTCTGTGATTGCTGCATTAACTAGTCCTCCTCAAAGCAAACTACCAGAAGGCACAACATGCCATCACAGAAATAGGGAGATCGTGGTATTTTCATAGATTTTATGTGACTAATGAAAGGAACAGTCTAAATTGTTATGCACTGCACTGCAAATTACAAAAAAGAACTCAATCTGGTCCCTTCATGAGGTGGAATAAGCAGTAAGCTGGTACACATTTTGCTAGCCAGGAGTCTTCTTTATTTTTCAAAACAGGCAAGCAAAAAGACTTTTTTTTTCCCTCTGATGGATTTTTGCTGTAAATTTTTGCAAAGTTTTAACTTCTGGAAAGGTTACACTTTCTTGCCTCTCTTCTGATCATTTTTCACTAACACCTAACCAGGAGGTCACTTAATGCACTCGCACTCCATAGACCAGCAGATGTAAGTCTGTTAGTGCAGTGGTTTTGGTGTACTATTGCTTATCACGTTTTTGCCCTTTAGGTGCCAACCTGGATTCACTGGAGCAAGATGTACTGAAACTCTGCCCATGAAAATCCAAAACCAAGAAAGTATGTTAAAATAATCTGAACTTTGCTTTCTTCCCCAACTACAGCAACAAAATCAATAGTACTTGGTGTTTTCACAGTTCAGCTGGAACCGGCCTCTTTACTCACTAATTTGTGACCTGATTTTCTGAAGTACAATCTGTACACCATGGCATCATTGACCTCCAAAATATTTCTCATTTGTGTGATTTTTGATCTTTCCATTCATTCACAGATGCATTTGTTTTGCACACACTGGCAGTTTTCCTGTTTGGGAGACTGCTGCAAAGTGCAACACTAAAAGACCAAACTCATGGAGATGAGTATGTACAGATCTTGTGTCCTTGCTGCCTTGTGGAAAGAGCATCCTAAAACCAATTCGGGTCTCTGGAATGGTGAATTTCCGTCTCAGATCTTGAAACACGCTTTGATCTGGATTGGTTTGGTTTTGGCTGGTTTTGCAAGGGGGATTTCTTTACATTTCCACAGAGCAAATGACTTGCTCCCAACATCCTGCGCTATTTTGACACGCTAAACCGAGATTCAGTTTCTGAAAGTGAACTCACCAAGTCATATCAGTTCACACTGAAGGAGCTTCTTTCTTAGCATATATTCACCTCTTCTCTTTTCTCTGTTTTTTTCTCTACCATTTTTTTTTGTTTGTTTTTCCTCTCAGGTGCCCAAATGAATTTACTGGTGATCGCTGCCAAAACTACGTAATGGCCAGCTTCTACAGTACGTCCACTACTTCTCTGTCTGTGCCGCAGTAGAAGCATGCTCAGTCGGTGCTGCTTTCTTGTTGCTGCATCTTTCCTCCAGTTTTGTTTTTTTTTTTAATCTGTAACTAGATTTGTTGCTTAAGGCCTAATATTGATTGTCTCTGCCTGCTGCATGAAAATTATAACAAAAAGCAATTGCAAATTATAACAGAAAGCAATCCTGAGATTGTTTGGCATTGAGGGTATGGGGAAATGCAAGACTTAGGAATGCTGTGAAATTAACACTGAATGTGTGATATGGACTCCCTGCTATCAAGCAGAAAAAGTACAAAAATGACACTTTGAAAGTCTCTCATTTTATTTGCCACAAAACACTTATAAGTCATGATACAAGCCAGCACTCCCACAACCAAAGGAGGGTTAGCTAGTCCTCTACTTACATATGAGATTTGCGTTTGGAGCTAGAGGTTAAGGGCAGTTGAAGTGCTTACATTGTTTCCAGTGAGCATGTGCCAAACAGAATCAAATTGTTCTTCCTCCTCATTGTTCAGGCTTCAGTGGAAAGGGCACAGACAGAGAAGGAGAAGGGGGAGAGATGACTTAAGCAATGGGGTCTAGCGTATTTTGGGTATATCGTGGGTAACAGGTGCAAGAGATTAATTGGCCAGATGAAAGTGTCAGACACGCACATACACAGACTGCTAGAATCAGCACTGCAGTCTCATCCCGTAAGACTTCCCATGGAGGAGTGGGCTAAGTATTATCACTTGACAGGGAGTAGCAGGAGGTACACTCTAATTTCGCTCATTGGCTATAGCAAAATCAAAGGTAACATATTAGACAATTTCTTAGGTCTTACATTTAAATGCATGTGTACTACTCACAATCAATTGATGCTCACAATTAATTGTTTCTGGCATCAGAACATACTGTGATCTAAAAGCAGTATTATAAAAACTATTTTTTTGATGGATTACTAGCCAGCACAGAAAGACTATAGGCTAGCTTGATTTAATTTCCATTGGTATATAGGACAAAAAGCTGTAAGCACATGCTGGACATTTCGGAGCCTGAAGAAATGCACAGGTTCTCTCTTATACTGATGGATGAAAAACATCCATACATAATTCATACTTTCCATCATGGAAGCTACCCATGTAAATCCCAAGAGTGCTGACTGGGGACCAGACCTTCCAGCACTCAAGTGGGCATTTTATGCCCTGTTTTAAAAGCTTTATTTGTGTGAATTATATTTAAATGCCTCTGGTAACTATGGATTTAATATTTTTTATGCTGTTACAGTATTGGTTTACAGAATGTTTCTGTGGATTGTGCTGCAAAGTGCAGTTAAGATTTTCTGATCTTAGAAGAATCATTTAAAAGGAGGTGATATAAAAATATGAGGTCCATCATTTGATGCTGAATTTTATCTGAAAACAATAGAAGAATTGTATGTTGATTATAAATTCATTTTCCAACCTAGGAGAAAAAAAGTTAGGGTGGGTTTTCATTCATTTTTCAATTTCCTAACCCTGATTGGGATTTTTAAAGACACCAGATTGAGATTTTCTGAAGTTGCCTGCATGGAAAAGGCACAGATGCCCTTGACTTGCTTCAAGAGTTACACTGAGTTGTTAGTACTTAAGTTGGTCAAGCCCTTCCTTTCTTTGAAATGCAGAGGCAGGAGAGCATGCCCCTACCTCCCCTGGGCCACTCTGAGAGCCCCAGCCAATGGCTATGAGATTCTGGCACTCCTGCCTGTCCTGCATCTGCACTGCAACATCTGGTTTCTTACACTGCTAAAGATCTTGAAATGACACTTTTGGAAAGGGTCCACTGAGGGCACGTTTGTACTTAACTAAAAAAAAAAAAAAAAACAAACAGTGAAGAAGCATTTATATGACTTTTTATTTTTACATCCAAAGCAGACCAGATCATACTATTTAACAGAGAACTTCAGTGACCTTTCTCTAAAGGCAAATATTGCATCTGAGGCTTAAAGCCGAGCTCATATTTTGCACCAAGTGTTGTGGTTGATTAACTTAGCTCTGTAGATGCAGCTTTTGCACAGAGCAAATTGGGATGCTAAACAGCATTAAGTGCTAGTAGGAAACAAAAGTGTATGTGTGAACTATACAGCTATCCAATTTCACTTGCGTTCAGAGGGGTCTCTCCTCATTTGGAAAGAAAGTCAGTGGGGTTCCAAGCCAAGCTTGCCTACTGATGAGCTGTTACTGTCTCAATTTGGCTGTTAATGAAAATTGTCCTCAGAAATCTGCCCTGGAGTTGGTATTTGAGAGTCCTGAAGTTACTGGGCTGAGGACATTTTTCCAGCTTGGAATAAGGCACTGGTGGGCATTCTGGAAATGCCCTGTCACACCAGAGTGCACGGCTAATTGGCTTATCTTGACTCATCTCAGGAGCCTAGCTGGCAGACCCTGTAGTGTCCTTTCCTTGAGCACAGCAGTCACAGCTGCTACCAGGCATGCTACCCTGGGTTTTTGCTCTGACTGCTTTGACTTTGAGGCTCATGGTCCATCACTGGTCCATAAGACAGCAGAGAGCAGTCCACAGATTGTTGCAAAAATGGATCTGCTCCATGCAGATATATTTGCTGTGACGGAATGTTCACATATTCGCTCCATTGAAGTCAGTGAATCAAGGCAAATGGAGGAGAGCAAATGTAATGAGTTAACATTAAAAGTTTTGGGTAATTTTCATGTAGTTAGGCATGAGAACACTTGTAGCAACACTGTGCAGAATGATCCCTGTGATAAGAAATAGTGATAAAGCCATGAATTAATAGAAGGTTGAGGAAACTTCTTTAAGAGTTTCATCACAGATAAACCCTTTGTCCTCTTAAATATCCCTGATGGACCAAGGACCCCACCCAAAGGTCCAGTGGACTTGCTTACTTCACTAGTTAACTGTTATATGTGAATTGTGAATTTCAGTGGTATGCTGTGGGCCCTCTTGGGCATTAGCTGAACACAGTCCATGCCTTCCTTCAGCATGGAGCACCACTTTAAACCATATCCATTTCAGCTCTGCCATCCCTGATGAGCAAGGGGGACAGTACCAGGAGGGGCAGAAGGAGTTTTCTTTTTAGATGATAGCCCTGTCTTGTATTGTCATGGTGCACCTGCCTGAGGCATTAAATGGGCCAAGAGTTGAGAAAAGCTCCAATATTCTAGAAGGATGCAGTTACTATGTGATGGCCTTGCTTTCTCGGCCTTTTCATACAAACTACAGATCTTCAAAAGCTCGCCTTTAGCTATTCTACTATCTCAGTATTTCCCATTTTCTATATATTTTTCAAGTAGTCACATCTGTATGAGGGTAGTAGACAATCTTACCCGACATTTACATTTTCTAAAGCCTTTCAGCACTCTAAATTGTACACTTTATGTGCTGAGACCAGGACTCCTAAATGAACAGATTTGAAAAATGCTATTGTCCATCTTTTGCTCAACATTTAGAAACACAGGTTCTCACTATAAACTGCTCAGTTAATGTTCACTAAGGGCTAAAATTGCTATGACAGGGTACTTAAATTATGAAAGGACAAATTTTCCATGCTTCTGAGATTTGAAGCAATTGTCACTTTTACAGGAGCCATAGGATTTAACATATCAACTTCAAAACCAACTTTGCAACCTGACTGCAATTGAAATGAGCCAGATTTTGGATCCGAAGTGTAATTTAAATGTCACAAAGAGACCATATTCCAGTCCCTCAAATAGAAATGGCTGACACACAGGGGCTCTGCTGTGTGATAGTTTGGGTAATTGAGTTTGTTTTCAATTGAAATTGCATGAAGAAGAATTTATATTTTTTTAGAATTTATCGTTACCTACAGACAGAAACATGACACATTGATGCTTCAGATTTGAAGTTGGTCTCCCTGGACCTCTCTGCTGTTGCAGTTGATCCAATGGGTCCTTCCTTGGCCAGGCGCAAGGTCTCTGCAGAAACCTGAGGTAGTGCTCACCCCACCCTGGGCACCATGTCTCCAGGCTACCCACCCACCTGAATCCATACAGTAGACATCCCAAACTCTTGAGTGCCCAGCAGCTGTGGCACGCCACTCATAAACAGAGCATTCAGGTCTGGAGGATTCTGTTCCACATTTCCATGCACCATCCTCTTGTTCTCTAGACACTGCATCTCAGCAGGCTACAGTAGATCCAACAAGTTGTAGTTTTAAGTAACTTTGGGGGGAAAAAATTGCTTCCCAGGTATTTTTTCCTGCAATACTGGCATGTCCCCCCAGTCACAACCAGAATGAAAACTGAGTTGTTAAAAAAAATTAATTGTATTTGTTCTTAGAGCACCTAGAGAAAAATATTCAATAGAAGCCACACTGCATGTAAAAAGCATGCAAAAATATCAGGCTGAGTAGGAAAATATCAAAAACAATCACCCGTTTATAAAATGAGAAGTGTTGGGACATTCTGCTTATCTGATCTAGGGAATGTAACTAGGAATACCATAGATAAGTAAGAGCTACATAACATGTAGGTTTGAATAAGCAATGCATGTTTCTTCAGCATGTTTTCTTGTTAGGCCTTTCAGCCAGAATACGTTCCCATTTTAAATACCAACTTCCTATTGAATTATATGAAATACAAACTGCATGATATGAATGACTTCCCTAAAATTAAACTACCTTCAAGCTAGGTGTCTTATCTATAAGCAAGCATAATTACAGCAATGTATATGCATGGGCATGTCATTCATTTTACTGAAGACTTAATCAAGCTTTCTGTGCAACTAATGTATATCATTAGCAGAGTTCAGGTAGGCATGTGATACTGGCTCTTTAGGAAGAGACCTGGATGGATTCCAACTTAACCCTTAAAATGTTACTGATTGGCAACAAAGAATTGACATTCCCCATGTGTGCCAACTACATTATAACATCAATTTGCCATGAAATTACCCCTGGATTTAAATTTCACAGCACACGGGAACAAAAAAAGGCAAGAGCCACCATGGCTGTGGTGTTGGCCCCATGGGAAGGGTCTCCTAGGGTACCTGCTGGGGGGAGACTTGTGCTCCTCCTTACCCCCAGCTGCTGGGGCCTGGGAGCGCTGATTTAGGTGTGTGATTTGTGTAAAGGGATCAGGCCCTGCACCCCAGGGTCCATCCAGCTGGTCAACAAGTTGTTCTGCCAACGCAGCACAGTCCAAAGACAGGGAAAAGGGGTTGGCTCCTCATTTTCCAGAAGCTGGAGGCCTGCTGCAGTCAATTTGCAAAGCAGAGGACTCCCACTGCTGAGTAAGCCCTGCCATCTACCTCCAGGTCACAACCTACAAGAGCAAGGATATGCATTCTGGGGACAGAAGCAGGGCCAGAAGGGAGAGCAGTGCACAACCCATTTGCAGGGGTGTGCTGCCCTTTGTAGAGCATCCCTTTGCTGTCATGGTCCCATGTGAAACCAATCAGCCACTGCACGTGGCACCCTCAGGCCACAGCCCTGTTCATCTCAGTAAGATCTTAAGGGTTAATGGTTCCTGCTGCATTCTCTGGACTGTGGCTGCTCAGATGCCCCCACCATGTATACATATTTTTGTGTATAAGCCTTGCAGAAGGTCTGGTCACATAGCTAAGAAGGGTGCACTTGGGCACAGCCCATGTAACCACGAGCCCCCTTATCCTGTTCCATGTGCAGACACAGAATAGCTGTAATTCTCATATGTAATTTATTTTAAAGTACAGTGTATTGCTCTTTTCTGAAACTTTTTCCTTTTTCTTTCTTTTTTTGACAACTTTCTGCATTGGCAGAGCATCTTGGGATTGAATTTATGGGTATGGACCAATCATTCCTTTTAGCCTGCAGATTGTAGACCCTGACAGATAAACCCCCTTTTATTTTTTTTTTCTACACCTCCCCTTTTCAATTCCTAACCAATTTCTTTATGCTTTAGAAGGGATCATACAGCTATAACAACCCTTGTCAAAGTGTTAGTGGAGATCAGTTCACTAAATGTAATAGTGACAGGATATTCCAGACTTAAGGAGTTCTAGGAATTTCTGAAGTGATCATAACGAAGTGTACATTCCTTTTTCTGCTGTATAGTTTTGACTAGTTTTGACATCTGTTTTTTGGTGAGCTTTTCTAGGGTTGCTAGGTTTTGGAAACACTGTTAAGTTTTAGGCAGAATAACTAACTAGTGTATTAAAAAGAGAAACTTATGGCCACTAAAAATTCTGCAAATTTTCAGTGTTGAGCACTGATTTTCAAGTGAAGTTTTATGTCTAAACCCACATCTAGGTGGTTACACATCATGTGTACATCAGTTGCCTATACATAGCTGTAAATGATATGCATATATACATTCCTTTCTAGGTCTGTAAATTCGAAGTGGACTGAAAGTTATTTAGTAATTCAAATAGAAGTTTACAGCTAGACTCCAGATCCTCAAGTCAGCAAATATATTCAAAATTTGTAAAACTAAACTCAACAATGACATTGGTAGTGGGTACTATTTCCATATTTCAGCTTTAAATATATTGGAAATATATCTTATAAGTCTTGTTCATGAATAGACTGTACTCATCTGACTACATATTTGTATTCAGGGGTACAAATACATTTTTTTGTTTGGAATCTCCTATAATTGTTGGTAAATGTAAAAAAAAAAAAAAAAAACAGATGGTGAGGCAGTTTTAGTTCACATTCTTATTGAAAATGCCCCCATAAAATGTCATTAGCTTAAGCTGTGAACTGTGGAAAACCCATTACAAGCCCAAAGTTTAAAAATCACTCACAACCCAGCTTATTTTTGTTTTTAATATTATTATCCTAACATAGCATTAATTCTTACACATAAGTATTAGATTGTAGTGGAAGATATATGTCTACATTAACCTATAAGGATTTAAATTAAAATCATTTTAAAAACTGATATGCAAATTTTGCTTTATATATGAAATTACATCAGCAGAACAATTTCTTGGAATTAATTTCTTTTAAAAATCCCCAGAGATCTGTAAGAAGAGAAACTTTAAAACAGAGCAAATTTAAGAACTTATGTATCATCAGTTATGTGTAAATTAGAGTGATGTGAAATTAATTGCATAATATGCGTAATTGAAAGGCTGCACATTTAATATCTTGACTTAAGTCTTACATTGATTTGATTTTCTTGTCATTCTGTAGGGGAAAAAAATTATTGAATTTTTTTTTAATACTTAACGGGCTAAAATATTTTCTTAATTCTCACTGCACATACAATTCTTTATGGACTTTCCTGCAAGGCTGCTATAGATCTTTTTCAAGACATTTTAATCATCATGTATTGTTTATCTGGGTGTCACTAATGGACTCTGTAAATGTTCACACTGGTCAGAGAGAGAAGGCAGTTTCGGGGCAAGATGTTGTATAACTGCAAGTGCCCCACAGGAGTTCTTTGAAAAACTCCTCTTGGCCTTAAAAACAGAGAGTCCAAGGCTTGTCTTTGAGGTACCATGCAATCTGCAGAGTCTTGCGCAGGATCCCAGTCCTGTCCCAGCCACCAGCATCCCCTGTCACCCACACTGGCCCCTGCAGAACAGCAGGGCATCCCCGACTTGGCCCCTGCTGTCCCGTCAGCCAGGAGCACGGCCAGGTTTACAGGAGAGCTTGCTGGTTTGCTATGCATGACATGCTCAGGTGCATGTGCCTTCCTAGGCAGACCTTTCCCCAGAATTTTAGGGAAGGCATGGCAGCACCACTGTTCATGCACACCATGCCAAGCTGCATTGTCCTCAGGGCCTTGTTTCAAAGGGCACAGAAAGGAACCAAGGCTATGAAAGCAGATCCAGGGGTTTAATATCCCATGCCCATCAACACCTATAGTCCCAGAAGATGTGCTGGTGCTAGGAGCGTTGCTCAGGGCTGCACCCAGAGCCGTGCCCCCTCTCTGCATCCCCCATCCCCTGCAGTGAGTGAGCACCCAGAAACGTCCCAGGCAACAAGCCTCAGCCCACTGGCAAACTCCGTCAGGCCATCACCAGCCAGCTGCCCAGCTCATTTGCAACAGCCTCAACCTGCAGCAAACCTCCTGGAGTCAGTGCAGTTACCCCTTCAGTGTAAAAACTGAGCAGGGGGTCCACTGTTAATTAATCTTCTGCTTCGTCTCCCTTGCCCTCCAAAAAAAACGGGTTGATACGTCACTATTCATTTTGCTTTCGTAAGCTAACAGCTGACAGCATGACAATTAAAAAAAATAATAATAATTCAAAGCATTTCAAATTAGCCCCTAAATTGCTTAGCACAATTCTCCTGTTTCCTGTGACATCCTCATAATACACCATTTCCATGGCTAACTAATAAGCGCTTTCAGAAGGGGCAAAAACGGGAAGGGGATCAAGTGCCACTAACTAGCCTAGGCGAGGAGTTATGCTGTATGAGAAATCCCTTCACACTCTGCTTCAAATTTTTTTTTTTTGTCCCCAAGCATTTCTTCTTTCTGTTTTTTTCCAGTTCCAAGCATGCTGTGCCAGGCCTGCAGCTGACTTCTCTACCCTTTTTTCCAGTCTTTCCCTGTATTTCACCTTCCTCTTTTTCTTTGTCCTGCTTTGGTTTGGTTTGGTTTGGTTTGGTTTGGTTTGGTTAGAGTTTCAGCCCTTTCTTTCTTCCCTTTTTTGACTTTCTGGTTTTGGAGTTACATTTACTTTTCTTTAATACATTTTTGCAGCATCCTAGTTTTACCAAACTCACTTCTTCTCTTCCCTTCCCCCTCTTTGTTAATAATTAGTGCTATTAATTTTGTCTGACAGTGCTCGTGACCTGTTTGCTGGTGTTTGGTTTACCATGGGTTTGGCTTGTAAGAGAAATTTGTTCCATGTTGTGGTGCATTGTATCAGAGAAATTAAGATTTATTTTTGTTTTTTGGCTTGTTGCATGGAGTATTTGCCACTTGCCCACAGCGACTTCCAAACAAAACAGACAAGCTCAGGAAACACATTGGAGGGAAGGCTCCCAGTTCAGTAAGGAGTATTTTCCCCTGAACTGGTGTGTCATTTATGACAACACAAGATTTGGACAGGGACGTACGGCACATGTGAGAGACCGTTGTGCACCTCTGTACCAACCCCAGATGCAAGTCCCTTCCAGCAGGAATAATGCTGGCATTTATCCCAAATGTAGTGCAAAGCCATGCAGCTCTAATTCATCCATTTATTTTTAATCACCTGCTGGTATTCTGACTGTGGTTGATATTGCAGATCACGATTGATTTGTCTGCTTAATCAAAAATAAGACTTGAATAAAGCTAGACATCCATTTTTGTCCTAACACCAGGAACACAAATCCACATCTGTAAAGCGTCAGCACAGAATGCGCCTCTGTTTCAGAGCTTCTTACGTAACATTTCCCCAGCAGAACACTCAGTAGTGCTCTCTGCCAAGCATGAGCGAGGCTGGAAAGCATCAGTAGCTCTAGCCCAAACATTAGCAGTGCTACTAACACCTTTATAAAAATGAAATATCTCTGATGAATGAGATTGGCAACAAGCTGTCATCACTGAGCAACCTGCCACCCTAGACAGAGAGTTCCTTTGTTGGTCACAAAGGGATACAAGTTGAAACTCTGCATTTCTCTCACACAAGGCACTGCTGGTCATTGATACTGCTGTGTTTTAGGAGGAGCACTGAAGAAAGAGTCTGAATTTTATGACCAGAGCTCAAAACCTGTCTTCGTTTCCATTGGTGGTATAATTACAAGCCAAGCTCATGTCTCAAATGTAGAAGAGTATTTTGAAATCTCTCATGTAAAGACAGCTGAGATATAAATTGATGTGGGACCAGAGGGATATTGGATATGAAAACAATCTAAAAAAGATAACAAGAAAATAAATTTCTCATAAGACCTGTAAAAATGGCTTTCATTCCAGCTGTCTTTGCAAAACTTCCAAAGCATTTGCAAATTCATGTTATTACCTTACCACAGTGCATTTTTATTTCCAGCAAATGCTGTGTTTGTCAATTGTGAAGTTATTTCTTAGATATTATTCCCGTTGGCTTTAACAAAAAAAAAAAAGTGGCTTTTGACTGTAATTGTTCTCATCCCCAGTATTGGGTCAATAGTTTGTGGTGTAGTCCTGTTCTCCTTGCAGTCAAAAATGAGCCTGCCTGAAGTGTGGTGGTGGCTGTGTCTCGGTGTGGCTGTGTGAATCTGTGCAGTGGTTTGTAGCATGACAGATGTCGTGAGCTCCTTGCCCAGCCATCCTCCATGTTGTGACTTTCTCTGTTTTTGTCCCTTTCTAGAAGCTGAGGAACTGTACCAGAAACGGGTGCTGACCATAACTGGCATTTGCATTGCTCTTCTAGTAGTTGGCATCATGTGTGTGGTGGCCTACTGCAAAACCAAGTAAACTTTTCTCTTCTATTTCATGTCTGTGGTTGTTGGTCAGGGCCTTCCCAGTTGGCTGTAGCTTCTCTGGGTATAAGGTTGTATCTGGGTTTCTCAGGAGGTGAGCTTAAGAGATAAACTTGTGACCAAGGTACTTTGGTCCAAGCCAGATGAATACAGGTCTCCATGTCCATCAGCAGTGCAAAAATAAGACAGGTATCTGAAAGGTTTCTCAGTCTTCAAATGTAATTTGCAACTTTTTGTCCTTTTGTTTGTTTGTTTGTTTGTTTGTTTTTCTATCACCCATTTCAGCTGGTTTCCCCAGCTGAAAAGGAACAAACTCTAACACTGGAATCATGTTGCTCTCCAGCAGTAAATTTTATGTATAAGCCTAATTTGTTTGTACTTGAGACACGATTAATGATGCTAAAAGTTACTATACACAAAAAGACAAAAAATTGAACACGAAAGTGCTCTCAATGCAAAAGTAGGCATTTAAATGCATTCTGTGAGTCTCTAAATTAATGGGGGTGACTCTCAAACATGCATGAGGCACTCTGGACCATAAATTACACAAAACATTAGCAGAATTTCTTCTGCCAGAACTTCTGGCTGCTCTTATAAATCTCCCCACCAAAACACAGAAAACCCTTATCATAAATAGTCCACATTTGTATAAACCTGATTTACTGTTTCAAGGCTTGATTGGCAGTTGGACTGTTGTTTTTTGTTGTAAGCCCCTCCAATAATGGATGTGTTAAAAGTGGGGGAGGAGAGAGATCACTTGTGCCTCTCAGTGAGAGTCCAAACACATACACACAACTGCTCTCACCCATAACCTTGTGCCAGTGTCAGTGGGGAACAACTGAAACTGCAATAAAAGATCAATTACTGCTTTTAAAAATCACATCTCCATGTATTTCAACAAACATTTAGTCAGGATCCTGAAGTGTGGCTTTCTGCATAAAGAGTCCCCAGAATCCATCAGAGGTTTGGATGCTTTTTTTTGCCCCAGACATCAGCAACCACTGTAAACTAAAAGTTAAGTGTTTTCAAACACAACTTTGAGAGTGCCACACCAGGATATGGCCCTCCAAATGCAGCAGTGATACCAGACTGTTATCTGTGAGGTGATTTCCATATGCTCTTTTCCCTAAATAGGGGAAAACTCAGAAACCAAGAGAAATTCTGTAATGGTGCTAGGAGAACAACCAGTGTAGTAGCTTAGACTTTGTTGGTCTCCTTGCAAAATATACTGCTAATCAATTGCCAAGGCAGTATCTTCAGACATTGAGTCTGAATTCAAAGGTACTTTATTTGCAAATCATTTACACGAAGGAAAAAAGCTTCTTAAGTGAAGTACATACTAACTTCCCCATTCTTCTTTCTTCACAGTTTTGTGTTTTTTCTTTTTTTAGTTAGTGTCCTTTTACCAGAGGACAAACAGCACAGATAGAAGCATGCAAACACAAATACATTTGTCACTGAACGTGGGAAGTAATGTGGTTTTCTGGGGATGGATTCCCAGGTTACATGTACCAGGATTTCAGTCCTGTAGTAGATAAACTTCTTCTAGAACTCACTTTCTCTACTATGTAAAGGAATTCAAGTTGTTCTGAGCTCCCAAGGTCTCCAGAGTCTCATGAAGGGGAACTGTGAAATTGGGTTAAAACCTTGCTTGTGTGCTGCTTCTCGGCCCAGCAGGTCTTTGGGTAGCTCAAATGTCTCCAGGTTCTGCACTGTCAATACACCTTAACTAAGATGATCATGCCTGGTTATCCTCAAAGCGCAAAGTCCACATGGATCACAGACTGTATCCTTCTGAGACAGGAGCATTTCCAAGACAGATGTATCTGTGTACGCCATCCATGTGATGTGATATAAAGTAAGCACTTTCCACTATCCAGGCACATAAAGCACAGAGGAAATGTGTAAAATGCTCTGTGTAAAGTCATGTTTTCTTTGTCTTTAAGCTTTCGTGGCTATCAAGCTTCAGCATATTTATTGCCCTCCCTCACTCCTTTTTGTAAAGCTTGGAATTGTGCCCTTGAGTTCAAAACAGGATTAAAAATAGTTATATCTTACACTGTCCTACCCTGCCAACACTATCTGCACTTCTGCATATGGCATAGGGAGTTTTATGTATTTTAGCTTTTGCCACAGCCAAAGTCATATGCATTCCATGGTGTGTTGGAGCCTGCATCCTCCCTTTACTGCCCTGGATTCTGTGACAGTATGGTGGAAGTTCTCCAGTGTAATGAGAGAAAACTGGGTAATATTGATAAATTAAGTCTGATATTGAATAGTCCTTTCTCTGGTTATTTATTTTGGTGTTCTATTTAGTGTGTTCTGCGCAGCCTTCACAGTGCCAGGTTTTGCTATGCTGTAAGTTTTGTTGCTGACAGCTTGTAATGATCTTCCGAAAAGTTCTTCTGAGGAGGGCTGGAAGGATTACAGAATCACAGAATCATTTAGGCTGGAAAAGACCTTTGAGATTGAGTCCAACCTTTGCCTGACAACCACCTTATCAACTAGACCATGGCACTAAGTGCCGTGACAATCATTTCTTGAATACCCCCAGGGATGGTGACTCCACCATACCCCTGGGCAGTCCAATGCTTAATAACCCTTTGCATGAAGAAATTCCTCCAAGTGTCCAACCTGAACCTCTCCTGGCACAGCTTGAGGCCATTTATTCTTGTCCTGTTGCTACTTTCCTGGGACAAGAGGCCATCGCCTACCTGGCTACAGTCTCCTTTCAGGTGGTTGTAGAGAGTGATAAGGTCACCCCTGTGCCTCCTTTTCTCCAGGCTGAACAACCCCAGCTCCTGCAGCCGCTCTTCAAAGGGCTTACATGTTATTAGCAAGTGGGGATACAGCAGCTAAGGACAGGAAACAGTAGGAGCATCAAAGTCAGCCAGTGATCATGTCATTAGTACATGGATAGTTCTACTAAATGCATTAGCAGCCATGGCATCCACCTGGTAATCATTAGGTTCCAGAGCAAATCTGATGTTGCTGAAACAAAGCCTTCCAGAGCTGCCAGGAAGTCTGCAGGCTCAGGCCTGTCTCATATTCTCACTTTGGATTTCTGAGGCTTCCCCTGCACACTCTTCACTTCTTTAACACATTTATGTATTTGAAGTACACTGTTGGGTTAAGGGATGAATCCCACCAATGAAGTGTGTAACTGCCACATCACAAAGCCTGTGTTCCAGTGTCTGCAAGCAAGCCCTGAGGCACAGACACCTCGGCTCCATGTGCTGATCACAGAGGCATAACTCGATGGGCTGTCAGAAACCTTGTCTTGGTCCTTGTGAGGGTGTCAGGGTGACTGGGTTAAAAGCTCTCCCCCCTCCCTTCTGAGTGCAGAGAAGAGCTCCTCCTGAGACAGAGCATTGCTTAGAAATGGCTTCCCTTTTCCTCTCACTTATTCCCGTCCCCCTGTGTCCTGCTCACTCCTGGAAGGGATCCCAAATATCCTTCCCCCTGTGCAGGTCCCCACAGCTCCAGCTGCAATTAGACCTGAGGTTTTCAGAGTTACACTGAGCTCTAGCAGCAGAGGAGAAAATTCTGGCAAAAAAAGTGATGTTATATTATTGTCACCAACATCAATATGCTGAAAGGTGCAGCTGCTTTCCTTTTGTCTATTAAAATCATTTCCCTGTTTCATGCACAGGAAGCAGAGGAAGAAGTTGCATGACCGCCTTCGGCAGAGCCTGCGCTCGGAAAGGAACAACGTGATGAACATGGCCAACGGGCCACACCACCCCAACCCACCACCGGATAACGTCCAGCTGGTCAATGTAGGTTTCACTGCCCATGTTCCAGCCTAGGCCACCAGTGCCTCAGGAAAGCTCACCCCACAGCTTTTAAACATCTACCTGCTGCAGGCTGGTGACTGATTGCTCTTGGCTTTCTCCACACGGAAAAAAATTGCTACCGCAAACTACTGCTGTCTCCTCCATCAGAGAGTAGTATTTTCGGTGTATCTGATGGTAAAGGGGCATTGCCATGTCTCTGTCTATTGGGACTTCTCATTCCATTTTTAGATACGTTTTTATAGCTTGATTGGGATGCCAACCTTTGCTACTTTCCTTATTGGTCTCCTCCTGTTTTGAGTCTAGATGGGCTATGTATGCAGAGGTGTACATGGATGTTCCAGTATGTGTGTCAGTATGGTTTCTGCATGTATTTGAGTGACAAAATTTGTGCTTTGGCACATGTAAAAGACGCAAATCTGGGAAGGAGGGATTGGCAGTTATGTATACAAATGTGCTGTGACTTACAGTTTGTAAACCTGAGGTTTGTCTGGGTTTTTTCAGCAGTACGTTTCGAAAAATGTAATCTCCAGTGAGCACGTCATTGAGCGAGAAACAGAGACCTCCTTTTCTACAAGCCACTACACCTCAACAACACATCACTCCGTGACAGTCACCCAGACATCTAGCCACAGGTACTGGAGGGGGAAGGCAAATGGCAGCTGTAATATCTGATCCATTGCTATTGCAAAACCAAAAAGATGTGTAAAACAACAAACCAGGGAAGATCTAGGCTCCATTCATAGTGTTTTTTCATTCTGAGACTAACAATATTTGATGTCATATCACCTAACTAATTATCTTCACAGGAGTTTACAAAGACCTTTATTGTCTGAATGGCATCCCAATACTGTCACAGTGAATTTTAGTATATGCAGATTTCTAAATCAGTGACAGTTCTGATGACTGGAAAGCCCTCCTTCCCTCTCCTTTTATCAGTACATTCAAAATCACCTTGATGCCTTTGGATTCATACAATTCACTAAACTCTGCAGCCCCAGTTACCAACCCAAAGGTTATGCTGCAGATCCTGAGTGACAACAGAACCCTCCTTTTCCTGGGTAAGCTTCTGTTCGTGCGCATTTGCCACCAAAGCCCACTCTCACACTCCCCCTTTCTCTTTCCCTGGTTGCTGCTCTCCAGCTGGAGTAATGGCCACACTGAAAGCATCCTCTCTGAAAGCCACTCGGTGCTCGTCAGCTCCTCCATGGAGAACAGCAGGCACGCCAGCCCAGCGGGGCCCCGGGGCCGCCTCAATGGCATCGGTGGGCCACGGGAAGGCAACAGCTTCCTCCGGCATGCGAGGGAGACCCCCGATTCCTACCGAGACTCTCCTCACAGTGAAAGGTAGGACACACCACCTCACTGCTTTCAGCTGGCAAGGCCTGGTGTTTTCCCAGGTGGTTTCAAAGCTTGGGGGCACAGGAGGAAATGCAACAGTGCAGCTCTTCATGTAGGACATACACTTCCTTATTCATAAAGGCAGAGAGCTTAGTAGTAGTTTAAAGTCTAATAAAAGCATTTCTTCCTTTCTTGCCTCTGCTGGACTCTGCTGGCACTTCACACTTGAAAAAGCTCCATTGGAGTAATTAGTCTGAAATTTCCACTGTAACGTATAAAGAGGACTTTGCCTAATTGCTAATTTCTTAGAAGATGCAAAGTGAGAAAACTGAGAGGTTTTGTGGGGAGAAAGTAATGTATTGATCCACAGGAGGAGGGCACAAGGACTCCTAGACAGTATACAAATTATGCCACCACCTACTTTCAGCAGTGTTCCAGCTCCTAAACCCTTTAAAAGTTCCCCTTAACCTTTTATTGAATGAAAGCAAGGAATACAAAGTGCAAGCCAGAAGGACTCAGGCCATTATTATTAAATTGGGAATAGTTATAAATGAAGCTGGCCAGGAGTTTTCCAACTGCATAACTTTTTTTCTGAAAAGGCTGGTCCATCAGTTCCTGAGGTCTGCCTAGAAGTGCATCAGTTGCACAAAAACTTACTGAAAAAAACCTAGGGTTTAGAATTGCATTTTACTTCAAGATGGCCTCACGATAGCAAAAGAAAGACTGAGAAGAAACAAGACATTTAAAGAGAGCTTTGCTCCCAGCAATCATAGGCAGAAGAAAAGGAAAACAAAAGGTTATGGACCAATTCTCTGAGCACTTCGAAATCACAAGGGATTTGGCTTTGTAGGGTGTTGGTGATGTCAGAAATGCAGCCCAGCAATCCCTAAGGACACTGAGTTGTGTAGGAGACAAATTGTGGTTTTCAGAAAAATGAATGTGCAAGTACAGCAAGTGCCATTTCTGTGGTACTCCCTCTGCCACACAAAAAACTGCTTAGCAGCAGGAAGAGGGCCCACTGAGGAAGGACCCTGAGTGTAGTACCACCAAGGATAATAAACTAGCTCTCTTGTTAAAAGTTACATGTTATTTACCATGGAATTTAATTTGAAGATACAGGGCTCACATGACATAAACAGCCATGGCTCCAATCCAGCAGAGCACTTTGACAAGATTATCTTTTAATCATGCAAGTAGGCCCACTGAAATCAGCAAGATTACTCACATGGGTAGAGCTCAGCATGTGCTTAAGTGCTTTGCTGGATCAGGACCTGTAGCAGTAAATACCATGTTGTCTCCTGCCTGGGAACCAAGCAGGATGCACGGCCACATGCCTGCCAGTGGTGAGTATTAGAGCTTAGTGTATTTGGGCATCTGCATGTGGGAAGTGAAGACCATTCCTGCTGTCTGCCTGCATTGCATGGGACACCCAAAGCATCATTCTAATATGAACTGGTTAGATTTAATTGAGGCGGGCGGGGGGGAGGAGCATATTCCTTTTTGTTTCGCAGAGGAGAAAGAAGGCATTTCATCAATTATTGTGTCTCTTGAAGGTTGTACAATAGGTCAAAAGCAGCAACTTTTCTGTGATAATTCATCAGGCATTGACAACCTAGCCTGTGCCTGAAGCGATCACAAATTTGGAACGTGGAAGATGATTGTTCCCTGGGCATTAATTGCAGGCCTCATCTATTTTTAGCAAGCAGGAAATACACAGGCAATTGTTCCCGAGATGGATTTTGTGTGTGTGTGTGTGTGTGTGTGTGTGTGTGTGTGTGTATATAAGGGAGAAAATGGGAGTTATTTGGAACTAAAAATTACTCAGAAACATAAAGGAATATAGGAGCTGACAAATTACTTCCTGAAGCCATCAAATGTTGCTGTACTGTGAACTGGTAGATCAAGGCTGTACTCCCTCAAATTTCAAATGCAATTGGACAGACATTACAAGGGGTTCTTTTGCATTACCCCATCCATCTTCTAGATCCCATGCCCTGCCACCTGTGTACACAAGCAGAGGGCACAAGCAGTTTTATCTTAGATGTCCTTAGCTGTCTTACAGGAGAGAAGATCAAAAAACACCATCTCTGCACAAAAGGCTGGACTGTATGATGAAGCTGGCAGCATATAACTAGTTAATGCTTGCTGAATGGCCATGGATACACTCTGATCCCCTTTCACTGAGCCAGCATAGTTGGCCATGAAGCTGGATAAATCAATCACCTTTTAACCTTCCTTTCAGGATGGGCTAGAGCTGCAAGAGTCCAGCTCCTGAGCCTCAGATGGAAGACAGCAGCCAGTTAGCACTGCCCTGTTATGGTGTGGGGGAATATAGCAGAGATGTGTGAATGCACAACACTCCGGTATGAGTAACTGGACACTGCTGGAAGCATGCACAGGACACTGAACACATTTAACCAATTCAATGCATTAACAGAACCAGTTTAGCTAAAATCCAGTATGTCATGAAGACGTTTACCCAACACTGTAAAAGCTGGGAAAGTAGAAAGGCTTCAGTTTTTCAGTCAATGCCTATTTTAAAATGTGAAAGGGATTAAAAGCTCACTCATGGAAGGAGAAAAAATTACTTAATTCATCCAATGCACAGACCTATTCATTGCCCTTTGCTCAACCAACTTGATTCATTCCCAAGAATAACTCCAGGTTTGTTTTTTTCCTTTCTCTTGCTCCTCAGTTCATGTAAATCAAAGTGCAATCATTGTGCCTCTAGTGAAATCAATTTACACTACTGCACGTCTGTCCAGAATCTCCCATTTTCTCTTTTTTCCCGTAACTCCATTTTTGTCAAGTGTAATATGTGCAACTGAGTCATAGATTGGATAAGAAAGCTGGGTTTGGAATTATTTTGGTAAATTCAGGCTCAGATAAATAAACCACTAATGAAAAACTAAATAACTACATCAGTCATAGACATGTAGCTTTTCTTAATGGGCATGTGTAGGAGATGGAGCTTAGAAGATTTTAACTTTGGACACAGATGAAATTCAGGCAGGTGAATTTAGGATAAGAATAAAAGCAAAGCCAGACCATGCTGGGCACTGTGCTTTTGATCAAGTGATTTTAGGCAGATGCTCACCTGGCATGAATCCACATGACCTCATAGTATGTTTACTGATTCATGCCAGTTGAGAGGCTCACATTATTTGTTCTATTTCTTTGGGACAAACCCTGTAATGGCACCTGAGTTTCATTTTCAGAAATCACTTCTCACCACTACCCTTCCCCCAGGAACAGGGACAAATTTTTCAGATAAATCATGGACACTATGCCAGACAATCCTGTGTTTCAGCATTTGTTCCCATATGAGGACAAATGATACCCTGTGTTTCTTTGCAGACAGACCTACCCACCAGGGTAATTAACACCCAAGGAGTGCAGCAGCACAAAATTCCTGGGATGGTGCTGCAAATGCTTCTCTTACTATCCTTGGTGATTAAAATTAGCAGAATCTGGCTCTAGATTTTATCCGAACATTGCTTTCCTCCTTAGCCTGAGACAGTCTGGTTGCCAGAAGAGGGTGAAGCCCCGAGAGGACTGTCCTTCAGTTCCCTTCCTTTCTTTCCCTCGTCTGTTTGCATGTACCCCAGAATATGGTCAAATCCTTTCCAGAAGTGCAGCAGCTGTTTTCCTTTTGAGAAAATACTTGCAAATGCATTTTGTTTCTGGCAGCCTGTCTGTCTCTGAATCCCATTCCTGGATTAATTCCAGAAAGTTATTCTGGCAAAAAATTTACAGCATCTCTATGGCTGGGATCTGGGAGTTTCACTGTGCTCCTCCTGATTTCAAATGTATTTGCCCAAAGTCTCAGAAGTCAGCAGTTTATAGGATTAATAGCAAGAGGAAAGTTTCCTAAGTAGCCCTGTGTGAGCATGCTGGGGACCTTAAGGGATCCCTGCCATTTCTCTCCCAGTTCACATGAGCTGCTGTGTTCACAGGCCACCACTGCTCCTGTGCTCGCAACCTTTCCCCATCTCTTTCATTCAGGTATGTCTCAGCTATGACCACACCAGCTCGCATGTCACCCGTCGATTTTCACACTCCAACTTCTCCCAAGTCCCGCCCCTCCACAATGTCACCACCGGCTTCCAGCTTGACCGTCTCAATCCCTTCGGTGGCGGTGAGTCCCTTCATAGAAGAGGAGCGACCTCTGCTCCTGGTGACTCCACTGCAGCTACATGAGAAGTATGACCACCACCTTCAGCAATTCAACTCCTTTCACCACAATGCCACCCACGAGAGCAACAGCCTGCCACCCAGTCCTCTGCGGATTGTGGAGGATGAGGAGTACGAGACCACGCAGGAGTACGAACCAGCACAGGAGCCTCCAAAGAAACTCACCAACAGCCGGAGGGTCAAAAGAACAAAGCCCAACGGCCACATTTCCAGCAGGGTGGAAGTGGACTCTGACACAAGCTCTGAGAGCAGCAGCTCTGAGACCGAAACCGAAGATGAAAGAATAGGTGAGGATACACCATTCCTGAGCATACCGAACCCCGAGGCGACCAGTCTGGAGCCAGCCACTGCCTTCAGGCTGGCTGAAACCAGGACTAACCCGGCAAATCGCTTCTCCACACCAGAAGAGTTGCAAGCAAGGTTGTCCAGTGTGATAGCTAACCAAGACCCTATTGCTGTATAAAACATAAAACACATAGATTCACATGTAAAACTTTATTTTATATAATGAAGTATTCCACCTTTAAATTAAACAATTTATTTTATTTTAGCAATTCCACTGATAGAAAACAGGAGAGGAAAAAAACTTTTATAAATTAAATATACGTATGTACAAATGTGTTATGTGCCATATGTAGCAATTTTTTACAGTATTTCAAAAATGGGGAAAGATATCAATGGTGCCTTTATGTTATGTTAATTTGAGAGCAAGTTTTGTACAGTTACAATGATGGCTGTCCCATAGTATTTTGCAAAACCTTTTAGCCCTCAGTTGTCCTAGCTTTTTTGTGCACTGCATTATAATGACTGGATGTATGATTTGCAAGAATTGCAGAAGTCCCTCTGGTCGCTTGCTGTAGAATCCCCAAATCAGAAAGCCCTGTAATGGCACTCCCACCCTACTCCACCAGAAAAACACACATATACACACACACAGAGTCAGAAAGGAAAAAAAAAAAGATTAAAAAAAAAGGATAAAAAAGGGAAAAAAAAAGGAAAAAAAAAATTTCTTATATGAGAACTTTATTTGCTTTCCGTATATGAGATGAGTTTTGTCTGCTCTCTGCCAGCCAAAAGGTTTGCTTCTTTGAGCACTGGGATAGTAGTAGATCCAACAGCATGCTACTATTAATTACAGCAGGATAACAAAAAAGTACAAACAAAAAAAAAGCGCCAACCTGCATTAAGTAATGTTACTTATAGAAAGAAAGTAATACTGTGATTTTAAACCAAATATATTATTAATCAGAGGTCAGCTTGTAATCACTAGGAGCTGCCATTTCATTATTTTCCAGATATTAATTGTTCTAGTTATCCCTTAGGAAATGGGTTTAAGTTAGCTGAGGCTTTGAACCCAATACTCTATTAACAAAAAAAGAAAAAAAAAAAGAAAACAAAAAAGAAGAAAAAAAAAAGCATTTATATTAGTTTATGTTAATGGGGCAAATATAATAGATATCTGTAACCAAGCAAGGAAGACAGCTAGCTGGAAAACAAATGCCACTCATAAAAGTGCAATCAGTTTTCACCTCTATTTTTTAATGTTGACTTCTAATACATGATTTATTCTTGTGTTTCCCCTCAGTTTTCTTCCCCTTTTTTTCTTCTTCAGAAAGAAAACTGACAAGCTTCTAGCAATACCTTGTTAGAGTTGCTGTTGGAGTATGGCTTACTCTTGGACATAGAAAGGCCTTTCAGGGAAGAACTTGATTTGCTGAATGTTTAAAAAGTATAGGCACGTAGGAAGGACAAAGCATGGAGTTTATTTCCACTCACCTTTATTGACTCCATCACTTGGGTTGAGAGAGGCAAGGCTGATGCAGAGCCTATTTATGAAGGCAAGCACACCATGTGGGTCACAGTCATAGTAACCCCATGTGTGACTATTTGATATCAGTGTTTGTCTAGCCACTGACAGTCTTGAAGCCACTGACTAGTAATGAACAAGGATGCTGTCAGTGCTGGAGCAGATGCATCCATCCAGACAGAAGCAAATGGCCTCTTTTGCACTGAATTCCTATCAGTTTAGTCAGGGTCACTCTGCCTCTTCTATATTTTTGATTTTTTGTTGTGTGTTCAGTTGGCACAGCATTGACTCAGGACTGATGTGGAAAACAAATGTTTTTCCTGGACTCTGGGGATTCTGAAAATGAGAACATATGTTTTACAGGTATTACTGAGCTCTAAATAAGAGCCCTGTCAAGAGAAAAAGAATTTCAGCCAAACTACACTCATCCTTTGGGCCACATTCTGGTCCTAGTTAAATGAAGAGAAATACATCAAGGAAATTTTGTGAGATGCAAACCTGAGGAACTAAAGTCCCAACTCAGTAAATTGTTCAAGCATATGCGTATACTAATCCCAGCAAAAGTTACCTTCAGCCTGTGCTAGACTCTCATTGACACATCCAGCACATGCAAAAAGCACGTGCCTAAGAATTTTGCTGAACAAGGTGTCCTTTTGATTTGAGACCTGAAAGCAAAGTATAGCAAAAGAAGCTCTTTGCCAGGATGACAAAAATCAGTGAGTTCCTCACTGTATAAATAATAACCATATCACATTAGTAAGAACACACGTGAGTCTACCTGAACACTGGGCAGATTCAGCAGGAAAAGAACAAAAAAATCCTTTGTATAGGAAACAAAGTTGTCCACTACGATGTTAGTGGTAGAACCGAAAGGCTAGGAAACTAGCACAGCTTTGGGCTATGTGGTGGCTGAAATGGTTCTGCTTATTTGAGAAATCTATGGGAGATGGCAAATACATACTGTCTGGACTTAAGTCCCCTTTGCCATTTTTCCCTAGCTGTCATGTACTTGAACACACTTTGCCTTTGCAGACTGAAACAAAAGCTCTCTACAAATTCTAGACACCATATTCTCATTTTCATCCCTTTAGTCATGCCTATTTATCTGCAATCCCATGCAGCAGAATATCCACCTCTCCAGTAACTCTGCAGCTCAGTAGTACAGAGGGCCAGATGGGCTTTCCTAATGAATGCCATGAGTTTCCAAAGGATTTGCACGGTTGAGTTGCTGGGGGCAGAAATTTCTTGAATATCTGTCCTTTTAGGAAAGCCTCTGATACTGCGAAGACCTTGTAGGACAGATGAGACAGAAAAAGGATGCCAGAAAAACAAGAGATTTGCCCCAAAATCATCCATCTTAGTGGCAGAATAGAGATTGTAACACAGATCTTTTGTAAACTCCTCCAGTGTATATTACCCACAAGGCCAGCTCTTGTTGAAGTATCTATAACAGCCCAGACAGATTAATCAGAATGGAAAGGGAACATACCTTGAAGTTGAGTAGATTATTTGACTACTGACACTGTTATTATTGAGGGACAGTACAAAATGAAGGAGCAATTCCATATTTGGAGCTGTACATGTGAGATTTATTTGGTATAGGTTTAGGGAAAAACATCACACCTCTTCTGTTGCAGTGCCTCAAAGTCAAAACGCTGTGCAGTTCCTGCTCTTCCTCCCCCTCGGAACATACACAGTGTGTTATAGGCAACCATGAAATTAGGCTGGAGGCTTCACATGGACCTAAGAACAAGAAAATACAATTGGGGATATGGCTGCCTAAGCCCTTAGATCTTTGTGAAGAACCCAGCCTTACAGCACAATTCATGCAGCAGTGAGTTGGGGAATTGCCCTGGCTTGGCACACACAGAAGCAGGAGGAGGACACACACCCTCACCTCTCAGCTTGTGTTTATCACATTGTGAGGGTGTTTCACATCAGTCAGGTCCACACCCAGAAGTTAGTGAGTCTGCCTGGCCACAGGTGCTGCTGGCAGGCTGCAGCCAGCTCCTGCTGGCCAAGGGGCTGGAGGCTGCAGCAGCACGGAGCAGAGCCAGCAAGTGCCTATGGAAAAGGCCAGCTCCCCTGTTGGGGATATTTGCTTCACTACCCAGACCTCTGAGCTAGGCAGTCCCAACACCCTTGAGCCATCACTGTGTAATCCTTGCCAGCTTTTTGGCTGAAAGTCATGGCAAGAAGAAACATACTTTGAAGAGGGGGAGCAATATTCCAGTGGTGGCAGAGTTGTTGAGATTGTCTTGGTTTATTTCCATGTCATTTAATTTGAGCCATGACTTTTCCCTGTGTATATGTTTATATGCAGGAATTATTCCAGGATAAAAGGCTTCTTTCAAGGGTGTGTAGCTGAATTATGTTGTGCACAACCTGGTACAGCCTCCCTGTTTAGGGGGTGTAACTCATTACAGCTCCATAGAGGTTCTCATGTAACAGAGAAAAGCCTACTCCCTCCTTTTGGCCCAGTTATTCCCTTCCTCACTTGAGCCACCCCAACACACCCAGGTTTAAGAGATCAATCACTGCCTTTATCAGGGAAACAGGAAAGCTCCTTCTTTCCAATACTCCAAAACAACAATGCTGCATCTCCCTGCTTCTCTCACACACGTTGCAAGCAGTTTCCTGAGCATCCAGGATAGCAAACTGGTGTCTCCTCAAAGGACACACCTCTCAGCCTGTTGAGCACTTCTTGGCCCTGCAGTGTGGCTCCTTACCATCACCTGGGACTTACTTCTAGTAAGAAACAAACAAGCACCTATGAAATGCTGCAGAGAAGGGCAGACAAAGAACATGGCCAATTACCATCATTTGTAATTCTCTATTCTATTGTAAATACATCTTGTACATACGTGGATGTTTTCATTATTTACTGTCTTTATGGATATTGTGTTAAATGAAACACTCTTAGTTTATTGTGTAACACTGTAAATAACATAGCGTCCTTTATTATTTATGCATAGGCATCTAACACGCAGAGAAAGTTATCCTCATATTATTTTAAGATATATGTCAAAAAGATGTTGCATTTTTTCCTTTTGCTTTGAAAAAAAATGTAATATATCCTCTTTTTCCCCTCTTTTCCTTTAAAAAAAAGAATGCTAATTTATTGTTCAGGAGAGAAAGGGGATGTAACTGAAAGGCAAACTGTTCAAAGAACATGCTATGGAAGCCACAAGCTACTGATAAACTAAAGAATTTATTACCCCAAATACAGCAATAAGTAATTGTTGATTTATTAAGGTTTTGTTATTCATTTTCAGTAAAAGAGGTGCTGGATTAAATTGTTTATGTGTGGTCCTGGCCCAGCTGCTCAGCAGACTGTGTCAGGTCACTAGCTACCATCTTTCTGTATCCAAACATTGTTGTAAAGGTCTTGTTCTGTTGTTGTGGACCACTGTTCCTTGAGATTTCTGGCTCATCCCTGCAGAGGTCTCTGGCAGGCACTCTTGTTCCTACATACATTTTTAGTTTCTTAAGTTAGAATTATTAGCTCTACCCTGACCATTACTACTTAAGGTGGATGGGGTTTGGGGAGGGGGAGGAGTTGGTGGGGGGCAGAAATGACACACTCTTGGGACTGTGGGATCCTGCTCTACAAAAATGTCACCTCACTGTTCAGCAACAGTCAATAAAGCAAAGCAGATACTAGGAACTCTTAGATGGCATCACCATGCTGCTGTATAAATTCATTATTTGTGCAGGGCGTAAATACCATGAGTGGTCCTGGTCTTCTTGTCTCAGGATAGAAATAGTATAATGGGGAAGGGTTTGAAGGGCAACCCAGGTAAATAAGTATCTGGAGATTGTGAGGTCTGAGGAGCACTGGGTAGGCTGGATATCATCATTCTGAAAGGACAGCAGAGAGAAGATATCAAAGGTCTATGGGAACATAATTATCTTGGAGAAGGCAGGAAAGGACTGGATGTTTAGTACCTCTTCCAATAAAAGAAATGGAGTTTTCAATCAAAACTACTGGGAACCATATTCCCAGAAAGATGGAGCTCTTCATGTAAGGTGTAGGGAACTTGGAGAATTACTTGCTGGAAGAGATTGTGGATTGTTGAAGTTTCCATGGGTTCATAGTAGGGGCTAGATCTTATGCGTTAATCCAGTGAGGATGACTAAATCCATGAAAACCACATCAGGTGTGGGAAATAACTGAACTGAAAACATGTGGAGATTGTATAAATTGGAACTGGTGCTGCTCTTACCCTTCTCCAACTATCTGCCACACTTGGAGAGGAGGAAGGCAGATATCCAGTCTGGCTGTGCTTACATGATGTAAGTATGTAATTTGCTGTTAACAAGCAGTAAGTAAGAGGAGGAAAGTTAGGCATGAGCAGAGGAGTGAGGAATGCAGCAAAGACATCCCTTTGTTACCAGGGCTAGTGCTGCTAGGCCTACCTGTTGGTACTGAATGAGATGTCAAACTGAGAATGGGTAGAGAAATGGAAGGATAGAAGAACGAATGGATGGAGAAATGCAGGAACAGAGGGAGGGAGGGATGGAGGGAGGGAATGACTGGCAAGGGTTTTTCTGTCACCCTCCCTCTTTTCCAGTTCTCAACACAGAGAGTAAATACTGGTGGGCCAGTCAGATCTCAGTTTCCCTCAGACAACTTCCCTATCTTTCTGTTTCATCTGGAGGGATCCTGTGGTTGTGGGCTGGATGTTTAGGCTATTTGCCTCACCTGAATGTCTCAGCTATGTAAGGCTTTGTCACCTCAGAGCCAGCCCAAGCTAGCACATTATGGCACAGTGCTACTGTGGAAAAAAGGATGGTCCTTCCATTGCAGGCTGTTGAAATGGACTGCTTTGAGAAGACAGACCCCTCCTCAAGTATCCCCACTGGCCTTTCATGCATGGGAGTGGAGGTAGAGGATTTCTGATGCAGCTAAGTACCAGAAGAATCACTCAGAGTCAAGAGGACTGAAGACAACATGCCACATTTGACACAGACCAGGGGGCTTTAGGGAATACATCCTTGTGTGTCCCAAATGTCTGTCCTTGCAAAAGTTGTTTGTCAGTCCATGCTGCCTTTATCCTATGGGCTTCTCTGTCCAGCTTCTGCCTCTGCACTTCTCCACAAGGTCTGGAAGCAGATGGCGTCAGGGAACACTACAGGAAAATCAAGCAAACCCTTCTCATTTCTGCAGCCCACAGCTGGGTATGCTCTTAGCATGCCAACTCCACCCAGTTATGAGCACATGATTTGGAGAATGCATTCCCCAAGTTAATTCTCTCTGTCTCAGTTACAACTGATGAGAAGAAAACTATGTCAAATGCTTTTAGACGTTGCAGTCAGTCACTGATGATTAACCTGTGCAGCAGAAGCAAAGTAACATGGACTGTGCATAGGTTATAGCCTGATAACTCTTCTTTAGTGATTGGCAATGGCACTTTTAGGGCTAAATCACATTTTACATTTAAAAAAAAAAAAAAACATGGAGCCTTGGGGATTTCTGATCCCAGAGTGCCTCTTCTGCCTGATGCTATGACCTTTTGCTGGCATCATTTCAGAGTAGCTCTCATTAGAAAAGTCCTACCAATAGCAAAATTATTTCACATGTCTCCAGACTAAGGCTGGCAGGACAAATGTCCTGATATCCCCATTTCCACCCATGAAGACAAGAAGTAAAGGAGAGTTCTACATCTCCCAGCAAGGAAGAGGTGAAATGAGATCAGGCCCATGCACATCAAGAAAGCCCCCCCGTCACTGGGGCTGGGGACAATCCAGAGAGTATTTAGAGTGCTGCACTTTCTGTGCACTGGGACTGTCAAAACCTGAGACAAAGCCTTCAGCATGAATGGAATTCATTTCCTTGAAAGCTAGACCTTACAATTTAAGGTTTTAACTCCAGAAAGTAACCAAGCACCAACCACAGTTGGGAACTGGACTTCTAACATAAATGGCAGTTGCTAAATTTCCACTTAGTTTTTCTCCCTTGGAGATAGCAGGAGTTCCCTGCACTGGATGTAATGCCTTGGAGAGGAACCCTGGCAGCAGTGCATAGAAAACCCCTGAAATAAGGCCAGCTCATTTGATGACAGCAGCAGAGGAGGTGTCAGGGGAGTCTTTGCAAGGTTATATGCACATTGGTTGGTAGGGAGTACAGCGATTGTTAACAACTGATTAAGTCATTACTCTGGTAATGGCCAATTTGGAGCCATGCTTCAGAAGCCAGATATTGTGTGGGAGGTATTTTAACTTACCCTACACATTACTGCATCAGTTGGGTTATGCGTTCTCTGTGTGTACACACACACATACAGTCTCTCAATTTTCTGTAATGATTTCCTGATGTTCAGTGCATGTTCAGCAAAAGGAAAGGAAAAAATGTCACAACAAGGCCATTCAGCAGCTGCAAAACTGCCTGCATCCAAGAGGAAACACTTTTTCACCTCAGAGAGGTAAAATTGAGGGTGGCATTTGTCCTGTACAGCTGTGAAGATATGGAAAGGGAAGGTCTCTTTCTTCCCCAGTTGGACAGACTGGATCACAGATTGCAGAGGAGCATTCATGGGGCCACAGCTGAGAAGGGACTGGCACGGTGGAAGATTAAGGGGAATCCAACTAGGGTAAAGGGTGGCCATGTGCTTCTCATTTCATTGAAGTAACCCTAGAACAATGGATTCAATCCCAGACAGAAAAAGGCACATATGGGCCCTCTATATGTGGCAAAGAGAGACAACTTCCAAAGAACAATTATTGTCCCGTGTTCTGGTTCTCAGGATGTTCCCATCTTGTGCTCCCCTTTCTCACCCTAAAGGGCCCAAAGCTGAGGGTGATTTGAATCAGATCCTCCACAGAAACTGACAGTAATCTGCTTAATGTAGATGAGAAGACCTGTGCCTACAGCAGCATTCGTAGAAAAAGCAAAGGAAACTACTAGTGCTCTGAAAGCAGTAATCCCAAATTTAGGAAATAAAGGCCACTTACATGAATACCACAGTATAAATCCAAGAACCTGAAATTCAGTATTCAGTTTTAAAATCATCCCCTAATCAAAGCTCCAGAAAACAAAATAATGCCATCCTAGTGATATGTGAACCATTTTAATAATTAAAAATGCCCTGTAATTCTGTCAACTTAGTATCTGCACACACCATCTTATCATATCCAACTAAAACATGCAGTATTTATCTGATGGCTAATGATTATGAAATAAAGCTGAAAGTAATAAAACTCCAAATAAGAACTGGCAGACTACAGCTATCTTGTGTCTGTTTTATAATCAATCTCTCAGTTATGGTACTAAATCACACATTCTGGGTCATATCAATGGAATAGCAGAAAGGAGTTCTAATGCAGTAACCCTTTACTTTCATTTCCAAGTGCCAAATTCCTTCAAATAGAACTTACATGACCTGTTACAAACTCTAATTACTGAGGTAACAGGTTTGAAGTTCAGGTAACAAATAGTCCAGGTAACAGGATTATTATCACAGTAATTCTACGCACAGTTCTTTATTTTACTGTTCAATACATTCCAGAGCTTATCTCATTATTTCTATGCCTCTCATAATTAATTGAAATTGTCATTCTAGACCTTCAGATGTGGAAACCATGGTACTTTTAGTAAACGTCACTTTCTGTCTTACAACTTCATTTGACTGACAAGAGCAGTACTGGCTCAGCAGCAGAACAGCTCTCAGCTTGGTCCCGAGGTGATTGCAATAGGTCTTCAGCTGCAGGAGAACAGCATGCTTTCTGCTCCTTCTTTGGTATTTCACCAGGATCACATCATCAATGTCAGCACGTACTTCCAGGCTGCTCTTTGAAAAGATTTTTGGTTGAGGAACTAAAAGAGCTGAGTGTGTCTGTTTCCCACCTCCTTCCCACATGCATGCACCACATCATTTATATTTTGAAAAATTAAAAGAGCTTATGCAGGGGAGCAGATCAAAGCTGATGCTATGAGATTCTGTGTCAGAAGTAAAAGATAAACAACTTTGCCAAAGAGTCCATATTTAGCTTTGTCACATACACTGAGCAAGATATTCTTCATCTCCAACTGAGGTGCTGGGAAATGGACCATACTGCCTGTGGAAACTGGTGATGCTGAATTTCAGAGCAGAGGCTCAAGTCCCCTTGCAGTCTGTCACCCAGAGACATGCTGCCCTGGGGGTTCCAGAAGTATTTCAGAGTACTTCTCTAACAGGCGGCTGAGTGCGTCAAGCCCTTGGCATGTGTGGAGGTTCCAAAGGTCAGCCGTTCTTGGCTGCAGCTTGCTCTCAGGGGTGTTAAGTGCTCCCACACTGGCAGGGAAGCCCCTTGGCTTGAAGACACCTAGCCAGAGCCTTCTCCCTGGGGCAAGCTGAGACACTCAGGGTATCGGCAGTGCTCCTTCCAGCCCAGGGGAGGAAACAAATGCACAGCTTGACTTTCTGTGTATTGGCCTGAAACCAGACACTGTGTCAGTACTCTGCTATGACAGCTATGGTAGTGAGAATTACTTCAGAACAGAGGCATCCGGTGACTTAGAAGCTGAACAATCTCTTGCACCAACAAGCAAATGTTTTCCCTGGTTTCTCGGAGGGGTGGTGGGTGGGATGGTGAAGTGCAATGGAAACCTGCAGCCTGCAGGCTGGGTTAGCATCCTTCAAAGCCTGGGGGTACAAAAAGCTGGCAACAGCAGATGGTCTCACCCTCTACCAACATGGAACCTCACCCTCGTACATCTGAGCACTGACATGAGTGTCCAGTGACTAAGTTCTGTAACCAGTTGTCCCATCCACCTATAGATAATCACTGTACCTGTGGCAAGAACTTGCTGGATATTATCCACTGCCCATGCAAGACATTCGTTTTGCCTAAAGCACATAACTGCACTCATCCAAATGTACAGTCTCACAGAAGACTCCTTAGTAACTCCAAAGGTCTGATCTCTCTGTGAGAGTCCCCTAGATTTTGCAAGCTGGTATCCCTCTAAGGCGACGGGCTATCCCCTTTGTTGCTGATAGCAAAATAGCAGAGAGCCAAGCATGTACTGGCCACAAGGCTACTTAGCCAGACTTGTGCTCAAGAGGTGACATTTCTAGGAATTGCTGTAATATCTCTATGGCTAAACACAGTGGTCCTACCTCTCACTCTTGTACTCGGGCTAGCACATTGCACACCATCTCTCTCACCAGGATACCTGACTCAGGCCAAGTACAAAATTTCCTATGTTGCATATGCTGAATTCTGCCTCTCTGGAACAACCTTTTCCACTATTGCATTAAACAGGCAAAATGCCTTAGGTTAGATTCAGGAGGAGGGGCTTAGGAAAGTGCAAAATATCTCAAGTAGCTGGGGAAAAGAGAATGCTACCTACAAATTATTAATGCTTTTGTTCATCCCTAAAGAAGAAAAAGTTGTTTGCTTTTAACACAGAAATGAAAAGAACTGGGTTAAGTGCATGGAGCCATCACCCCTGCCCTTCCCAGGAGAAACTTTGCTGCTTTTCTTGGTCTTTGAAGAGCAATGATTTGCCCTGGAGCAGAAAACCTTCTTACAAGGATTGTAGCCCTGATTTTCATGTGCTGATTAAACTCAGTATCACCACAGTTTTGTTGTGCAGATGAGCACTCTGAAGCCTCTCAAAAGATAATGGATATTCCCTGCCTTCATTCACAAAGCTGCAGAGGTTTGGCAGCTTGTGAATAACTGTTTTTCTAACAATAATCACTATTTCAATACATGAGATTAAAAACAGGATTGCTAATTCTATGTGCTAATGTAAGTGACAAGGATCATGTCACAGTGCTATATAGTACACAACCTTGTTACAGCTGAAGTTTGTTACCATACTTTTGGGCTCTCTCTCAGCTAACTTGCAGGAAGTTTCAGCTGCAAACAGCTTGTTTGAAGTACAAAATACCAATCCCATGCCATGTCCCAGTACCTGAAATTACCCCAGAACAGAAATCTATCTGAGCCTGGTGCCAGTACCAGAAAAGGAGAGGAAAATATCTCTGCTGGTGGCTGAGAGACAACAAAACTGCTAGTAGTGCTCAGTAATACAGTTTGGTCTTGTTCCATGATGTCTGGTCCTCAGAAGATGACTTTCTAGAGTGCATATGAAATAGGTCATGACCAGCTTCAAAGACAGGGAAGCAAAGATCATCTCTCTGTTGCTCCCATTTTCTATAACTGCCTACTAATTCTGCTTGTATATCTCCATGTGGAGTAGGACAAGAAGCTGACCAGCAGTGAGTATTTAGGACCTTTGGGGAAGAAAGGCAGGAACAGTTCAGAAGGCATAACTGGAAAGGAGTGACATAAATTTCTTGCTGATGAGAGAAAGTAAAAAGTCAGTATAACACTTAGGAATGCCCCACCCCTGTTAGGGATGGCACCACAGGCCTTTGGGCTGAATAGCTGGGACTTGCAGCTCTGTTTTGAGCCCACATATGGACCTCATTCCCCTAACACCTACATGCTGCAGCCAGAGTGCAGTGGCCTGGGACAGGACAAACATCTTGATTGTTTCTTGGAGAGCTAATTCTAGAGAGGCTGTGCACAGCATTCATCTCTCCTGTCTCCTGTGTTAACAGGAACACATTTCCTGGACATCAAGAGCAGGTGGTACGAGGAGGAAGGAACATGGGATTATGGTATTATCCAGCTTCATTAGATAGAAGGCTGCTGTTGAAGAGGCAGGAGTTTTCTTGTGCAAACAATTATGCACAGTGCCCAGAAAAAGCATGACAGAAGTCACCCCTGTGCAATCAGGCCTGGAGGAAAATAAATGTGAAACCAAACAGTCACTAAGGCAGTCTGTCATGCTGCAGAGAGTGGTCTGCTTCCCTCCTGGCACTGAGACTCTCCAGAGAAGAAACAAAACAACAATGTATTTCAGCAATTAATAGCTTCCAGAAACTGAAGCCTTTCCTCATTTACTCTAAGAATGAAGGAAGAGTAACTTAACTCCTTGGCTGGGGTATGCTCATATGGCTGTCCACTAATGACTCTGAGGCACTGTGTCAGGCAGCAGGCTTGTGCCGTGTCTAAGGGGTGCTCACTACAGCATTCCTGTGTCCTTGCTGCTTCTGAGTAGAAACACACTCATCCTCTAAAACACCACCTAAGGGCTGAGCCTAATCCTCAATTTGATGTTGGTCCTGGTTAGTCTGGGTCTGATTCTACCCGGACCTCACACAACAAAAGCGCACTAGAAAACAACACACTGTTCCTTACACTTAGATGGGGACAAAGTTTTGCCTTTTGATCTATTGCTAATCTAAATCTTCTCTGAGATCTCAGCTTAACTCCAGGGCTGCTGCAGCCGAGGCACCTTCCCAAAAAAGCGTTGTTGCTGTCTTTCCACACTTTATCCCAGCTGATGCAGCTTTTCACTTGCAGAGGACTGTGATTTTGCTCTTGTGGAGGGATGAGCAGCTGATTAGGTGACATTTCCTTGCTGCCCCACAGGACCCTGAGAGTCAGTAAACTGGGTTTTTCAAGGTGTGCTGTGTCCTTCTTGCAAGGATTGATGGTAATCTCCAGGTTGCTCTTTGGCACTGCCAGTTTTGTCATTTCTGTGACATGGCCTATAGGATGGGCCATGCCTCAGCCCAGAGGCTCAGCTGGGCTCTCACAGACCGTCAGCTCTCTGCAGTTACCCACAGATGGAAAAGGTTCTCACAGATCATCTTCTCTCTGCAGTTATTCACAGATGGAAAACAAATTGGTGTGTACAGCCAGAGAAGTCCTCTTACATTAGCCCAAAGGAAAGGAGTGGTCCACCTGAGCAGGACCTTCAGGGGCAGGCACTGTGAAAGGTGAAGATAGACCAAAGTAGAGAGTTCTTCAGTGGCACACCTTGATTCTTGGCCATCTCTGTTATTTTCATCATTAACAAACTGTGTCCCCCACAGTTACTGAACCAGCACCCCTTCTCACAAGAAGGACCCCAGCAGCATTTATATCTGATACTAGTCATTGTAGCTATAATAACTAAAAACTCTATCTCAGCTAACAATTTGACCCACACAAGATCACCTGCTGGGGGAGGCTGCTCTAAGGCATTGACACTCTATTGCTTCCCTACCTTGATTTGCACAAAATGGAGCAGAAAGTCCCTTGTTCCCTAGCTGTTGCAACTTTTTCATTGAAAATATTTCTTAAAGACATACCTGCAATTCTAAGAGCTTGTCACTTGAAACTGTGCTTAGAAAACAAAAAGGCCTTGATCATGTTGAAATGTATTGTATGGTTTCTTTTTTAGTTGAGGGAGCTAAGTTACATTCTGGTCTCCACGCAATTGGAAGAGAAATGAAAGACTTCTGGAAGTGGGAAATAGCCTAAGCAAGGTAAAAGTCAAGAAGGTTAATTAATTTTTTTTTTTTACTCAAACTGTGCATTGAAGTGCAGCCTCTTAGAAAGTCATTTTCTGGATGTGTAGACAGTGTTGCTGTAGGCAACAAGAGTAAGCCAGAAATTTGATCAGATTGCTGGTCTCGCTTTAATGCTGATCTATCCTATTCATGCATTTAAAAACTCTGCGAGGGGGCAGGAAAAGTCAATTTCAGATTAAGTGTGCTGAAGGCTAAATGAATGCAGTAGAAAAGGGTTTCCAGAAGTACTGGGCAAAACAAAAGGAAAACCAGGGTGTAGTATCAGTTGCAACTAAGTCTCTGTAGCCTCTTGATTCTGCCTTATACAAGGAGGTATCCAGTCCTTGAACAGTGTCAGACGTCTAATTTTTAAATTCATGAGATCTTTACAAAGAAATCTGTTACGTCTCCCGTATTTAACCTAGTTACCAGATACAGTAAATATAGTAAATGTTTTCTTGTGTGTACTCTTCAAGCAGCACTGTCCCAGCTGCATAAGTGCAGACAGCTCACATATAGATTGTGCAGAGGATTCAGTACTCAACCCAGTGATGCTGAGGCCAGCAGCAATGGTCTGTTTGCTGCAAAGAGTCCTGTAAAAAGGACGTACTAAAAGGAGGCAGAGAGACTGGGAAAGTAGGTGTTACTCTGTTTAGTCATGTCAGCTTCCTCAGGCTGTTATGGCAGGCAACAAAAAATTGCTTCAAGGACACTGACTCAGCTTTGGCCAAGGCATCTCCTGTAGGAGCCTTCTGGAAGGACTGGATTCTGTTGTCTCCTTCAAATATGCAATTCCTTGTTAGACATCCGCCCAGTGCCTCGTATAGAGAAGGATGAATCTGTTTTATCCAGCATGCACTGTGCTGCTTTGCACCTGCCCACACCTGGGCAGAAGTCTCTCACTGAGGGACTTCAGGATGAGGCACTTTAAGTAGATGGAAATATTCCCTTCCAATCTTGAATAGACCCAGTCCATTCAAGGGAGACTATCTATAGCTAGCTACATGCCTCTTCCCTTCCAGGACTGGGCCACCAGTTTACAGATGAAAATTCTGTCATCTAGCTCCCAGGCTGACATATTTTATCCAGGATTCCCAGTGGAGGGGTTTCTTTTCACCTCAGAGGGCTAAATTCAAGCTCACCCTTTGGATTAATCACACTTATATCCTGAGCTGGTGCCTGGAAGACAAATACAGCAGATAAGCTTGGTGGCACCTCCCAGCTGGGACACTGGGGTGGAAAGTGTACAGGAAAAGAGTTAAAAAGCAAATCACTGACCCGAGACACAAGCCTATATACAAAGACCAAAAACTCTCCTGTGATCATGACAAAACAGAAGGGCAAAGAAACAAGAAAAATGCAGACCTCTCATCCACCATGATGCCAGGCTCAGTGGGAGTGGAGTCTGACAGGCCAGAAGCTCCAGACAGTTTTACCCAGCCTTTGGGATTAGCTGTGAATACCTTGAAGGGCTGGACTTGCACTTGCATACAAGGCATCGATCAAACATTGGCCATTTTCTACAGCACAGAGTATCAGATGGAGTACATGATCAGGTAGGTGAGGGAGTCAAATTTGAACTAGTATTTCAAAGGTAATTTTTGTCTGTTCCTATTCTTTAAAAAACTCTATATTTAATTCCTGGTTTCAGGATGACATCTCTCCCAAAACTGGGCATAATCTTTGGTTTCAGGGGCAGAAAAATATCTATCTAATTGTGTGACTAGCATTTTTATGGGTGTCTAAGTGTGTTAACAGAAGCACAGTGTATCTGTTTAAACTGTTTCAGCAGCTCGGAGAGTTATGGTGTCAGATATTTTTCAGATTAGTCCTTTTAGCAGCTGATAACATATGGGCCTGTACTGAAAGGCTATGATGTAAGCCTTGCAAAAAGCCTGAAAGGCAAATTAAGCAGTAACATGGTTGGTGCTCTGGCATCATAACAAACTGTTTTTCTTTCTAAGAGGTGCACAGTGGGGAGAGGTATTCCCTCCCCTTCGCTCTTCTTGCATTCACCCTCAGGCACAAGATGACAGACTCTGTGCTAAGTATCTCAGGCTGCTTTGTACAGCTGAGGGTACCAGCTGTCCTGCTGGCAGACTCCAACAGCATGACAGAAGGGCAGCACCTGGAGGAGCTGGCAGGCTCTTTGCCTCTCCCCCTGGGCTCCTCCAGCCTACCCCACATGTAGGAAGGGCATCCCAAAGAGATGAGCCTGGGGAAAACAGAAGAGAGAGGGAAAGACTATGGAGTTGTGTTAAGGAAGAATGCAAGACTGCTTTAACCCTAGACCAGTCACACTTTTCCTGATCAGCATCATCTGCAGGTGGATAGGAGAGATAGCACATGGGCCAGGACAGGACAGGACACCATGGAAACCAGCCAGGAGCATGGGACAGCCCTTCTGCCCATGCACCCTCTGTTAACAGCCAGAAACCTGGGATGGGCTTTGCCTGCTGCCCCAACTTTAAGTGCCACTGTGAATGTTTCTTGCTGCAGTCCAGGAGGTTTGGGAAGGGGACAGATAAACCACAGGGAGAATGAAACACTGAGAAGGACACTGCTGGCCATTATAGTCTGGGATGAAGATCCACCAATTAAAGGTTCAGAGAGTAGGAGGGGAAGGGGACCACTCCTAGAGAGGACTGGACAATTCCCTCAGACAATAAGCAGAGGCCTTCCCTGAGCCCTGCAGGAGCATTAGCAATTCTATCTCTCCTGGTCAAAACAGGGACAACTTCTCTTAAGACCCAAAACCAGGTGGTGTCTGACCTATGATTACATGGCTTTCCTCCTGAGAGGAGATCTGCTCAAAGGGGGTCTGAGAGGGGGAGCACAGGGCAATAACAACTCACCTGCTGCCGGGGAGCTGGCAAGGGATGCTCAGTGTCAGGTTTCAGGATGCCCTGGTCCTGAGCCATACTTCAGCTGGCATCCACCACCTGTTCAAAGAGAGCTGCGGTCACCCAGTGGTAACCATGAGGTGGCCTCACTGCCATGCTTGAGCAATATGCTGGGAGAAGAATAAAAGGCACCCCAGAACAGGTCACAGACCTGCCAAGATGCCAGGGAGAGGTGTGGTGTGGAAGAAAGAGGCAAGATTTGCACAGTCAAGAAAAGCCCCAGTTCAATGTTGCATTGAACCCTGAGACTTCCTGAAGCCCATCTGCATGTTCCAGTGGCAGTGCCTGCAAAACAACTCCCAAAGCTGGCCTAATGCTCTTCTGGATCCTTGGAAATCCAGGCTGGCCTCATTAACAAAGTGCAGATACACACTGGAACACACAGGCATATCCTGTGCTGTAATGCTGTGATGAGGGAAACTCCTGTTTTTGAAATCATTATACTACCTAGCTGAACTGCATAAAGTTCAAACAACCTCTACTGGCTCTAGTCTAGCCAGGAAACCTCGACCTCTGGAGTGAGGTCATTAAAGCTGAACTTCTGGAAACTCAGAGGTGTTTAGAGAGCCTGTTAATTACTGTACTAATCCTTTAGACAATGCTGGCTCCTGGGACTTCCGGAGCATTAGCACTTTAGCAGCACTTGGGCCCAGACCACTCCACTCCCCCCTCTCAGGAGTACCTCCTGATGAAAATATTGCCAGTATCTTTTCCAAGTCCACACGTGCACAAGTAAGGCAGTCAGGAGAGTCATAGGGTGTCTGAATGCTCAGAAGCTGGCTCTGAGCATTTCTTAACAGATGTGAGTCCTTCTTGTCTCATTATCTGGAGCTGGCGTCATCTGTTTGCTGTGTTTGTCTGACACCTATGAAGCCTCAGATGGTTCCTACCCACTGTGGAATGAGCTGCCTAATTTTTCCAAAACTGTGTCTCTTCCAATACCTTAACCCTGTAGGCTCAGCAAGCCAACAGGTCAGCAGAAGGACAGAATGATCTGGAGCCAGAGCATGGGTTTAATGACACTGTGGAAATCAAATGCCTAATCCATTAAAAATACCTATGACAAAATATGAACAATTAAATCATACTCACAGTAACACTGGGAACAGAGCTTATCAAAACAGTTGAATTCATTCAAAAAGACAAAGTAGCTGCTGCCCAGCAGCTCTCACTCTTTCCAGCTGGACACTCACATTCCCAAACATGAACCTTCCTTATAGACAGCAAGTGACACCCCTGAACAGCAGAAAGAGCAGCAGTGTTTTGTGGACCCCTTGTAGTTAATGAACTTTGGCTGGTTGATCTATTATTTTCTAGTAGGTTTATTGGGCCATGGTTAAAAAGGAATCACAACTGGTCTGTGTTACTGCATCTACTGCAGCAACCCACATCAGCTACCACACTATCATGGGCACGAGAATGCTTAGGACTTCTGGCCATCAGCCTGGTTGCCTGGCACTCCTTCTGCCAGGCTAGGAACCTAGCACACTCAGCTGGAGTTGATACACACACAGAATTTCCTAAGGATATTTAGGCATCCCAGTCTCACTGATCTAGGCACTGAGGTTTCCAGCATGACTGTTCACATCGTGTGAGCCCCAGGAGCCCTCGGGGATCCCCTACTGTCCCATAGACTGCACCTGCAGGCAGCACAGAGGAGTCCAAGAACTGAAACATGAATTCATGAGTGCAGTGGCTCCTGGATAAGGCATTACCCGAGGACTGTCTATTCCCTGGCTTTGCCATTTACACAGCATAGAACGTCCTGCACAAAGCATGTTGAGACAGAGGCACAGCTATTAGCAGGGTCTGTAGCTGTTGACAGGCAATGACTGTTATGGCAGATGTTACTTTTGAGGGAAAATAATATTTGAATGCAACAAAAAGAAAGGAAAAGCAAGAAAAACTTCTCTGGCAGCAAGTTGGGAGAGAGGCAATGGAAAGTCAGGTGTCCTTTTCCTGTTTTTATGTCCAGGGCAGCAGATGATCCCCTGTAATGCTTCACCACAACAATCATAGAGCTTTTCATTAGTCACCCAGACTCCCTTCTGGTTCTCCTGCTCATGGGATGCTGTACACACTGAAGTACCCCTTGCTCAGGTGTGACTGTTGCACACTACCTGGTTGTTGATCTTTGTGCATACATAAAACAGGCTCCCAAGTGTAAACAAAGCAACCACAGGCAAGGAAAAATGGGGAAAGCAGGGAGAACTCTCAGATTTGTGGTAGTCACTTTCTGCATGAGCCCATCATAGCACAGAGTCAAGGTTGCAAGACCATGAGAATAGCAGCAGCAAAACAACAAAAAGGGAACACCCCAGCAGAGGATCTGCAAACACAGCCACAGCATCTAAGGTGAAAAAGCACTGAGTTGCAAATAGAAGGCAGGCTGCAGAGTTGCAAATTTCAACTTGCAGCAAGTCTGTTTGCCCTTGACCTTACAATAGCTAAGGCATCCTGCAATGAGCAGCTCCAGCAGGGAACATTGCAGAAGCCTTGCATTGGAGAAATCAGTAAGCTAGTGCATGAATTGCTACTTTTCACTTTGAGAAAGGAAGGCCAAAGTTGCTGCCCCATACCTAATACAGACCCATCAAGGCAAGGATCTGAGCTGGTCTCTCCCTCATCCCGTGTTGCTGCCATGTGGCTGCTCAGTACAGGACTGTGCTGTCTTGTGCAAAGCCAGGAGCACTCTGTTTAGGAGCTGGACAAGTGTTTATGCTGGGCATCCAGACAGAGGTTACCTTTTCTGGCTCTGCTCTAGTTGTCTGCAGCTTGCTTGTGCCAGGCTTAGACAGGTCTAAGCTTGTTCTCTTTCTTCTGGCACTAAAATCACTCCATTCATTGCCTCAAAAAGTCTCTGCATCTGATCTGAAAGCAGAAGAGAGTCAAAGGTGTATTCCTTAGCTGAGCAGTCACTCCACCATGCAGAGATGTTCTCAGCTGGTTGATAGAACTTGAGCCATTGTTCAGAGAAAGTTGGGGCCTTCAGGAAAGAGTAGTCAATTAATGGATATTGCAGACTAAAGTTTTGCTGCAATCCATGGTTTTCCATCTCCCCTTATATAAAACAGTTTCAGCACTGGCAGCTCAGAGAAGGTAGTCTGTGAAAACAAAGTTACTTTGTCAAAGAAACCAAAGGGCAGTTTTCTGCTGCTGACTGTGACCTCAGGTACCTCAGTAAGGCAGACTGATGAGGAAGACTGTGCCTGGCCCAGTCTTGGATTGAGAAGCATAAAATTTGGCCGTTCTGGAAGAGGTCTCTCTGTTGTCTCTGTGCATGAGCTTTAGTTGACTATTTAGTATCTAGCAAAATTTAACAGCCTGCTTGTGGTCTCAGAACTGGATCTAGACCATGTAGGTATCAGTCATGTAACCTGAACACCATTAGGCCTGGGATCATCATGGCAGTTGTGCTGCTGTAGCATTTCAACAATTATTAGACAGCTCTGGACCTTGTGTCCATTTGGGAAGTCTGAACAAATCCAACAGTTCTTGCTCTTTGGGCAAACAAGTCATGTGAACAAGCCATATTTTGCAACCTAGCAGGTAAGTCAGAAACTGAAATATTATAGTTCATTACTTACACACTTTCCTGAAGGACTTTCAGAACTGTATTACAAAAGCTGCAGAGAAGACTACCACTGAATGGGGCTCTGAGAGGCCCTGGGCTCGCTGATGAAGATAAGACAAACAGCTCAGGGCTGGGGACATGCACAGAGCATGAGCTTAACACCTCAGGAGTGGAGCTCACAGCCCCAGGGCTATCAGCTGCCAGGCTCCCACAGACTGTCACACCAAAGGGTGGTGGGAGAGAGGCTTTGAGTCTGTGGTGAAAAAGCCTCTGGTCAGAGGCAGTGAATGCCCATCCTCTGCTGTGTAGACCAGCTCAGCTGTGGGGCCCCTTCACCCCGGGAAAGCTGCATCCTCATGAAGGACAGAGGGGTGACATGGTCCGTCAAAGGCCCCCCAGAGGGGACCTCAGACCCCACACCAGAGGCACCAGAGATGATGCAACAGACCCTCAGTGTCACAAGGGACAGTGTGTCAAGCTAGCCCCTGCAAGGGAGACGTGGGCATTCCCAGCTGGACCAAAGTGTGTGTTACTCCACAGGATTATGTACTCTCTGGCGTGGCACAGCGTGTGGCCACATGTCACGGCAGTGACAACGGGGGACCCTCACCACCAGAAGAGCAGATGGAGAGGAGCAACGAGACATCCTTGGGACCCTCGGATGGGGGATGTGCTTCCATCTAACCCCTGTCATCTCTGACTGTCCCCCTACTCCCCATCCACACTTCTTTCTCTATTTCTTTCTTTCTTTTCTCTTTATTTCTCTTTGCTTCTTTTACTATTAAATAAAACATATCAATCTTTTGGCACCAACATCTAACCTCATTTGGTTTTAATCTTGTTTTTGAGTGTATTTTGAACCTTCTAAGTTCCTTCTGGTGTATACACAGAGACTTGGTTTCCTTTGCCCTTCTGGGTGGAAACCAGATCACACCAGTAAGATGCTGATCTTAATAAGCTCATCAACCTTAAGTGAAAAACAACAAAAGTTTTGTTTCTGTTAAGAACAGCAATGCTGTAAGAGGGTCTTTACAGAGTCGTGCTACCAGGCTAGTAGTAGGTTTGATACTTAATTCTATGTATTCTCTTGTATCCTGTAAATAACAGGATACAGGAGGGAAAAGTGGGAAGAAAGAGACAAGCCCTTCACCTCAGGCCACTAATGTGCCAGTGGTGAGTTTCCAGTTGGAGAAGTATAGCAGCTGTGGTGTCTGGGGGAGGCAAGCAGAGCAGTGCCTTCCTAACAAAAAGTCTCTTATGAAGCTTGATATTTATGTCAGACTCTTGATCCCTGAGCGGGGTAAGAAGATGTTGTGCCCCAACTTGCTCTGCAATCTCTTTCTACAGATGGGAATAAGACTCTTAGGCTTCATTCTAGCTGCTAAAAATTTACATGGTGCATAGCAATGAAGAATTCAGCCACAGTTACATTTTTGAGAAGATGTAATAGGGTAATGTTTTCTTTCCCTGTGTTTGTTGCTGCACAACATTGCTGTATATAAACAAGATTTTTCACTCTGAGGGGGCAGAAGGAGATCTTGTTAAGGCTGTTATGTATGTCAGGAACAGCTTAATCACCAGTAGGGTTGCTTTCTTGCCTGAGACCATTGCTTTATCTTTCAGGAATCATCAATGTTCCACTTAGGAAATATTTTTGCCTCTAGTGATTTGTATGTGTGTGTTAGCTATCCAGCAAAAGATGGCATGACTAAATAATCCAACAAGTGTTTTATCAGCTTGTGTTTGCTCCTGATTCAAAGACAATGCCCCCCAAACAGTCATTACCCAGGAATGCAGATCTTAGAGCTTTGGCATTAAATTTCACTTAATGGAATTTGCTGCACAGATAAAACACAAAAAACAGCAAGTCCTGACTCTGAGGACATTTCCTCTGATAACAAACAGTTGACATAGGAAAAATATAATTTATCCACTGGATTTTCTGAGGTCAATGATTTAAGAAACAAAGGAGGGGTTTTGAGGGATTTTTTTTTTTTACGTCCCGACAAGCACCCCAGAAGAATGGATTTCAGATTGATGAGGTATTTCATCCTGATTTTCAAGTCATATGAGCTCACTTGTTGCTGGACATGCTCTAGAGGACTGGCACTAGAAACAGCAGAGGAATTGTGTTGCCATTTCAGCAGCCAGAGGAAACCATGCTTCATAGCTGGTGCCCTGAGAGCCCTCTGGACAACCAAGTGTGACAGAGACCTGACCCTGGCCAGGACAGTGGAAATGAGTGTTACACAGACTTCAGATGTCTTTGGAACAAAACTGGCATCCAGAGACATGTTGGTCCTGATGGCCTTCTGTGTCTGATGTCTGCCAGGGCAGTCATGGGGAACCTTTCTCTGGTATGCCACAGTACTCTTCCAATCTGGAGACTGAACATGCTGGTAAAAACTCAGGGAAAACCAGAAAAGGCTTTCACCTTTCCAGAGTACTGCTGTCTTTTACACAGGCAGCTGTCCCTGTAAGTTTTGCTATCATGTGTTCTTTTCATCCTATGTCAGGAGCCACTGTCCCCTCCTTTGTTGTTGCAGCTGGCTGCAATGGGCATGGAAGGAAACTGAGAAGGGTTGTTACGTGTTTTAAACCCCTGGCACATTAAGAATTTGTGTGATGTGCAATTGCCCTTATTAGTCACTGCCTGGGCCGTCAAGATTCCAGAAAAACTTACTAAAGCATCAGGTGGAGATCCTGTAAGTGGAGAGGTATACTATTCAGCTTCCTCTCTCTTAAATGATCACCCCTTGCTTTTGCCTTCTTCATGCCCCATCCTCCTCTCATGGCCTTCCTGTCTGAACTTGTGAAGCTTCACCTCTGTTACACCACGGGATGATTTATTTTTTTATGCCAAAGCAAAGGGCTGAGCTGTTCCACAGTGCCAGGTGAAGCCTGCAGCATAAACTATCTGGCACTGTTCCCTTTGTAGGCAGAGGAGCACACTACACAGAACAATGTGTGCACTGGGAGTATGAAAAAGGAGCATTCTTCTCAGTTCCTGTGTTTTGCTTGTCTCCCTCAATGACAATCCTGAAATTAGGGAGTGTGATGCATTTGCCATCTCTGGTAAAAAAGAAAACAACACTTCAGCCCTAGAGGGTATTACAAAGAAACATTGAGTGGTTTAACATTTGCTATAAGAAATGGCAGAGTACATAGTCTTTCCAGGAGTAGATTTCAGTCCCCAGGTGAGACCTTTTTAATAACAGTATACCTGGATAGGCACAGCCTTTCTCAGGGAGAAAAGAAAGGAGCAATAACTCAGTACCTTGAGCGGGCAGACTTCCCTGCCCTACTCTAAGGGTGTGCAGTGTAGATACATTTTTAAAGTAAAAGGTAGTGGACTATATGGTTGTTAACGCCTTGGAGCCATCTAAGGAAGCCAGCTGGTGGTGGAGAAAACCATTTCCTCTGGAAAGGAACTCCATTTTCTGTAATTTTCAATGGGTTTCTAGAATACAGATCTGCCCATCCAGTATCAGCTTTCCTGAAGTACAAGGGAAGATGTGGCAAGGGAACTATAAGCCATGAAGTGTGATCATGACTGGCATCCAACACCATCCAGGAGCCTGTTCCCATTAGGAGCTAGGCAACTGTCCTCTCCAATGCTTTGCACCCATAATGGGCTGACAGTGACAATGTCACCTGGAGCAGAGCTCTTTCTCTTCAGCTCACCTGCACAATAATCAAGTGCTAAGAAGTAAAGCGTTCTTGCTGCTGGGAAGTCTGCAGACTTCCAGCTACTTCTGCAGTTTGGAGGGCAAACGAAGATGACAGCAGGCAGGAAAGGTTATTTGCAGAGTGAGTTGGAAAATTGATTTGTTCCAACCATAAAGTAGTATGGCTGAGAACAAAAATAGAAGCCCTTAGTCAGAAATTTCTGCATTCACTATCCATACTTAAAGCATTTGTTGTAATGTGGATGTGAGCCCTTTGAGGACACTGAAATTTACTTTTGCTTATTTCCTCCCTTTTCTTATATATTTTCACTTGTCAAAATCCCTAAGTATCAGAAAATGGATCTTTCAAGAAAGAACTGCTTTCTCAAAAAAACACCCTAGTCTGATGTCCATCAAGAATTGGGATATGCAGTTTGCTTGCCATCCCTCACTCTGTTCTATAATAGTCATTGAAGGTATTCACCAGAATCTCAGAAAATTACATTTCCACATGTTTTGTGGGAGCTAAAACTTGGGTAGGTAAAAGGGTATTGTAAAAGGGATTGGGATTTAAGTTCACCAGGTGGCCTGTAGGCTGCCTCATTAGCTTGTGTCACCTGCCCAGCTGTAGGTTAAGGGCCAGCTGGAGGGGCAAAACACTGCATGGGGACAAAATGGGAAAGAGTAGCAGTGCTGTGTAGAGTGAAATCCTCTAGAATCTTCTTTGGAGAGAGGAGTTGTGAAAAAGTTGTCCTCATTAGTGTTTCTGCTAGTCTGACAGACTTTCTGAGAGGAATTCAATACCCCAATTCTCTTTATTCAGTTCTCCAGAATAAGAAAAGCAAACAGACAAATTGGCTTTTCTTCTAATTCATTACTGCTCTGAGCAAACAAGTGTGGAAACACAGCTGTTTCCATTGCCTCTGCGGTCCCAAGATGAAGGACACATCTGCAACTCTCTTGGTGGGCAGTGGATGTATCACCTTGAATTAGGCATTTGGGACAAAAGACAAAAATATATAGTTTAGCCCAGAAAGTAATTATACGATCCTAGCAATATCACAGGCTGCGCTTCATTATCTTTGGGAACTTGAGCAATAACATGCTAAGGACGCAAATCTTGCAGGCACACAACCCTTTTCTTCCCCCTGACCACCAGCAGAGTGTGATGGAAGAGCAGTTAAGTCATCTAGAACTCTGTGAGGATCAAATTATGTTTGAGATTTGAGCCTTACTCTGTTAAAGCTGAAACTGTATTCGCATTGATTCAGTTGTGCATGACAACTTGCTGCCTTGACTATCAGCTCATCACTCTCTGATGGACTCTGTCCATAGCTAGTGGTGATCTAAAGCTCCACTACTTCTCAGGAGTTTCCTCAAGCCAGCCTGTGATTTGCAATAACAACACTGTGGGTTGTCAGGAAAACAAATGCCATGGTGTAACTTCCATCAAAATGCTTGCAGACTCATTTTAAAAGAACTTCCATTGTTACTGGGAGTTCAAATTCAAACTACAAGGAGGCTATTTAAATTGTTGATTCCAGCTTTCATGGAATCCATCTGTCCTTATGCAGATGCAATTAAATTCTTTTTTGACTCCATAAACACAGTAGCTGGCACGTGCAATTACATTTGTGTCTAACAGAGTGAAAGAAGTACTTAGGTTTGTGAATAAGTTCTGGCATTTTTCTTGTTTGGGTCTTTGATCCTTTTTTTATGTAGCCATTGTGCTCATTCAACTGAGACGGACCCTTTGTGCAAATTTGGCTGTAAAAACTCTTTCAGTGCTTTAACTAAATGCTGTGGTTTGCATCTCTAAACAAATCAATGAAAGATAACCTAGGATAGGCCATTTTCCTGGGTAAAGCTTTTAAAAATATTTTTAGAGCTCTGACAGGTGAATTACAGTGAGTCAGCTACAGCAATTTAAGGGTTTTTAAGCAGTTCCTTGATCCTGCTCTTTGCTACAACAGAAGTAACCACCCTGGCTCCCTTAGAAGTGCAGGCAAGATGGGCTGTAAGCAGCAGAAGCCGAGATGCAGAAAACCCCTTCCCTCAGCATCTCCTGCTGCTCATAGGCTGGGAGTTACCATGCTGTGCAGAACTCTCAGCCTGCTGCTCAGGCTCTCTCCAAAATATTGCTTTCGGGTTTGCTGTCTGAATTGCCTTTATGGCTTGGCACAACTGGGCTTTTGAAGGTACTCATCAAATAGATTCAGCAGTCAAACTGATACTACAGAGCTGGAAGTGCATCCACTGGCCCACAGTTTTGGCCTTACATGAATTCATATTGGCTGGATGTGGCTTCTTTAGCAGTGTAGTGACGTGAATCAGCCTAAAACTGTCAGCAGGCTCTGTGCCGTTTGGACAGGTATAGCCCAAATTTGTTTTCAGGTTTGCTCCTAAGCATGTCAAAGGGTTTGCTGAAGATGTTAAAAGTCCTGAAATGCTAAATCACTATCTAGGTTTGATTCAAAAGTGCTTGCTGGCCACTTGTTTTATCAGACAGCCTGTCTCAGGTCCACAAAGGATTGCATGACCTTAGTTGTACCTAACACCATCAAATATCACAGAATCACAGAATATGCTGAGTTGGAAGGGAAGCACAAGGATCATCAAGCCCAGCTCCTGGCCCGGCATCTGGCCATCCTATCAGTTACTGAGGGCAGAGTTACATGGGCCAAAAGTGGACCAGGCACATCTGGGCTAGTTCTCTGCTATAAGTCTGGTCGTGCCAACATCTTAAGGACCTGTTGGAAAGAAGAGTCTGGGAAAATTTAGGTAACACTAAAGTCTCTTCTATCTGATATGAAGAGTCAAAGGCTGCCCTACTCCTTTCCTAATGCGTGTTCAGTGCCACAGACCACTTGAGATCAGACTCAAGAGAGGGCCACTGCAGCTCTGTTTGTCTCCTACAGTTAGGACAGAGAACTTTGGCTTGCACACTGGATGCCCTCCAAAGGAAACACCGTAATGACTGGATATTGGATATCCTTCTGTCTCCTGCTTGGACCTCTCAATTGCATTTGTTATACTCAAGAAATTAACTGGTAGACAATGGCCAGCAGCCAGCTTTTTTTGCTGTTGTTGCATTTTTATAAGATGATTGTCTACCATGCATAGCCCTCCTGAAACTAGAGGTGTATATAAAATCCAGGCTATCAGAGGAGGTGATAACTTTCATATTTATCTAGTATATTTGTTCCTAGATGATATTTACTCCACTTAATTCAAATGCAGTGGGTTTCTCATTCTTGTTTTTTCTTTCCAAACTGCATTCTGAGACTGGTGTATGAACTGTCTTTCATTCAACTAGTTTACTGTGTGTGGTCATACCCTAAATGAAGAGTTTTCCATAAAGAAACTACAGTTTTTTGAAACCATGGAATTTTATGCTATACTTGTACTTCCTTGTGGAAGAATTGTATCTGCAGAGGAATTAAACCTCTTCATTCTGGTGATACACACAAACTGTTATGTATGTCAGACTTCCTTTTCTTGCTTCTTGAATTTGTTTTGCTGTATTTTTCTCAGTAATTTAGTACCCTTTTCTTACAACTTTTCCATCCCACAAGTCTCTCTGGGAAGACAGAGATTCAGACTTCCTGAATTTAGTGGTACCAACTAAACAAAATATCCGAAAGTCATTTTTGAGAACAGAGGTTTCACAGCAGATTGAACTCTGACTTTGTGCATCTTTTTTTACAAGAGACCTGGCCTATCTCACACATCTACTGGCTGAGAAAGGCGCAGCAAGAAAAACTGCCTCAGTCCCATGCTTTCCATTTCTCTTCTCCTCTCCAAAATTTAACTTCTCCTTCTTCTTTGGAGGTCTTTGTCTGCTGGACTCTTCCTCACCCCATGGCAAGGGAGGTCACAGACTGCATGGAGTGCTATCCATAAAAATAGGTCTGTGGGGATATGGAAGATGTTGGGACTTGTGGTCCCAAAAGAAGAGCTGCAGTTTTGGCTTCCAAGGGAGGGAAGGTGATGTCCTGCACTTGCATGGGTCACAGCCCAGAAGAGCACCAAAACTAAAAGAAAAACACCCGTGCTTCATGACTAGTTTTACATAGTCTGAGGAAAACAACTGGAGTAAAGGGAAAATAGCTCTTATCTCTCCGGGTTTCCTCTGATACCTTCTTTATTTCAGTATGTTTGTGGATAGAGAGAAGGCATAGGGGAAACACTATTGATTCCAACTTAGTTCTTAGTCACTTTTCCACTTTTTTTGTGTAAATACTCAGAAAACACAAGGCCAAGACTCCAAATGAGGATTTTTCCGGCCATTTTCATCCTGAGGCTTAGCAGTTATGATCATGCTCTAAGAATTTGTGCTATCAGTAAGTCTGGCCCCTCAGAGACGATAGTTATGCAGCAGGTCCACACAGTTAGGTCACCAGATACCCCAGAGCAAGTGTGGCTGTAGCCCTGTGTACCCTGTCAGCTGCCAATCTAAGCAGCTTTTTAAGGCCTCCCATCCTGGAGACCCCTTTTTAAACTGAATGTCTTTTAGGGTATCAGTCTTTGCAACACAACCTGCATTTTAGTACAGATCCCTTCTGGAGAGCTTGCCTTGGGGCAGGACTTGCCCATCCCCTCTGTGCAACTCAAGTATTGCTCCCTAGTATTCAATGAACAGCATCTCCAGTTTGCTGAGACTGTTTTGACTGTTTTGACTGTTTGTTAAACCTCCCCTGCTACAGTTTATTCACTGCTTCAATTTTGCAGATTGAATGAAACATAAGACAAAGCTATTTAAAGGCAGAACAAGGTGCTATTGAAGAGATGATGGTCGTGTCCAGAGAAGGGAAAAAAAAGGTGAAGAGTCCAGAGCACAAGTCTTATGAGACTGAGGAGCTGAAGGAGCTGGGGTTGTTTAGCCTGGAGAAAAGGAGGATCAGGGGATACCTTATCACTCTCTACAACTACCAGAAGAGAGGTTACAGCAAGTCAGGGTCAATCTCTTCTAATTCAAAAGCAATAGGACAAGACAAAATGGTCTCAAGCTACACTAGGGGAGGTTTAGATTGGATAATAGGAGAAATTTCTTCAGAAAAAATCTTCTCAAGCATTGGGAAAGGCTGTGGAGAAGTCACCATCCCTGGAGGTCTCTAAAAGAAATGCAGATATGGCTCTTAGGGACATGGTTTGGTGGTAGGTAGACTTGGTGGTGTTGAGTTAATGGATGCAATTGATGATCTTAAATATCTTTTCCAACCTTAAGATGTTATAATCACAGAGTCATTTAGATTGGAAAAGACCTTTAATATCATTGAGTCCAGCCTTTGACCAGTCACCACCTTGTCAAGCAGCACATGGCACTGTCTGCCACATGCAGTCACTTCTTGAACAACTCCAGGGATAGTGACTCCACCCCTGCCCTGGGCAGCCATTCCAATGCTTAATAACCCTTTCCATGCAGTAACTCCCCTGATGTCTGACCTGACCAGCAGATCTCTAACACCTTCCTCCTGGATTGCAGGGGGTCTGTCCTGCTCCCTGTCCCTGTCTGCTCTCAGCTACTACTCTACAGCTCAGGGGGCCAGTTGCCCTGGGGATAACTGGTCTTACTGTTAAAGACCAAGGCAAAGAAGGCATTAATTACCTCAGTCTTCTCCTTATCCTTGGCTACAATACTCCCCCCTTCACATCCAAGATGGAGATATCATTGGCCTTCCTTTTGTTTTTGGTGTATTACAAAAACACTTTTTATCTTTCACAGCAGTGGACAGATTGAGTTCTAGTTGAGCTTTCACCCTTCTAATTTTCTCTTTACATGACCTAACAACATCCTTGTACTCTTCCTGTGTTGTCTGCCCCATCTTCCAAAGGTCATAAACCCTCTCTTTTACCAGGAGTTCCTGTAAAAGCTCTCTGTTCAGCCAGGCCAATCTTCCTCCCCAATGGCTCATCTTTTGGCACATAGGGACAGCTTGCTTCTGTGCCTTTAAGATTTCCTTCTTGAAGTGTGTCCACGACCCTTTGTTTATTAAGGACAATAGTGGGGCTATGATTCTAAAATTATACTGAATGTATGTTAAGTGTGTGTGTATGTGTACAAATGATAGCACACTGAAATGATACTATAATTCCATGATCCATCAGAGAAAAATTAGCACCAGTTGTAAATACAGGCCAGCTCCAGCCTAACATTGGGAACCTTACAGGTTTATATGAGCATCAGGAATACCCTCCCAAACAGCCTTTTCCATGTCCAGCAGTGACACCAACCCCACAAACATCACTACCTCCAACTTGTGCTAGCACAAAGCTGTTTTGAACAAGTTGGTGGGTTTCATATTAAGGGGGTTTATCTTAGAATTTCAGTTTTTTAAAAATTCCTTGCTCTTCTACAACTTCTTTCTGTTCTGACAGAAGTTCTTTTTGCTCACACCATGAGAAAAAAACAGCCTTTGTATTTCACATTATGGATTTTTCATACACACTGATCGAAGTGCTGCTTCTACTTTCAAAAGCTGAATTGATTCATGCAATGGGCACAGTGATGGGGGAAAGAGTGCAGAGATAAAGAAACCTGGTTAAAGAAATGTGAAACTGAGGAGTGCTAAAGCAGAAGGTCCAGAAGTAATAAGATGAAGTCATGAATTTCAGGCACCCCTGAATAAAGTGCCCTTCAGCTGGGATACCTGGCAATCCAAGGGACTTGGTAACATAGTCAAAACTGAGATGGATGATATGAAAGATAGGTTGTGTGGGGAATTAGGATGATGTGGATGAGGACCACCCTGGTGCAAAGAGAAAAGATCATTCAGTTGTACTGGACCATTCAATAAGAAGAGAAATGAGAAGTTAGGGGGATTGAAGAGATGGGGGAGGATGCATGGAGAGAGGGATATACAAAAAATTATTGGTGGGCTGCATGGGCATCTTTATTATTAAACATTTCCTAAAGTTCAAAAAGTGAGGGCCTGTGATTTTATTAATGTAAATGGCTTCACTGTCCACAGTACTCATCTTTAATGTCACTCATGCTTAACATCTTGTCCTCCTTAATACCCACAACAAGAAGAAATTGCTGTGGAGCAATGCAAGACTGCCCTTCTTTTCTATGTCTGTGCAGCATCTGGCACAGTGGGAGGCCACTTCCAATGCTGCCACTCAGATGATGCTGGGCGTGAGATCTGCCAGTTCAGCACAATTTGTTCAAGGTCTTTATATATCAGTCCTGGTGCTTGCTTAGAAGCAAGGAAAAATTTATAGGAAAACTCTGCTGAAGAATGTATCAGTCTCAGGAGTGTGTTTCCTGAGAAATGAGTGTGTCCCTACAACAGTGCTTGTTGGCTTTCAGGGAATACAGCATCATCAGCAGCTGGAGACAGATTCCTTAGAAACTTCTTTCACTCCTCTTTCATTGCCCTCATCTCTCTTCTCCATATAGAGCCAAATAACTTAAACTTCTGCAACAACAAAGTTCAGATTCAAAGTGAGTTCTGGCAGCTCAGAAATCCCAAACACATTTCCCTCTCATGGGATCCATTCCCACTGCTGCAGCACTGCAAACCCTGCTTCCCTGGTGTTTGGACATCACACACTGTGGTGAGCATGAGCTCTAGCATAAGCACCCTCAGCCAGCTCTTCTCAGGAAGAAGCACCCTGCCAATATTTAATCACTCTGTATGCTGCAGCCTCCCCACACCCCAATCATTCCCGTGGTGCTCATTTGGCTGCACAAAATTCTTCTGTGACGAATGAATTGAAGCTGGTATTCAAGACATGGATATCTTAGGTATGTATGGATTAACATAGTAATATAGCCCTTTCTGTTGTCTTTCCATCTACTAACTTTTAACATTAGTTCCTTTCCGTATTTTTACTGTTTACTGAACAAATGTTTCTGCAGACCAACCCAGAGTAATACAACAATCTGTTTTTTAGTGAAATTGTAGAATTCACAATTCACTACTTTGTATGCAGTGTTGACACTACTGTTGCCACATGGTGACTGCTTTGTATGAAATAGCAGAGTTTAATCTACAACTTTTTCCTATGTTATTTTGCTTCTTGAGACTTTTTGACTCAAGACTTTTTGACAATCCTTCTCAGCACCACTTGTTTTACTACCCCAACTTTGTATGCTTGCCAAAGTTGATTGCCTCATTAGGCAACTACCCCTTCTACTAATCATTTGTAAACAAGCTGTGCAACATGCATTTGTGTATAGATCAGCTTCATTTGCAACCTGTATATTGTAAATTCTGACTTACTATTTCCTTTATTTTATCCTGTTCTTTACCTACACAATACATTTTTTGCTTGTAGCCTATCAGAGCTTAGCTTCTCCAAAATACTATAGGGAATCATAGAATTTAGGGATGCAACAAATACAGTCAAGAAGAGTCCCTAGGTCCTGACATAACCTCTTCCTCACAAAGAAGTTCAGTGGCTCCCCAAAATGACCCTCACAGATTAGTGAAACATGACTTCCTTCTACAAAGCCTGAGCACTCTACTCTTTTTTGTAGCATCCGTAAATTCTATCTTGCATTGCTCAGCATGGACATCAGAATTTCTAACCTGCACTACCCACAACATCCCTCTCTACAGGTCTTTTAAAACATACCTTACTTGCCATCCACCATTCCTGCTTTGGGGTTGTTCTAAATGATAGCTCTCACACCACGGTAACTGATGTGGGAATTTCATACTGGGGCTCCTTTTGAAGTTCTGGATGAATGGCATCATTCACAGAAACTTTTTCATTCTTTGTTTTAAGTTGTTCTATAGGTTTATTCAGACACAGATCCTCCAGCATATCCCAAGTGAAAATTAACTGCTGACCTCAGAGAGCTCAGTTTGAGTGAATACAGACATGAGCAATGTATTTAGTTTTCTGCTGTGGCCTTATCTTCTCACCTTGACCTCTGCAACCATCTACAACTTTTACACAGCCTGTGAAGAGCATCCTTCTCCTGATGAGTGGAGCAAAAATATACGCCTTTGGCATGTTGCTTCTCTGAGGTTTTTGTCCTGCCTGCTCATAACTGACTAACCAGAAGGATTCCTGTTGTCCTCATTTGGTCTCACTTGGAACTTATTTGCTCCTCCTGATAGCATCTTTTACCCTGCTGTTTAATCCTATCAGCCTCTCTCTTTTGAACTGACTCTTGCATATGCTTGCTTGGGGCCAAATAGTCACCTGCAGTGACATTTCAGCACTCTATTAATTATCACTCTTCTTCCAAGTTTCTACTACAGCCTGTTTATTAGTAGTTTCTTTTAAAACTATGTTTTCAGTTCCCACACATTTCTAAGATGACCCATATTTTACAAAAACATGTATGTATATTCATAAATATGTGTGTGTATGTATGTACCTATATACTGTGATTTAATTTCCTATTGTCCATGTTCTGCTTAAATGAGAAATTATATCTTTTCAAACTTCTCCTTTCATTTTCTTTTCCATGAGCTTCTACTCTATCCTTTTTCTGAGGGTGCAGTTTCTCTCACTTCGCCCTTACAGACGCAACGTTCCAAGAGTATTTTTGCTGTACTTCATTGCTTTCCCTACTTTTTTAATTTTCTGATTTGCTGTTTGACAGCTCAGTCCACTTCCCTGCTGGATTAGACAAAGACATTCCACTCCAAAAGTCAGTCCTTTGAGTGCTTGTGATGAAACCAAACATAACCCCCTCACACCTTCCTTATGTCATCTACTCAGCTATACATTAAGGCTTAGCTTTTCCACGTTGCTGACTGGCACTGAACATGCCTCTGGAAGGACTTCCAAGGATGACGCTGTCTAAAGCCATAAACTTTGCATTAAGAAACTTCTTTCTTACCCATCCCTTTCTCAACCACAACTGACTGACTATCACAATCACCTCCTTTCCAGCAGTCCCTAAAAAGCCTGTCTAGACACGTGAAGCAACTTACTACCTTTGCATCTTCTGCCAAGCTGATGCCTTAGGTTTTAACTTCTATGTTTTTCAAATCCTGTACTGCCTAGTGTGTAACTCTGAAGTTTCTTGTAGCCTGTTAATTTCTGCTCTCTCGTGCTGGGCAGACATAACAAACCCTCTCCAGGCCTGCTCTCCAAGGACACTGACTGTCCTGGGCCCAAAAAGACTCAACCAAAGAGCCTCTAAGGGAGGGCAAGCTGCAGGGAATTACATCATTGCACTGAAGATTTAACTGGAGAATTAACCCTGATATGCAAATGAACCAAACCTATAAAGGTGTGAAGAACTCGTGCCCTGGGGTCCATCTCGAGGTCCATCTTGGCAGCAGCCTCTGGCTCCCCAGGGGCACCTTTGAAGGCCTCTCAAATAAATACCCACCTTTATTCCCTTACTCCTGTCTAGTCTCTCTTTTTAGGTGGCCTCTTAAGGCATCAAAGCAGGTTTCCATGTAGTCTTCTCCAATATCCTGAGAAGATACTTACACAAAGGCTGTGTATATGCAGACACTGTAATAGCCTGCAACTTGGTCTTTGTTGGGATACCAATTATCCCTTGAGCAATGCAATCTATGTGCCCTCTGTGAGGCTCATTTCCCTCCTTTTCTAGTTAGCTGGTGGTTGGGTTTATCCTTTTCTCAGCTTCAGTGCACTTCTAAAGCTGCACTGGACTGCCCTGACATGTCCAAGAAATGTCATGATAAGCCCCTCTTTCTCACTGAGTTTTTCCAGACCAGTCTCTGGGATAAGTGGTCTATGCATGGGAGCTGGGGAGTGATCCACCTGCCTGGCAAGCAATGACATGAGCTATGAACAGGTACACCTCTTGTGCTCCTGTGCCTTGTGGTCTGTCCTGGACAGGAGAGTAAAATTTCCTTGCTACCACTGCATTCATTTATTCCGTGGGTTACACAGTTACCTGGTTTCCATGTGTGGCTGATTTCTCTGTGAGGCTCTCTGTTGCACAGCTGGCTGGGTGTTGGAGCTTATTTGGCTTACAAAGACTACAAAAACCTACATACAAACTCTGTGTGCCTCAAATCTTAAAAGTAGATATTAAAAAGTCATACTTTTTCAGACTGAAAGCCTTTCCTGGATCCTCACACTTGAAAGGTTCCATTTCGATTGCCTTCACTCCAAAAACGGCTTATCTACAGCACAACAAAGCAAATTCTGCCTGCATGGACATCATACCCAGAGTTAAGTGCAGCTAAAGACAAATAATTTGTTTGTAAGAGCTCCACTGGCCTGCTATCTCAAACACAGCGCTCAGAACGACTCTGTCAGTGAAGGAGGACTGCGTGATCTCAAAAGCACTTAACTGGAGAATAACACATTTTCCTCCTAGCAACTTTTTAAAAACAAAGAGATTTGGGTATAGCCCTGGAACTCCCTGGCAGTAACTCCAGACACCAGGGATAAAACGCTGCTCCCTAGTGGTGATCAACAACCACTACCCTCAAGAAGGCAAGCCCCTCTGTAGAACTGGGTTTTGAAGAAGAAGTAAAGCACAACATCTTTGAACTAACAGTAGTATTTTTCATACATCTCTTTTCTTGGACAGCAAACAACTGCAGTAGGAAGTAGTGGGAGAAAAACCCCAAAAATAAATGCTATGTTGTCAGCACTGTGGTCAACATCAATTCCCCAGGCTGCCAGGACCAGAATGAATGCACTTTCCCAAATGAATAAGGTTTCCATTGTGTTCCAAAGTACCTCTTCCTTAAAATAAGCATGGCCTGGGAATCAATAAGTCCTGTTAAATGGATTAAAAATGGACCAAAAAATAGATCTCAAAAGGTAATTGTTCAAGTGGATCAGTGTGTGAACGCAGATGATATTAGTTGTATCCCTGAAGGACGGATTTCAATCCAAGGGCTCTTCAATATTTTAATCAATAATCTGGAAGGAAACAGGAAAATCATTGCTGATAAAATTTGCAGAAGAAATAGGAATACACAGAATAATGAATGGCTAAGGAAGGGTTCCTCAGGGAAATCGAGATTACTGAACTGTGTACTGCCTGTTATATAGGCCTTTGTGTTTGGCTAATAGTAAAAATCAGTAAGAAGCAGCCTGTGGTGAGGGAGAGTGTTGGAAAGCAGTGCCTCTGCCAGGTTCACTTGATGTGCATTTTAAGTGAGAGGCTGCAGCTCCGTGGGTCAACATGGTCCTTCTGTACAGGGGCTGTGAACAAGGAGCAGAGACAGGGAGCTGCAGGGCATTGGCTTCAGCTGTGGTGACACCATCCCTACCCCTGAACTGCGTTCAGCTCGGTGTCACTGGTACAGAGAGGATGCTGCAGGAGGTGAACAGATAAAATGGGAGAGCAGAGGGCTCAGAACACAAATATAAGTGATGCGAGGTCTGAAAATTCTGCCTGGAAGTAACAGCTTCAAGCACCTTGGTGTATTTAGAGCAAGATGGATGGGATATTGATCACTTTAAAAGCAGTTGTTTTCATCCTGTGGTTACTGATGCACTGACAAGGGACCATCCAAGAAAACTAAGTACAATTGGAAGTTCAATATTTACTGGCCTGGAATCAGCTTTTTATGGGGAAATGCTCACGAATCTGTAAATGCAAAAGACTTGAGAAGTTCACAAATAACAGAACAAGGAAGGTAAGATACTAGAGGGAAAAATCCTTCTAAATCCAGGAGCCGCAAAGACAAAAGAGGATGGAAATGACTGGCACACAGAGTGATTGCTGGAGTGGTGGCTCAGATGGAGGCATAACAGGGCACGCAACAGGCACAGCATCTCCCTGACTGAGAATTAAAATGCATCTGGGGCCTGTGCTCAGTGGACTTGCAGAAACATCACATTGAGGAAATTTATTTCAGGTACTGCTTTCACTTGTCACTAGCAGCTACCACAGGTGAGCTACTTTCCGTTTGAAAATTTCATTTCTGGGAGGCAAACTCAGAAACAGGGTGCAAAGGCATTTCTGATTCCCTGAGAAGTCCTGATGTGTGAAAGGGCATGCATGAAAGGTTTTACAGTAATTATTGAAGTGTAAGGTCTATTTCTAATATCAGTAGAAGCCTGAACTGAAGAATTCTTAGCACCCAAAGCTTCTCAACTCAATTTGGTTGCCTGACAAGTATCCTGATCTCAATGTACCAGATGGCACAATCTCCTAGAGGGATGGAGCTTTGCGGATGTGAGGAAGATAGCTGCAGGTTTCAATTTCAGTCCCAGACTAATTTTCTCTAGTCACTGATGCAAAATATTGATTTCAAGGCAGATTTAAAAGTGCTACTAATCCACAGGGGAATGACACTATATATTTAAATCCCATATGTTGATGAGAGCAGTCAAAGGTCTTATATGTAATTAACAGTGTATTTTTGAATACATTTAGTTTTCAGTTCTGTACAGCACAATCTTCAAGATGAGGGATAGAAAAAGAAATAAGAAAGTAGGAGTATAGGAATAGAGCATTATGAGAAATGCAATAAACTGCCCCAGACCCGTAGTCTCAGGTACAAATGGTGGGTTCCTTCCTAGCTCCTTCAGCTTTGTGTCTTCAGGCCTACTGCATGAGGATGTCAGTTTAGAAGGGGAGAGATTAATGTTACAGGGCTTTGGCAGTCTTGATAGCTGTGTGGTTTTCTCATTCCAACACTTTTAATGAAAGGTTCATGGCCACTAGAAGAGCTCAGTGTAGGCCTCACTGAGCTCTCAGAGTCCCTTAGTGATGCTTTCCCAAGTGGTATAACTACCAATTCCTATGATGTCTTTCTGGTGCTCTTCTCTCCTGAGTCCTGTTTCCTTCCTTCATGCCCTTGCAGGCATGTGGCTGAATCTGTTACAGCAGCCAGCTTTGCTTCAGGTGGAGGAGTTCTGATCCTTGATGATATTTCAGACTCTTTCCCTCTATTTCTTGATTACTTTTTGTTTATCTGTTGTAATATTTTGGTGTTAAGTGGAAGAAGTGTGTCAACACAAACCAGTAACAAGTTTTTTCAGAGCAAGAAACTCCTCTACCTTGCATTTGGCCTTGAGTGTCTAAGCCTCCTGGGTGCACTGGAAACTTCTTGGTAAGTATCTTATTAGAGCTGATTGAAATGTTCTGACGGGACACCTGTCTTACACCAAATGCCCTTTTGATTAGATTGAAACATTCCACAGGAACATGCCGGCTTTTATGAAAATTATTGAAGTACTTTATTTCTGCCAAGGTGGATCTTTTGGTATGATGAATTTGGTACACTGGAATGGCATTATGGTATGCAAAATGGCAACACTGAGGTGAAGACCTGGAGCTTTCACTGAGATGTTGCATTTTGATAAAATTATTTTTACTACATTTTAAAAATTAATTTTAAAGGGAGGTGTGTGGGGGACAGCTTTGCAGGGGAAAGATAAAAGCAAGGCTTATCAAAAAACACCTTATGCTTTCAAGCTGCCTGTCTTAAAAAAGCTCTGGATTTTGAGCAGCCTGCTCTTCAAACACAGCCTGTTATCCACCCTTCCCTCTTCAGCAGCCCACTTCAGCCATGCTCCCAACCCGCCCCACTGGGTGACCTCCCTTCCTTCCAGCAAGAAACCTCTCCCTGAGACAGGTGTCTTCTCCAGTCCTGCTAAGGATCTGCTCCAGATCTGCTTTTCTCAGGGGTCATTCAGAAAAAGACTCTCGTGACAGATGCCCAGGAAAATTTGGCCCTGGTGGGAGGAGAAGGTGTGAAACCCCTGTACAGTTGCTTTTCTTCTGAAAATGTTGAAGGGAACATTGAAGAGTTCAGTTGGGGTGCTGCAGAGGGTGCTAGGATGCAAATCCCACAGGGAATGGGTGCTGAGTGTGCATGACCAGGAGGAAACCCTTGAGACTCTTCCTGCAAGGCAAAAAGCAAGTTGTGCACCCATGGGTATTTACCTGTGGACCCTGAGAGAAGAGGGCAGGTGGTGGAATCAAAAGGCAGACAACTATAGGCTGATGGGGAATTCGCCTTGCACAAAGACTAATTAAATTTGGGCTGCCATGCAGAGAAGCAGATTTGTCAGTAAGACTTCTAAAAAGGGATTAGGTGCCTTAAATGTGTACAATCTGCATTTGTAATTACACTGCTTAGGATAACATTTCTGTGGGGTATTTAACCTTGTTGTTTGGGGAATATACTGATCTGCAGCAGGGGTTGGGACAGGACTTCCCTGTGCTGTAGGGTCTTGCAACAAAAAGAACATTATATGTGTTTTATTGCTTACTCCAAAACATTTAGTTGCCAGCTACTGCTCTAGGCAGTCCCTGGACTAGACTGACCATCATTGTGTATGTCTGGAGCATTTCTAATGTCCCTGCACTATATTACATTAGTGTGATATTAGTCTGCAAAACCAGAGCATTAGGAAGCACTGCAGTATTAATGCAGCTTTCTGTTACCCAATCTGTTGTTGGGAAGAAATACAAGAAAATATAACTAATCTTAGCTATTACACCTGACCCACTTTCAAGGGAGATGTGCTGTTTTCTGGGAGCCCAGATCAGAGGTGTTACTGAGGCAGTCCCAAGCCTCGTTAAACCCAGAGATTGTTACCCACTGTTGGTATGCCTTGTGGGCACCAGTGAGATATATAGTCAGCAGCAGTCTGGGAGGCATTGAGAGGGACTACAGAGGCCTGGGTACCATGGGGACAACTCCAGGGATAAAGACAACTGCATGTATGGCTGCACACACAGAGCTGTAGTTAACAGCTCAAAGTGCACCTGGAGGCCAAAGACCCTCAGGGGTCAGTACTAGGACTGGTGCTGTTCAACACTTTTGTCACTGACATGGACAGTGGCATCGAGGGCACCCTCAGCAGGTTTGCCACTGACACCAAGCTGTGTGGGGCAGTTGCCACGCTGGAGGGAAGGGATGTCATCCAGAGGGACCTGGACAGGCTGGAGAGGTGGGGCTGTGCAAATCGCATGAAGGTCAAAAAGGCCAAGTGCAAGGTCCTGGGTTGTGGCAGCCCCAGACACAGCTACAGGCTGGGGGGAGAGGTGACTGACAGCAGCCCTGGGGAGAAGGACTTGGGGTGATGGTGGGTGAGAAACTCAGCAGGACCCAGCCAGGTGCACTCCCAGCCCAGAAAGCTGATGGGATCCTGGGCTGCATCCAAAGCAGTGTGGGCAGCAGGGCAGGGAGGGGATTCTGCCCCTCTGCTCTGCTCTGGAACCCTGCACCCAGCTCTGGGGTCCCAGCACAGGAAGGACAGGGACCTGTTGGAGCGAGTCCAGAGGAGGCCACATTAGTCAGAGGACTGGAGCACAGAGGACTGGAGACAGACTGAGGAATTTGGGTCTGTTCAGCCTGGAGAAAGCTGTGTGGAGATCTCCTAGCAACCTCCCTGTATCTGAAGGGTCCCACAGAGAGGGACTATTTGTCAGGAACTGTAGTGATAGAACAAGGAGTAATGGATACAAACTGAAAGAGGGGAAATTCAGATTAGATATCGGGAAGAATTTCTTTAAGGTGAAGGTGGTGAGACGCTGGACCAGGTTGCCTGGGGAGGTTGTTGTGGATGCCCCCCAGCCAGCAGCGTTCAAGGTCAGTGAACAAGACCTTGAGCAATCTGGTCTAGTGAAAGCTGTCCCTGTCCATGGCAGAGGGGTTGGCACTAGGTGGTATTTAAGGTCCATTCCAATCCAGGCCATGATTACCTTAAAAACAACAAACATCAGACACATAGATGAACCTTTGGATAATGTGAGGCTGTTGGGTACCAGTTTATCGCTGCTTGTGCTGAGCAGTATATCTCTCTGATGTGACATTGGAGGCTTAAATGACTGCAAAGCAACAATGGTTTCTCTCTTTCAACTCTGGAAGACAATAGCAACTCCAAATAGAAATTAAAGGCTTCATACACTGTGAAGACATAAACAGCCTTTATGGGCCACCCACTCTATAACTCATGACTGAAGAGAAAGGTAAATGGAAATGTTTAATCCCAGAAGAGTGACAGAAATAACATTTGGGATTAAACTACAAACTTTTCAGGAGCATGGAATGAGTCACAGGGGAGATCCTAGAGAAGATCAAGGGGATAAAGACAGTCTTTTATATTGTCTGAACTTCTGCACAGAGAAATACAAGATTTCCTTGCTTGAACGAACAATGACACTTTGGTTTGTCTATCTGGGGTAAGAAAGACAAATGCACAGGTTTATAGCATATGTGTATTGTACCTCTGGTGATTATGCAGTTCATGATACTGATTCTTCAAAGTTATGTATACATTTGTAAGCAGGATCCTGTCAACAATCCCATTAATCCCAGTGCAATTACTTCTGATTAAAATATCAAACACAGATGTAAGTCTTTCCAAATGCTTCAGCATTAATTCCTGAAGAAGTAAATGGTTGATATTAAAAAGCATTTTTTTCTTTTCCGTGTTACTAATATTTTTTCTGTAGTCAAGTTCCAAACACCCCAAAAAGCCAGGTGTGAACTGTCTGATCACTACCAAATCATGACACTGCTCTGAGAAATGGACAGGTCTTGTGCCATGTGAGAGGTTGGAAGACGCTGGAGTGGAGCACACCTGCACCATGGTTAAGGACTCTTGTTTTTTCACTCAGGGTTATTAAAAACCTCCAACCATCTCCAAAGAGACCATGAGACATTTCCCAGGGCTATTGAAATCCAAATATCCAGAAAGAGGTTTTGTTATGCTTGTTATTTTGTAGGATCCTGCTATCAGTATGCCGACATAAGTAAGCTGTGTTTCAGAATAGGAGAATTTTCTCCCACTTGAGGAGGTTAAGAGAGCATATGTAAAAAATAGATATTCACAGACGTTTATACTGACATTGACATGATACTTACCCTTTTAAAGAGTTTGGTATTTTTGATTTATTTCTTGGAGGGTCGGGACCTAGTGACACCTTTGGCTAGGATCTTTGTTTGCTGTGTGAGAACTTCAGTAAATCAAGATGTGCCCTAAGGGCACCAGAGATGGCCCAGAGGACTAAAATATTTGGAAACAGATACGCACATGTAATAAAAAGCTCATGCATTCACTGAGCATGTTCCACTGCTCACAACTGGGATAACCACTGTTCTGGTCTCTGCTCAGGTCTCAGGGTGGTTTTGTAAGCCAGATGATCAAGAAAAGGAAAAGGCCATCGAGTGAGATGATGATACAGGATATCTGTGGAAGAAACAGTAAAGTTTGGGGGATACTGTGTCAAATGAGTGGCGCAGATGACTTCAGCAGGAGGGTTATGATTTACCTATGGGAACATGGGCTCCATAGCTACAGAGAGAGGTCCATGGTCCAATTACTGCCAGCCTGTAACAGCAGTAATTCTCCTCAAGTGCTGTCTGTTCATGTCTGATAGAGCAATACAGCGTGTGTCCCACCCAGGAGAAGACATCAAGGGGTTGGAGTCCCTGGCATGTTTCCATCCCCTTTACTGCTGCTCTGGATGTGTAAAGCAACACACACACTCTCTCATCAGACAAGGCACTTGATGTCTTCTTTCAGCAACAAAGCAGATGGATCTTACTGGTAAACCTGGCCAATGATTTCTGAAATCACAGTATGAAATCTTTGCAAGCAAATATGTATGTAACTATCCAACACTTCACATTTACAGAGTAGCATATCCAGAATTTGATCCCTCTGGCTCTTGTGATGGTTTTGACTTACAAAAACCTGAGCCCACCATCAATAGGGGCATCCATCATCTCCTGACCTTTCCATGCTGGTTTCCAAGTAGGCTGTCTTACTTCCATACTGTCTTACTTTCCTCTTCTGCCACAATGACAGGGCTTCTTCTCCCAGCTGTTAAAACCTTTCCTCCAGCATGATCTTCTTGCCAGGCATTTCCCTTAAGAGATGTAGCTGAGTCATCCAGGGGTCAACTGCTCTGACATATAACTGGAAATGTGACAAGGTAGGGGAGCTCACAGCAGCTCCTCCCATTGCTTTTCAGGCCGGCTGAGCTCACCAGAGGCCGATCGCTAGCTGCCTGCAGAACGAAACAGGAGGATTGTGCTGGCAATTTGGCACCCAGCACTGAACATATTGGTTTCCCAGTTGCAGGCTGTTTCCTGGAAACCAAATAATCTCTGTGGCCAGCACCATCTCCTATTATTCTTTATTAAGAATTTAGCTCAATGCTTCAAACTGGCCACAGACACATCTCAATTAATTGGCCTCCTTGGTAGATTTGTTGCTCTGATGTAAACAATGAGGCTGGCTTGGGACAGCAGAGCTTAATGAGGCCAGACTTGCTTTCCAAGAGGAAAGTGCAGAGAGGATATATGCGTTGAATGACAGAGGGAGCTACACATAGTGCTGAAGTCTAGCAGGCATGAATGCTCTGTGCTCATCCAACTCACTGCTCACACAAGCAACAAAACCACAGAAGACCTCCAGACTCTGGAGAATGATTGAGGAAAAACATGAATGCCTTGGAAAAGGGCTGCTGCAGCACTTGTTGCTGGACAAAGGCAGCGAGCTGTGATTGCTGGGCAAAGCGGATGTTTCAGCAAGTAGAAGCCCCTTCCATTGCTCACAGAATAGCATTTGCAAGGTTTTAATTACATCCTCACGGCCCTTCTGGAGGCACAGCCCTGCTGAATGATGAGGCTGCTGTCTCAGGACTGTTGCTCCTTAGGTGTGTGGGGCAGAGCCAGGGCTGGGATTTCCAGTTTCAGAAGAGCTGTGTCCCCAGGTGTTCTATGCTGTTTGGCACCCTTTTCCTTCACCACTCACTGCTCTGCTCCTGGTCAAGTCCACTGAAACATCTTGAATTTGTCCCTGGGTGACAGACTTCCTTGAAACTCTCTGCTGATGGGTACTCATCCATTTCTTTTCGGCATTTTTTCCCAAATCCTTCTACTTGAGTTGGCACAGAGTCTGGCACATTTCCTGAGAAGCAGCCAATGACTTCTTAGCCACAGAACATTTTAGAAAACTTCAGCCAGACCAGGAGGGGCCAAATTCCTGTGTCAGAGAGTCCTTGGCAGCAGAGCAGGAGGCTAGGTAAGGCTTAGGCAGGTCTCACCAGGGATGAGTAGCTGTGCTCAGGTATGTCACAGGGAGTTTGTAGGTAGGGATGGAGATGTGCACTCAAATCTGTAATCTGTGTATGCACTTCGAATGATTCTTCCTTAGGGTGATCCCTGGGCCAGTTGCAGTTTTGCTAGCACTGGGTATGAAAGCCTCTATGACACACTCAGTGCTACTTCTGTAGCCCAGATAGGACTTTTCTGCAAATTCATAGGTTTATTTGTAAGATTTTTTTACTGTTAACATTACCTGAGGAAACACAACCTCTTTGTACAGAGACTTGTCTTTCAATAGAAGCCAAACAGGGGGGATTTTTTAACATAATAGAAGTATTCTTAAACTCTTCTAGTAGTTTGTCTTTTTCTGAACAAACAATATATACAGGAAATAAAAGCACAGTTTTGCTTAGAAAGAATTAATCAAGATTAACAATTTATCATTAGTTTTCTTGTGAAATAAAGTTTTATTCTTAACTACATTGAAAAGAGAAAAAGGACAAAAAGACAACAAATTCTAACCATCTTTGTTTCAAAGGATTTAAAATATATCTCTTTCTTAGCTGAGTTCAAGATCATCAGCAGCAGCTTAAATCAGAAAACACAAAATGACCTTTCATTAAGTATGAAAATATTGGAAGAAAAATTGTTAGATAAAAGAAATAATTGAAATACCAGTGCGTTCTTTGCTTAGAAACCTGTTTGCTGTCTCATAGGCATTTTTTGTCTGACACAGAGAAAGAAACAAGGCTTGTCAAAGATCTGAAAATACCCCTATATCGACCAAACTACCACTTAAAATTCATTATTCAGATGTTGTTTTCCTCCTAGACACACAGCTATACACCCAAGTGAGCCCCATCCCAGTGTCACCATGAAAAACAGAGTCACCTCCCTCTTGTCACTGTTCCCTGCTCATTCAGCACTCACTGTTCTGCAGACCCCAGAGATGTGCCATTTGCAAATTGTGCTGCAATCTCAAGGTGGTGTGACCAGCTGCAAACTGCTGCATTTTCCAGCATTTTTGCATACAAATGGCTAGGAAACCACATGCTTTCAGAGGCTGAACAGGGAAAACCATTTCTTCAGAGTGAGATGTGCCACAGGCACACAAAATCTATAGGCTGATGCAGAGGTAATTGGATGAAGCCCGACAGCCTGTGTGCTTTACCGGATGTTGTCCTAAATGAGATAATGGTCCCTATTGACCTTTAAATCTATGAAAAGCTGACTCTTGAACTGCTTGATTGTGGACTTTTTTGACAGAAATTTCTCTTGTTTGATTTTTAGACTGGACCACAACATAGAATCACTAAGACATTTTCACCTAGGAGTAACTGTAATAGGGGCATCCTTCAGTAAGTTCACAGAATGTCTCTGATCTTCTCCAACACACCTGCTTCTTTTTTATGGTTAAAAACGACTGGGGCAGGGCAGGGTAGGGCTGGTTCTTGAGAAGTAACTTGCAGATCCTTTTCCAGTTTCTGAATGCGGGGTGTCTGCTGTGATTTTTTTGTGGAGGGCTGGCGGGAATAATTTTTTTCCCAGAGAAGGAGGGTGTCACTGCCACGAGAGCAGAGAGACATCTCTGTAAGATGCAAGAGCTGAGACATATGGCTGGCACACACCAGCTGATCCACAGCAAGGGTGCTGTGTGCGCTGCTTTCTCATGCACTTTTCCCCACCCACTCTTCTTGTTGGTGTCAAAACCATTTCCGGCCAGAGAGCTGCACAGGTAGAACGGTGTTCAGACCTGCTCACCTGCTTGCCAAAATGAGAATGAGGCAACTACTGGCTAGGAAAATGCTGGAAAAGCTACAACCAGTGGTGTCCTGTATAACCCCGAACTGCCCTCACAGAGGAAGCACCAAAGGAGACAGAAAAAAATTACAGTCAAATCAGAAAGCTAGAGTCCTCTAAAACATCCAAAAGTTGTTTTACCCAGGAGGTTGATTTTGGAAGAATAAAGCAGAAAATTAAATCAAACCTTTAGCCTCAGTCTCCTGCTCATTTAATCAAAATCAATAGTCATCACAAAAGGTGTTCAACATACCAGCTTTTTGGCTCCAGAGGGATCCTGGAAGGACTGGTAACAATAAAGGGCAGAATCATGAAATTAAGAAAGGTAAACTGTTGAACTGACACCATAAATTTTTAGTGTAGGAAATAGTGTCCTCCCACTCCCTTGTGGAAAAAAAAATAGTCATCTTTTAATACATTACTTTCATCTCTAAATTTCATAGGATTCTGTCAAGTAAGTTAATTAACATGAGGGTATGATTTATGAAGAGAGAAGGTGCAATATGTGCCCTTTGTAAGTAACCTGAATCCTCAAAAATATCCTCCTCATAACAGAAGCATAGAATCACAGAAGGATTGCAAAGTATCCTCAAGATCATATAGCTCCAACCCCCTGTCATGGGCAGGGACACCTTCCACTAGACCCACTTCCTCAGGGCCCCATCCAACCTGATCTTGAACACTTCCAGGGATGGAACATCCACAGCCACTATGGACAACCTGTTCCAGTGCCTGAGCACCCTCTGAGTAAAGAATTTCTTTCTAACATCTAAACTACTCTCTTTCAGTAAAAAAACATTGCCTCTTGTCCTGTCTCTACAAGCTCTTACAGTCTTTATTCCTCCTTTCTATAAGTCCCCTTAAGGTGCTGGAAGGCTGCAATGAGGTCTCCTTGAAGTCTTCTCCAGGCTAAACAGCCCCAGTTCTCCCAGCCTGTCTCCCTAGGAGAGGTACTCCAGCTCTACAGTCATCTCTGTGGCCTCCTCTGGACTCGCTCCAGCAGGTCCATGTCTTTCCTGTGCTAAGGACCCCAGACTTGGACAGAGCACTCCAGGTGGGGTCTCATGAAGGCAAAGTAGAGGCAGAAAATCACATCCCTCTACCTGCTGGCCACTTTTCTTTTGATGAAGTGAGGATGCAGCTGGCTTTCTATGCATGGCTCACGTCCAGCCTTTCATACACACCGTAAGTGTGTGGTTCATGTCCAAACTTTCATCCACAAGAACCCCCGTGCACTTCTCAGCAGGGTTGTTCTCAATGACTTCTTCTCCCGGTTTTCACTCCTGTCTGGGATTACTGACCCAGCACCTGGCACATGTTGACCTTCATGAAGTTCATGGGCCCAATTCTCAAGTTTGTCTGGCTCCCTCTGGATGGCATCCCATCCTTCTCTTGTGTCAGCTGCACTGCTCAGCTTGGTGTCATCTCCAAACCTGCTGGGGATGCACTCTATCCCACTGTCTGTCACTGATGGGGATATTGAAGAGCACTGGTCCCAGGAGAGCCCTGATGGACATCACTTGTCACCAACTTCCACCTGGACACAGAGCTACAACTCTCTGGCTGCATCCATCCAGCCAATTCCTTACCCACTGAATAGTCCATCTATCAAGTCCATGTCTTTCCAATTTGGAGATGAGGAAGTGATGTGGGACCGTATCAAAGTCCTTACAGAAGTCCAAGTAGATGATGTCTGTCAATCTTTTCCTGTTTACTGTTTCCATCACTCCAGAGGTCACTGGATTGATGAGGCATGATTTGCCCTTAGTGCAGCTGTGCTGGCTTCCTTGAACCACCCCACTGTCTCCTATGTGCCATAGCACTTGTTCTAGGAGGATCTGCTCTGTGATCTTCCCAGGCTCAGGGATGAGGCTCATCTTTTTAGAACTGGGAGCAACAATTCCCTTTTCCCAGTCTTCAGGACCTTGTCCTTGACTGCCATGAGTTTTCAAATGTGATGGAGAGTGGCTTGGCAACAACATGAGCCAGGTTCCCCAGGACCCTGGGATGTATCTCAACAAACTCCATAGCCTGGTGGCTGTTTGGCTTCATCAAGTGATCCCAAAACTGCATTTTGCTTACAGGGAAATGGACTTCTCTTTCCCCCAGCTACTCACAGGGTCAGGGACTTGCAAGAAAGTGGGAAACCTGACTGCCAATGAAGACTGAGGAAAAGAACTCAATGAGTACCTCCGCCTGCTCTGTATCAGTTGTTGCCAGCACCCTTCCTGCATATCAGAGGAGTACATTCTCCTTGGCACCCATGGGCTTTCAGACAAGGTTTCTCTTGGTCCCTCTCAGTCAGGGACTGAGAATGGTGCCAGCACAAATGGTGAATATGGGGATAGAGACAGAATGTCTTCTCTTGAACCTTTTCTGTTTACTCTGATTATTGCAAATTCATCACAAGGCTGGACCAACATATAGGTCCTAGACAAATGAGACAGATTTCCTGAAATGCTGGTATACCTACCAACCTAAAACATTTTTCTCTGGGTGAACTCGAGGTTTGAAGTCTCTCTTGTGAGATTGTGCAATGCTCATGGGTCACTGAGTTGTTCTCCACCTCCATCTGCTAAGTGGGATCCCACAGTTGTGCTGGAAGAAAGGACAGAGACAAAACCACACCAAGGTGTCCTTTCTCCTAGCTTGCATTGCCCAGATCAGTGCTGGGCCTTCTCAGAGGTGAGGAAAATGATAGGATAGCTTTTCTATACACTAATAATTAGAAGCAGAGACAATAGCTTAGGAAATGCCTTAGATACTATGACTAAGGTGCATCTTCTTTAATATTTCCTACCCCTACTACAGCACTTAAGCACATGCCTCAAAGGCCTTTCTATTTACTGTAGCTGTGCAACAGGCTGAGGGATTCAATCATTTTGCCCTAATCTGTTTCCTAGTTATGATGTTTGCCGAATGTAGCAGTTATTCCCTAGATTGTCTCCTTGAATTCAGCCTCATTATTTTATCATTTTGACAATGAACTGCATTTGCCATCTGCCAGCTCCAATTCTCAATATAATCCAAATCCCTTGGAATCTGGTTACACTGTTCCTTGCTATTTGTTCATCCTCTGCATCATCTGTAAACTCTGAGCTCTCAGGGTTTTGAGCTCTCTGAGTCAGACTGTGCTCTCCATCTTTTAACTAGGGTAAATCTGGATCTTCTCCACTAAGGTCTGTGGAATTACTCCAGAGTGAGCAAACGGAAACCAGAGCTGGATATTGCTTAGGTTTTCAACACCCTCATCCAAGTAATTTTATATTTATATATAGACACATGTTATGAACAACAGATGTCCTAAAACTGACCTTGAGGACATTTTTCATCTATTCGGTTCCTAAGCCATTTTTCTAGTCGACACCCATTTTTCCTCCATCCTGGCTGTTTGTTTGAAGTTAATTCAACATCAATAAACATATTCTTACTGTAATGAATGAAGGTTTGGCAAAGTGAAAATACTTTCAGGTTGTGTTTACACTTTTTTTTTCCCTTTCACTTCCTTCATTTTTTAATTCCTTTCTCTCAATAATTTTTTTTTCTTTACTACATTGAAAAATAGTTACTATGTAGCTGACCACAAGGCACATATGGGGATAGTAGGTTTACTTTGCTCCCCGGAATAAACAATAAAAAACTTGCAAAGTGCTTGAATGCATGGAGTTTGATACCCCACACCAAAGTGAAGGACAAGCATAGTAGAACTGCTGACCCATCACATAACTCTGCAGTTTAGTCTCATGAAATCCCTTCCCTTTCCCACACCTCTGGAACACCAGCGTGCAGCAGAAAGAAAAATACATTCTGTCTCTGTGACTCTTTCCCTTCTGTTCTATTTTTCCCATGCTGGTGAATCTTACTACCGGTCATAATTACAATTTTCAGCATAAAGTCCCAAGGGCAGACCAGACTACACGGGAATAGTATGAAGGCAGATGAAATCTTTTATCAGGACATTTGTGCCAAACATTGCCACACACCTTGAAGGTGTTATGTCTCAACCAGATGATTTTCTTGCTTACACCTGTTGCCAAACTACCCTGTTCCTCACAGTTTGCTGTTTTGCATTTTACCCCCTAATTTCTGTTACAGGAGCAGGAGAGACATAGAATCAAGCTTTCCTCCAGCTTACAGCACCTAGTATTGTCTGACCTGTGGAAACAGGGGTAATGTGATCCTCTGAGTAGAGACTGTTTCATAATGTGCACACACAGGGGAGTTCAAGTGTTTTTGGCATTACCTAACTCCCAAGTACTCAACTTTTACCTCTTATGTTCTCTTGGCAACATGTGGTGCAATTTATATGTATATATATATGCAGTTTCCTAGGTTTTTAACACAAGAAGATACAAATAGTGCCACGTGCAAATAAAACAGCCCACCCACGTGATCCACATGAAATATAAGAATCAGCAGACATTGCTGGTGATTGGGTTAAAGGTCTAAGGTCACCAGCTAGCTGCTCTGTTGGATGGTCTGGCTTTGCAGACAAGCCTTGGAGAAGAGAGGCACCACACTGAATCATAAATCAAACAATGTGGGAGAAGTGTGTGTTCTATGCATGCTTAAATACACAGGTTAAGGAAATCTGGCTTGAAACTGAGCCTGAGAAATCACAAGTGACATCTCTCCCAGCATCATGCTCTGCCTGGATCACCAGTGATCCTATTCCTCCTAGTGGTAAAAGATGTGAGTGGGCTCTTGTCTTCTAGTTTGGATGCTGATACTTCACTCCCTACAAATAATGTGGTAAGAAATACAGGAAGAGCACATCTCACAGGGAGATTAAATATGAGATAACCTGAGGACCAGTTAAAGCATCTCGTCTGAAGACAGAAGTTACTTAGAGTCAAAAAAAGAGAAAAAAGTCTTCTATTTCTGTGTCCTGCAGAACAACATAGCGGAAGATCAGAGTAGCATGAAAAGCTGGAGAGTAAAGAGCCACAAAGGAACATGAATGAAGTTTCCTCAACTTCAGGATGAATTTCCTACTAATCTGCAGACAAAAGCTACTGGAGACTTTCAAAGTAATTGTAGCTGGCTTAATGATGATTAAAGGTCCTTCAGAGTGAAACAGAAAGTGTTTTCTTGAGGCTTTGCACTCTCTGCCTGACCTTCCCATGCCCAAAAGCACTTTTTCAATAAGAGTTTATACCCTTATTGAAAGCAGCCAAGACTGTGGCTCTTACTTTCGCACCACACCTCAGGAGAGTGGAAATACACAGACTCGTTCTCACTGCTTCAAGTAACAGATACCAGTTGATTGCACTGCTATTAGGCAGGATCTCAGGCTAGCCTAGGCCTCAGGCTTCACTGTGCAAGTGCCAGTGGTGAGGAAAACAGCAACAAAAGCATTGTCCCTCTCACTCTCCTGGTGTGAAGCAACTCTTCCAGCACCTGGGCATCTCACCTCTCACAAGGTCAAGCTCTCATGATGTGCAGAGTTGCTCTGCCGTCAGCAAATGCAGTGAAATTTCAGTATTATCTCCTTTGGTTGATGGCAATCCACTGAATGTAAATAATAACTGACAGTCTGTGTGCCTGGATTTCAAACAATGGTTCTGCAATGTCATCTGACATCCATGAAATCTACATACCATGAGCTGGAGAGGAAGGTGCAGAGGGCGCAGAGATAAATGGGACTACAATGCATTTTATGCCACTGGAAGGGAAGGAGTCACCATCTTTTGTCCCTGTCTGGATTTATCTGTAGCCCTTTTCCTCCTGTTTCCTTTCCATTTGTTTTCATACAATGAAGAATCTCCAGTGTGCAAAGATGCTGAAATGGTAGGTGCAGCTCAGAGCCCTGACCTCACACGCTCTGTCTCCAAATCCAGGGCTCAGAAATAAGTTACTGTGATCTGCCTTGTGCAGCTCCTCCTCGCAGGGAGAGCAACCTGCCCACCTTCCCCAGGCTGGGAAGCTCAGCCGTGCTGGGGCCCTTATCAGCCCTGCACTCAGAGCCATGGCATGTGCAGAGTACCAGTGGGAAAAGCATTCAGAATATGTTTCCTGAAGTGACTGCTGCTGAAGGGCAATTTAGCAAGGTAGGGAGTTGTCATGGTCCATTGAGCAGCCACATGGAGCCACATCAGACACAAGGCAAAGCTGGAGGACAAAACCAGGCGACACCTTGTTCATGCACCTGGAATTATCTCCCCTGTCAAAAAAGCCTCCTCTGAATTTCAGAAGAACTTTCTGATAAACCTGTCACCTCTGACTTCAGTAAATTTGCTTACTGTTTTTAATCCAAATATGAAAACAATTTTTTTATGGCAGCTGTAAAGCACCATAAGCAGCAGACATGTGAGGGCAGAGCTTTTGTTGCACCAAAGTCTGCAATGCAGCACATGTGTCAGGGAAAGTGGGACTCCTCACAAAGTCAGGGAGTAAGGAAACCAGAGGTGCCACGGGAGTTTGAAGAGAAGTGATAATTCAACACAGAAACTGAGGACAGTCAGTGGAAAGTTGCAAAATGTGCATTTAAGTGCAGCATTGGCTAGATGCTGTGGAGAGTGCTTTTTAATTTGGAAGTCTCTTCCCTTCAATTTTAGCAGCTACCTTTCTGATGGAAGCTAGGAGATATTTTTCTCAGCATTAATCAATAAATACTGTAATTTCTCAGCCATGTTGCCTTTTCAGATTCACATGTAACAAGTTCCACTGCTATGCAGTCATTTTTAAAAGGACTTATAACAGTGGCTACCAAGGAATATATTGAAAAATTACTAGTAGCATCTTAATTGAATTATTGACAACCTTCCTCTTCATCTCATAAATTTGTCACTGGAGTAATCCAACATTCCCACAATCTTTATGAAGGATGCTATGCAAATTGTAAACCTGAATATGAATTTGTAGAGAGCCTGCTTGTGTACCTTATGGAGCTAAGGGAGAAGTCATGGTTTGATGAAAGATGTTCAAAATCACACCTTTCTCAGGTCTGTATGCAGACAGTGTATTAATTCTCACAAGTATCTGCAGTCTGATATTTAGAAGTATGGGAGATGAACTAATTTGGCTAAAGCCAGCATAAGGTAATTGAAGTACAGAAGAGAACATAGGAAAAAAAGCAGAATAATTTATGTGCATTTCAATTCCGCATGGTATGGCTTCTCTCACTGGTGTTTGATTTAGAGTCTGTTGAGTTGCCCATTGAGAAAACTAACCTTTAACTCCTTCTATAATAGCTATTCTGGGCTCTTATGTTCCCAGCAGCAAAATTTATTTCCCACTCTCGGGCCAAAGAAAATTGTTCCAAAGAATGTAGCTGAGACATGCTGGTGTCTGCGTTCTCTGTGTGCGCACACATGCACATCTGTGCATGCATGTGTGTGCATGCTCCTTCTCAAGGACACAGCTTTGGTAGCATGACACTGATGCTACAAGCCTTAATTAATGCCACCATAAACCTCAACAATGTTTCCCTGCATTTATTCCCTTCTAAAAGGAGCAGAATCTCCCCCACTCCCTTGACCAATTAGAAATGTTGTTGATCCTGATGTCATACCTAATCTGAGTTCATAGTCCCTGAGCTACACAAATTCATCCCACATCATTTTCAGACTGAGAGGTTTTTGTTAATTTAATCAAAGTTAGTTTTCTTAAATTTACTGGAGAATGAGGTTTAGGGCTGGATTTTTTAATCTGTATGGGTACTTTTAAAAGATATTTAAAGTCAGACTGTTACTGGTACAACTGATTTTCAACAAATGATCTATTGTATCCACATATTCTACCATAAAGGTTTGACTGTCAACATTTTGATTGAAACTGTTTTTAAGAAATATTTACAGATTCTGTTCCACTACATCAGTTAAAATTCTGTCTTATTTTAGTCTCTTTTGTTTTTTAATTGCTTTTATGAATAAAGGAGCTTATTTATATGTATAGTTATGCATGTTATATGTATAGTTATGTATGCGTACAGTATTTCCTGGGAAAATCTCTTTGCAAATGCATTGATCTAAAAAGAAGTTTCTCTTCCTGCTTAGGAAGTTAATTCTCCAAAGCAGACCTGCATGCCTACATTGAGTTACCCAAGAAGAGTTCCTGTTCTTTAAATCTTCACTGTCAAGCGAAAAGAAGTTTTATTTGAGTTCAGCATGAGCTTAAATAAATGAAATACAGGAAATTACTTTAGAAAAGCAGTGCAGCACCCTCTAGTATGGACACATTTAGATTAGTAAACAACATGGTTTTATGAATACCTGATTAACTTGATGCTGACCCACTAGCCAGCCCAGATTCTGATTCAGACACTCTGACAAGACTTCTGATTGGCCTTGGGTAATTTGGTTGACTTTGTCTCTTTTTTTCTTCACCTGTGAAAAACAACAGAGAAAAAATACCCATTTTAAAACACTTTACACTGTCCTAATGGCAAGTTCCTCCTGTACAAAAGGTGAACTGGTATCATAACCAAATGATTATTGTCCTTTCTGCTTCCAGAAAATGTGCAGTGTAATGCCAGGGCTAGGCGAGATCTCTCATGTGGTGCTGCACATCATCTGTCAGGCAGCACCTTGGGTTTTCCAGTGTGGTTTGCACCACCAAAGCCTGGGATCATAATCTCTACTGTTGGGTTTTAAACACTCATCAGTAATGGGCTTGTGCTTCTACCTCTTGGAATGTCTGCTGCACATTGGTTCATGTAAACTGGGATACCACTCTCTCACATTAATAAATTCCATTGTTTTGCACCTTATTTTGGGACTTAGTTAAAGGACAGAACAGGCTTCAGGAAACTGAGTGAGAAAGAAGGAGATAGAATGGTCCCTGTATGATCTTCTAATAAGGTAAATAGATCTTCCAGATGCCTGAGCTCATTACAGAGGCAACACTTAGCCATAAAAGAGACCACCTGAGGACCCAATCTTTCATGTTTGCTTTGTATTGCACTTTGTCATTCTGTACCATTCCTGTTGGTGATGACTGAGCATAGCTATTGTTAAAAGCTGGAGGTTGTCATATGTGCCAGAGGGAGAACATTCCAACAGCTTTAGTACACTGGAAATTGTGGGGACGGGTGGGAAAGAAGATCAGTGTGCAGAACTCTTTCTTTAGAGTGATCTTCTGCCTGGAGTTTGTCTGGGACTGTGCCCATCCTGCATATGTGATATGCTCATACATGGGTAAATATTCTTTTCAAGCCATATTGCCATTCCAGGGCACAGCCAGATACATAAATCCCAGGTGGATTTGGATAGGATATCTTCTTGTTGTCACTATATTGAGGGGACTGTGTTGCAGGACTGGATCTGAAATGTAGTAACCAAGAACTTCTTTGCTGGGTACAAACCGCCAAATCTTGAATGTCTCTGACTCAAACATGAAGTGACAAAATAATCAAGTAATTAAGGACCTGTCTAGGCTGGACAAATATGGAACAGACAAGGAAATAAATGCCAGCATGCTCAGACAGTTCAGATGCGCTGCTGCCATCTCAACAGCTGGTTTTTCCATTGCTCAAGTGCATGCAAGAAGACCAGGTCGGGCCAAACTCTTTCTAGTTAAGCAAGTATTTCATTGTTTTGGGGGGCAGTATATATTTCTTCCTGTCTCCCAGCCAGGTTCTTCTCTCCTTGCAGACATCAGTTATGTCAGTCAAAAGGCCCTTCCCTTTTTCAGTTCCTTTTAGCACCTGTGAGGGAAAAAAAATTACCTACCAAAACTAGACCAGGGAAGACTTCAGCCTCCTTTTTGTTTTCCCTCCACAATAAGATCCAAGACATAAATTCAGGAGAGACAAGTCTCTTCACCTGTGAAAGACAGGAACAGGGACATGCAAAATCTTTCTCCTGCTTTTGGGTCTGCAGTGATCATACTTCAAATCAGAAATCTGTGATTTCAAAAAAGGATAGGAAAAGACATTTTCTCTGTCTTGTAATCAGCAGTCTTCAAGGCCAAAATTCAGATTTTCAGCAAGATTAAGTTAACACATGCTGATCTCCAACAGGCAGAGAGGAGAGAAAAAGTTGTGAGAAGTAGTAAGGTTAGAGATGTGCTGTAAGGAGACAGAACATTCTAGAGGATTGTAACAATACATTACTGGATTTGATACCAGTTATATCTTCCTTCTTTTATTTTCAATCATGTTCTTGGAGCATCAGTTGATAATGGGATCAAGTTTTTCACTAGTGGGACCAGTATTTTGAACATCTCTGCACTACTGTCAGGAGAACTTGCACAACATCCTTATGAACAGTCACAAAAACCAGCAACATGAAACTGACAACCAGAGATTAGGAACAATCTTGGACCTAATTATCCCAGCTCTCCACTATCTTTGAACTACTTTTCTTCTGTTTCAAGCAGAATTGATGGACTCTGATCCTGCAAATATGTAAAATTCCAATTGTCCCTGGCCCTGCTTTGGGCCAGTTGCAGAGTCAGGGTAGGACTGTGTGTGCAGAAAAGTGGTCAAAATGTCTTATGCATGTGGCATAAGAGGATACTTTCCTGAATGTACTGCAAGACTTCCCTTAATAATTTTTTTATTGTTATTAGCTCTGCCTTCCAGTATCACACTGTCAGTATAGCTGCCCTTAATCTGTTGATCAGGCCTCCTGATTGGCAGCATGTCCAGAAGAAAGGGAATGTTATACATTCCCCAGCTATCATAAAGCTGGATATTATTATTGTTCTGTCTACATCCACCAGCTGGAATCAAGCCCTTTCTGAGCAACGTAAGGCTAAGGCTACATACAGTCTAGGATTTAGCCATAGGATTTCATCTTGTTCAAGGTAAGTGATGTTATTTCATAAGGCTAGGTGAAGCAAACTACTCGGACCTGAGCTTGTGCTTCTTTCAGCTTCAACAGAACACTGTGGCAAGTCCATGTAATTCTTAGTTAGAATTCTAGGAGTCTCTTACTGATCTGAACTATGGCTTTTTAAAACCAAGGCCATGCATCTAACAGGATGGAAAACAGTTTTTGTTTCTGGTGTAATTATGGGGACAATCCTACAGCAGTTAAATGCTTCCCTGTATTAAAAGCAATATGTATGCACCCAACAGCAGCACTTGGTGGGGGGGAAAGCTGCAGAGGATCTGAAATTAAACCAACAAAATTAATATTGGATAGCTGGTAATTCACATGGGTATTTTTCCTATATGAAGCAATGTGAATGACTTCCATGTTTGCTTTGTGCTGTGCCTAACACAGAGAGGAAAATACCAGGCAGGGATGTGTCTGGGCTTCTGTTGCCTCATTGCATTGAACTGAACCACAGATGAGTCTAGGTGAATCAAGCCCAGCACGTGCTGGTTTTTTTTGCTGATGCAAGGATAATAACCTGCTGGCTTGGTGTGCTGTGCTTGGATGCTGCTTGGGAAAGTTTTCTTCCTGTCTGTGCCCATCTGCTTCTCATGCAGCTATGCCCACATCAGCCCACAGCTGCGTCGCTCTGTGGAGCCCGAGAACCTCAGCCAAAACTGAGAACTGTGCAGGAGCATCCCAAAGGAGGACGGAGCACAGAAACCCTGACACAACTTTGGACATCTCTCTCCTGAAGGGAAAGGATACATACTCTGATGGATGGCAAGACAAGGAAATGTCAGAAATTTCATCATCTGTGCTAGCAGGATTTTCATATATCTTTCTAGCACTGAGCCACATTTTGGAGAGGACACTGGAGGTTGACCAGATGGCATGGAGGATATGAAACACACACAAGGCAGATGCTTTCAACAGCCCTAATCCTTGTTGTGTTCTCTGAGCAGATCTCAGAATGATTCTATGTACTGCTCTTACTCAGAGCAAGGGCTGAGACAGTAAGGCACCAGCTGCAACTCTTTTCTGGGTATTCTCCACATTTGGGCTTTTCCACCACCATTTACATCATGTATGAGCCAGACCCAGAGGGAGATTTCACAATCTTCTGATGGTTATGTACTTACTGAACAGCACTGTATTTGCAGTCCCTGGGGAAAAGAAAAGAAAAAAAAAATGGAGGGTTTTCTGATTGTGAGAAACTGGGAAAGTTTCTCAGAAACATCTCTGTAATGCTGTCAAATCATTTCTGTACCAAAGTTTATCAATTCACCTAGACTGGCAGAACAACGTGCCTCATAGTGCTCCCTCAGCAAAATAAGATGTGACATTTGCAGAAAGCTATCTTTCACTGCCCTCCACAGTCAGATTAAACAGGAAATGCAGAATGATCAGTTGTAATTGGCATTATTGCTTTTAAAACACTTTCAGTGGTAAATCAGGATGAGACCTGGTAAACACAACATACCCATGGTGGGAACTAAATTTCAGGAGCAAAATTCATTCAATGCAGTACCTCTGCAATGCCAATTCACAGGAGTGATGCGGGAGACAAAGAACATACCACTATTAAATCACATGTGCAAGCACTAACTCATGGTGAAACCATGTAGCTCATGGGCTGTTTCCAGTGATACAGGTATATCAAGATATTACTGCAAAGCTTTTTTGGTTGTGATAAACTTGTGTAGGCAAATCCTCTGTTATGGATAGGTAAACTGGTGCAGGATTCTCTTGATTCTTTCACATGCCTAAAATTTCTTCTTCTTAACCTGAAAGCAGAAAGAAAGCCAGAACAGAATAGCCTCATAAAATGATAAAATATTCTGCTCTGTCCTCACTCCAGATTTTCTCACCTACAATGTCATCAGTATAATACCTTAGTACTCTGCACACAGCAATTAACCTTTATTCAACAGGCACATTTATCACACTAGGTTTCCCAGGAAAGAAGTCCAGATGAAGAAGAGTACATTCTACTGCTCATTATTTCCTCACTCAGGCAGGGCTGTGATTTTAAAGGGTTTAGGAATTTGCTTATACTTCATTAAGGGCAAGGAGAAAGTTCTGTTACACCATAAATATGTGCCAGCAGCAGAGAAAACACAACACTGACAACAAGAATTTCATTACTGACTTAATGTTTCTTTCTGGTTAGAGGTGCCTTTTGTCAGTTTCATCACTACATGTCCACTTCTTCCCTCTCCTTCTCTGACCACAGAAACAGGTTGTTTCGTGGGGCTGGAGTCCCTGTGTCTCACTTGAAACATCTGTAGCCTTATGTCTAATCTAGCCAAAGACATCTGATGCCTGTCTACCTGGTAGGACACCTCCAGCCTGCAGTTCATCCAAAAGAAAGCTGACTAAGATGAGTGGACTCTGTTGGAGGTGCCTCTATTTGCTCAACTACTCAGGCTGTTTGGAGACAGCACTCAGACTGATTTATGTTTTGGTTGTTACTGTGAAGAGAGAGCTCCATGCCTCAGTGAGGTTCCTCCTGCAGCACCTGTCTGTGCTGTGCACTGCAGCAATGCTCTGAGATCCCTGCTGGAATTGGGGTCCCAGTGTGGCACACACCCTGCAAACAGACAGATCTGAACCTTTCCTACAGAGACAAATGAAGTGATTGGACAAAAGAAAAGCAAATAGAGGCAAAGTGATTCACTGAGGTATTACAGTAGGTAAGTGGCAAAGTGTGAAGGAAATCAAGGCACCTTTGCTCCCAAGCGAATGCCACCCCCATGAAACTGCACATTACTTCAGGTGAAACTTTTTATGTTTACCTGTCCTTTGCATCAGAAACGTCATTCTGTCTTTCTCCAGCTGGAATGTCAACCTTGCAAAGTAAGGTCAGGTTTGACAAAATTAAATAGGGGGGAAAAACATAATCCTATTTTCTTGGATGGAAAATAGTGTACGGAGCACATTTTTGCCAAAGCTGTGCCTGATTCAGGTAGGTTTCTGAAGACAGGTCAGTTAGCATGGAATATGTTTTTCTGAGCATCACAATCTTTGACTGAGTTATAATAAAAGGAGAGAGAAAAAATTATCAAGACATCCTGCAAGAGAAGGGAGAGGATGTATTTTCCATTAAATTATTTCAGTGGAGTCCTGGCCAAGTGAATGGTTTCTTCTTCAGTTACAAACTGGAGAGAAAATTTCTTTGGCCAGGTCATCCTTTTTGTTTGTTCTTGTGCTGAGTGTTTTCTGATGCACTTACTTTGGATTAATTCCTTAATTCCTCCTTGTTTCTCACCTTCAGAGACATGAGGATTTAAAATTTTTTTTTAAATGTCCCAGCAGCACATTAAACTTGCTGCATGCTGTTTCCCAGTCCTGTAGGCATTGAAGACAAGCCAAAAAAAAAAGTCTGTGCATTAAAATGCCAGCCTTTGTTCCCCTGGAAAGAGACTGGCTAATGCACTGTCAGACAGAGTCTTTATACTAATGATGTCAGCTGTGAAAATTCAGTGCCCACATGCAAAAGCACTTCCTTTCCACGGGGCTATATGAGTTCAAACTTCAGCATTTATGCCCTGGTGTGTGACCATCTCCCTGAAAGAAGAGATGATTGCTAGGCAAAGAGCCAGACCTCCCTACACAGAAAGATATCCATGTATGTCTTCCTACACATTCTGGAGATGGGAACTTGGGATCCTGCACCCACGCAACCCATGCCTCTTGCATACTGAGGCAGCTTTGTGCACTGCCCTCGCCTTGGTGCAGCCCAGTCTACAGAAAACTCCCTGCAGCTGGCAAAATAGTTGACACAATGGCTGTTATCCCACTTCTCTGCTGCTCAGTTTGGGAGAGGGGAGAAAGAACAAGGCTGTGTCCATATTCTGATTATTACTCTAACATCCCTAGTTGCTACAGTGGCCCAGTGACACCTGTACATGAAGTGACAACTAGATGGGGCCATTAGCTCCTGGCTGAACTCAACTCAGTTTTGGAGCAGAAACTGATTAAGAACAAAACAGTCTAGATGAAGCTCTATACTAAAGAGAAGGTATAAATTAGGAAATGTTTGAGGTAAGAAGACTACAATTTTACCAACCCCTCAAGCAAAGCTGTTGCCAAGCACTCAAACCTTCCCATCACCTTACTGCTCTCTTCTTCACAGCCACAAGCCACCCATCTATATCTGGGGGGCAAGGTGCACTCATTCACTGTAGCAGTGAAAAGCTGTCTGACTGCTGGGCACTGCTGGGGACTGGTGAGCTCCACTGTTCTCAGCCTGGCCCTGGCAGCCTGACATGCTACAGTGCCTGCTGAAGGAAATGCAAGCTAATACCCTGAACAGGAGCAAAATGCTGCCTCATCACAGATCTTTGATCTCGACCTGTATTTTATTCACCTCAAAGCTATTTCTGGATTAGAAGTGGGCACTGAAGCCTCACTTTTTAAATTAAACATTCTTCTTTCTCTCTTTTTTTTTTTTAAGGAGAGAGACATTTAATTTCTTATATTAATTTCTCCAATAAAGCACACAGTACTTGTTGGACGATTAAAGGCTGTACTGCTCTTTGGCAGACAGCACTGTTCTGTAATTCCAACCTATTCACATCCCTCAGCTCTCCTTTGAATATGCCAAGATTTCCCTTCCTTGCCAAATGATGAAAGAGATCTGCCAGCTGAGAGGGGTTTTTAAAATAATTGCAAGTACAAGAGTGTCAAGTAGAAAAAAGCTTGTCAGGCAGAAAAACCCCCTGTGACTAGTGCAGCACCATATATATCCCAGAAGAACCCTTGCTGCTTTTGGGCCTATTTTGACTGATTGACCCGGAGACTTCTAACATTCACCTGTGAAACAATGAAATCACCACACTGTTTGAGCTCTCAGAGCTACACAAAACAGAGCTCTTAGTAGCAGTATTTGGTTGAGAGAGGGGTGGTGGCCTTCTGGGTGGTGCAGGCTGGATATCCATCCTGTAAGGCTCCACACTAGTGCTGCTCCCCTCAAGGGAGCTAAAAGGTGGCACAGTACAGACAGCAGTTGTGTCAAAGTCACGGAGTGACAGAGGTTTCCTTTGGTACACAAAGGTTTGCAGTCCCTGTCTAAAGGAAGGAAAAGTGTGTCATTTGTCTTATACTTAACCTCCATGGGCTCTGGATTAACTTTGTCCACATAGTATTAAACTTCATTGCTACTTTGCTTCCAAACCTAGCAAGGTTTTCTGATGACCTTCCTGGCTTCGAGCTTTCCTCCATAAATGCAGAAATACAGCAGGATAGCATCAGAAGCCAGGTATGAAGGGCTATCTCTTCAACAGCCCTCTCTGTGGCATGAATTGAACACAAAAGGATACACACATCTGTTGCAGACAAAACAGAAAGAGCTGCTGTGACAGCTCACTCACCCTGACACAGAACACAAGGACTTTCTACTGAAAAGCGAAGACAAGAGTGGAAGAAGCCCACAGGCCACAGCTGTATGCCAGTGGAGAATAAGACCCTGATCAGCCAGACCTTTCTCCAAGGATCACACTTTGTGTACCTGGACATCCATGCCAGCAACCTCCAGCCCAAATCCCTTCTCCCACTCCAGCTTTCAAAAGGGAGGCAGAAAATGAGGGAATCTCATCAGAGCTCCCTTTTAGTGCAGACAGTGAGGAGGTGGATTTTCCCCTCCACTACACCAGTAATCAGATGCTCAGAGGACAAAAAAGAGGTCTTCCAAAAAATCTGAAGTAGGGATCACTACATTCCACATCTCCCTCAGAGACTTGATTGCTTTTGACTCTCATGGCAGGTGGCAGCAGAGACCTGACCTCACCCATGAGTAGAAACATGGCTTATTACTCACAATATCAATCCTATGCTTGGTTTATCAGCATTACAGTGCATCTGGATCATCAACCAGCTGGCTGAGGGCAGCCTAAATAAGGGCATCAAAAGGCTCCAATGCTGTCTTTTAATTTCAATAATGTAATATCTATTTTGTAATGTGATGTGTTATTATAATCTCTCTGGTTTCCCACCCCATTATTACTCTTGTGTACTTAAATGATATTTAACTTCAAAGGCAGTCTCAGTCATCTGCTCCAAATCTATTTACATACAACTAAATTTCAAGCAATAATGCCATTGTCAAACAAACAAAAAAAAAAAAAAAGGAATAAGAGAATGAGAGGAATATATTTGCAAACTTGGGATGATAGTCCAGAATGAATGTCAAGAATATACCAACAGCCATAACAAAAAGGACACCAAGAGTTTATTTCTTTATTTCCTCCCCCATCCCACCCTCCAAAAGGCTACATTAAAACAGGCATTTTCTATCAAAGTGTTTGGGTTTTTCCAGCACACTGGGATCAATACTTCCTCTCCAAATACTTGAAAAATGAGTCACTGATCAAATGTCAGCCACAATTTATTCATTGTGCAATGTTCTGATGTCAATGCAAGGCCTGCACTGTGAATATTTCCAGACTTACTAAGAGCCTATTCTGATGTTTCTCCCTCTCTAAATTGCTTTTGTTCTTGAATGTCACCAGAGCATCTTAGTGGACACATGCAGTCAAAGCAGTTTTCCTAAGACAGCCAGTTGTTTACTAAATAATTCACCAGCTACACAAAAGCCAAAAAGGGGCAGAAAAGCTCCGGAATGAAACACCACTTCATGGAAATCAGTGTTGCTCATATCCTTCAGTTTCTGGAGGCAAGTGGTGCTTTGCACAGAGCTTTCAGAGCACGCTGGGCTCAGCAGCTCGCTCTGGGCACACAAGGCAGGCTGCAGGGACAGATTGCTGTTAGCAGCCAAGTGAGTGATCTGGCTGGCAGCGTGCAAGCTGCAGACCTCCTTGTCGTGGGACATCAGTTGCTGAATGTTGATGTGCTTTCCACATCCCTGGTGGCTCTGCACAGCATCCCTTCCCCTCAACACACTGAGCAGAGCTCTCACCCCGCTGTCCCACCCCAGTGCAGCGTTTTGAAGTTCTGAGAGCAAAGAATCATTTTCTCCCCTGGGGATACTAAAATGCAAATTTTCTGCAGATGATGAAGTCTTGGTTCTTCACCCTTGGCCAACCTCCTTTCTGCCAGGGTGGAAGAAGCAGATTGAGCTGTACCAGGAAAAGAGCTGATGTCCTCCCAGGTGGAGAAGTGGAGATTGACCGGAAACCCTCAGTGGCTGACAATACTTCCAACATTCTCTCACGATCTCGACACATCTGGGAACATCTGCTTCTGGAAAACCAAGCTAATCCTGAGCAATGGAAAGAGCAAAGCACATATTCCAGAGTTTCTCCTGTGTGGGTTCAGTTATGCTTCACATCAGCCCCGCTCCTCAGCAGGAGACTGAGTCAAGACTTCTCAATCTCCCTTCTAGGACTGGGCATTGTCATTATCACTGAGATCTCTCCTCCTCTTCAAACTGGGTTGTAACTGGCCAGCATATTCAAAACATGTTGGAACTGCTGGGACACACACACTGTTACTGCATAACATTCACTTTCTGAGGAAACTGGTCTGAAAATATCTCTCTGCTCCTAAGCAAACAGAATGTGCCTATCTCCCTCTCTTCACCTTCATGGTCATATCTGGCTCTGCAAATTTTCATTTGGTTTGTTTAGTTTACTACTCTGGATTTAATTTAAAGAATTAGTGTTGCTAAAATTACACATACGGTGGTATTTCCAGCTGTAATTTCATTAAAAGGAACGTGCAATTTTCTGTCGCAAGGGATGAGGGTGTGGGAGCGGAGAGAGAGCAAGACCACTCCAAAGATTACCAGTAATAGAAGTAAACCTGGCTTTGATTTAGCCAGCGTCAGCCTGATGTATTTATAGATTTTCAATTACATATATCATAGCCTGCAATACATTCCTAATAATACTTTGGAACTTAAATCGCTGCCTTAGGTTTTGGGGTTTTTCTTACCTGTTTCAAATCTGAGCACTTTAGAAAAACGAAGGAAAAAGAGAGAGAGAGAGGTAATGGTGTGGCCAGAAGAAGGAGATATCATTTTTCTGTGCTATTGAATTGCAGAGGTAACAAAGGACTGCCATTCAACGCATTAAGGAATTAAATTTGGACTGGCAGTTTGGAATGGATTTTTCTGCAGCACTCAGCATTTCCCCATACCAGCATTTCTTCTGGAACAGCTACCCCTGATGGTCTGCTCTATGACAATGCTTGCTCCAGAGCAGATTAGATTAAAGTAGTATACTTAGGCCAGCATGAGAACAGCTCATGCCCAGGGAATGAATCACAAATCACTCTTTTTCTTTATGTTAATCCCATAACATTAACCAAATTAATGTCCCTTTGCAGACAAACATTTGTTCTTTGTTGGCACAGGAACATTTGAGGAAATTAATTCAAAATAACTTTGAAAAGGGATTTGTTAGATTCCTCTAAAGCCCTATGACCTCAGTTTAGTTTAATTGGGCGTTAATTCGTTTAACTCAATTCTTGTCCTAAGTCAATTAAACTCAGTAGAATTGTGACCGTTTCAGCTCTGAAGGAGAATGCCCACACTGTGCTCTCAGCAGTACAACTACTGCAGTGGAAATGTACACCTTTTGTTTAATTTGCATCCTTTTTCTTCAGCATCCTGTGCTGACAGGTCTTCTGTGATGTCCCAACAAGACCAAAGTCCTCTTGACTTACAAAGGTCAAAAGGATTTGACCTCAGATCTTTGGCTCCTACCCTTTCCACTTGCTATCCACTGCTCCAGCCTTCCTCTCAGTACTGTCCCTAATGCCACAGTGCATTTAGGGATGGAGTCAGCAGTCCTTTTTATTTGTATAGACATTAAACCGCTCAGAGCTTACATGGTGCTATACAGAGACTCAGTGGGGTTGTTTTTGCCCTGGATACATGGTATAGCTTGTGTCATCAGCAGACACTTTTTGCTCAGGTAGCAAAAAGTGTCCACTGTTCTGCTGTTGAACAGCTAATTGGGTGCTTGGCACAGGAAAGGTTTTGATGGCCTCTTCATGCACACTTGTTTGCTGTAGTGGCTGATTTTGCTAGCAAACCTGTCCTAAGAAACACTGCACTGAAAACCACAATGTTCCTGTCGTCTGAAAACTGGAGACACTCTCCACATGTGACAGGTCACAGAAGCAGAACCTTGACTTAGGGAGCCTCTATGAGATCAGGCCGTAACAACACAGTAGATGGGAGCCCAAGAGTCAGTAGCAGTTGTGAAAGAATGAAAATGGGCCATTCAGCATCACAAAAGGAAAAGGGAGGTTTTCCTGCCCTTGCAGTGAGATATTGTAAAAGTGTCTCTCCCTTAGGAATGCTCAAGAGAAAATACCTTTTTTGCAAGGTACATTCCAACCCCTCAAAATGCCTAGGAAGCATGGACTCAAGATAGAAAAGTGTTACAGCTGTGCTATACTTTGCCTTTGCGACTTTTCTGGTGTCCATGAATGCACATACTCACCAGATAAAGCTGTAGCATTGTACTGGGTTTGCGTGGCAAGGTTTTGCTAGTGCAGGAGCTACAGAAGTGGCTTCTGTGGGAAGATGCTAAATGCTTCCCCTGTGTTCAACAGAGCCAGTGCCAGCTGGCTCCAGGATGGAGCCACAACTGGCCAAGGCTGAGCCCATCAGCAACAGTGATAGTGCCTGAGGGATAATGTATCTCAGGAGGAAGGGCGTGGGGGAGGGAAACAACTGGGCAACAACAATTGCAGGTGGAAGGAGGAGAGAGAGTACGGGAGAGAAATAGCCCCGCAGGCCAGTGGAGAAGGAGGGGCAGAACATGCTACAGGCACCAGAGCAGACGTTCCTCTGCAGCCCATGGTCAAGGCCGAGGTGAGGCAGCTGTGCCCTGCAGCCCACGGGGGTCCACAGTGGAGCAGAGAGCACCTGCAGCCCCTGGAGGACCCCATGCTGGAGCAGATGGAGAAGGAGGCTGTGAGCCCCGGGAAGCCCACAGTGGAGCAAGTTTGCTGACAGGATTTGTGACCCCGTGGGCGTCCACTGCTCCACCTCATGCTGGAGCAATTAATGAAGAACTGCAGCCTGAGGGAAGGGCCTCCACTGGAGAAGTTAATGGAGAACTGTCTCCCATGGGAGAGACCCCATGCTGGAGCAGGCAAAGAGTGTGAGGAGTTCTTCCCCTGAGGAGCAAGGAGCAGCAGAAACAACGTGTGATGAACTGATCACAGCCACCATTCCCTGTCCCCCTGCACCACTGGGGAGGTGTGGAGGAGGTAGAGAATCTGTGAGTAAAGCTGAGCCTGGGAAAAAGGGAGGGGTGGGGGGAAGAAGTTTTACAATTTGGTTTTATTTCTCATTACCCTGCTCTGATATGATTGGTAATAAATTAACCTAATTTCCCCATGTCTGTTCTACCCATGACAGTAATTGATGAATGATCTCTCTCTGTCCTTATCTTGACCCCTGAGCTTTTCATTGTATTTTCTCTTCTCTATCCAGTTGAGAAGGGGGATAGAGCTTCTGACAGAACAGCTTTGGCGGGTACCTGGCATCCAGCCATGATCAACCCACCACGACCCTGCTGCAAAAAGCAGTTCCACAAACATGGAGACACGCAAAGCACACAAGCTACACAGAAGAGCTGAACCGCACAAGGAGTCAGCAGTTAAAATAACACCTTTTCTATCAGTTCCCAATACTGTTTTTCCTCCAGCACCTTGTGGAAGTTTGGCAGCTTTGCAGTAGAACTAGGAAAACTAGAAGATAAAAGGCAGCATAGGCATTTTGTTAAGAGCTTCTTATAAAATTCTCATAAATCATCCAGCAATTCTGCATTTAAAAGTCATCCAGCAAAACATCTGCTGGTTTTTTGTCTCAAGATGAAAGGCAGAGAATGGTAACACTCTTTCTTCTTTCCAGAAAGGAAATGGGAGGAGGGTTGGCATAAATGTGTGCAAGAGAACAGTGGCTGGTGGAATATGTGACAGTGTCCTCCACAGGCGTAAAAAAAGGTCATTTTCCTGCTGGCTGTCAAAGAGACTAACCAGACCAGCAGCTGTATTGGTAAGCACAAATATAAAGAAGGCAAGGTCTTGCATTAACTGGTGACACTCTGTTTTGCTTGCATGGCAGCTTCAAGGCTTGCTTAATTAAAGGGAAAAATATTCTAATGAATATACAGCAATTGTAACAACATTCAGACTGTACAATGCGCTTTCTGCCCAGACAAGACAGAGTTTTGCACAACCAGTTCCCACTTCAGGCTGTCCTGTAGGCGTGTCCCAGCCCCTCATTTTTGTACCTATCACAATTACTTTACTCCATCAGCTTGGCCTTGCATGGCTTTTGAACCTGACCAGCGTGTACACAGCAACTGTGTCTGGCTTGTAGATTCACTGCAAGGGGGAGGGTGCAACAGAATTGGATGGATGGAAATCAATAGAGGATAGCAGCAGGAGTCCAGGTATGAATCAGCTGGACAGCCATGGATTTTAAGGAGTATAAAGGATTAAAACTGGGGGCTGTTCTTGGGTACTTGAGAAGAGGCAACACGGATATCTACAGACCCTTGAAAGAGGTGAAATATCCTGACTCAGGTTAGCTGCAACCTGCTTCAGTCTTTGGAAAATTTACCTCTGCCTGCACGTGCTGCTTTGTGGTGTGAAGTGAGCTGGCAACACCTGAGGCAACACAGTGGGAGAAGCCAGTCGTTCATTATACATTACCTATAACATGTAGCTGTCCTGCCAGCCTCACCCATGTTCTCAAGACCACTTCTCCACTCCTTCCTTGCCTCTGCTGCTTCTGCAGGATCTTGGCTGTTGTTTACTTTCCTTCTTATAATTTGGTGTTCTCATGCCATACGGTTTTCCTCCTACCATAAAAGATGTTGCCACTTCCAGCACCAAGAATGTCTGAGGAGCAGAAGGAAGCAATAAATAGCAGAGTGCAAAGGTCCCCTTTGCTTGAACTGACAGACCAGAAATTTGAGCTGAAGTGAGTTTCTGCCAGGTTTACAAGGAGGGCAATCAGCCCAAGAACAGTAATTGTTTTAGATGTATATCTCCAAAGAACAACAATCCCAAATAAGGAATTACTCCTCTGACAGAGCATATAAGCACAGTACTCTGTATAATCAAGTTCATTGAGATTCAAGTTCTATTAAGCCTAGTTTCCTCAGTTTGACTTTATTCCAACGTTTTGCTACTGCAGATAAATTTCTTCTTCTGGATCAGTGTTGGCTTTCCCAAGAGCAGACTTAATATCTCATGGAAAGCCACAAGCACACTTTGAAAATCTAGCCCTTATCAAGCTTATCCTACCGACATATGCTCCATGGTTACCTTTAGTGAAAAGTCAACCTGATGGTGTTAACTCTGAAGATTTAGGGCATGTTTTCAGCAATACACTTCTATGACATCTCCAGCTTCTGGCGACAGGCAGTCAGGATCACAGGACAGTAGGAGCTGAAATCCTGAATGTGATTTCTCAGTTTGGTCCTTGCAACATGTGGCCTTTAAAGAATACACTCACACAAGCCTGTGTGTCTCAGGGCATATCTAAGGCTGTCTCATCCTGCAGCTGATCTTCTGAGGGCTCTACAGAGGGCCTGGACACGCTGGATAGATGGGCCGAGTCCAACAGTATGAGGTTTGACAAGTCCAAGTGCCAGGTCTGGCACTTTGGCCACAACAACCCCAGGCAGCCGTACAGGCTGGAATCACAGTGGCTGGACAGTGACCAGGCAGAAAGGGGCCTGGGGCTACTGGCTGACAGCAGACTGAACATGAGCCAGCAGTGTGCCCAGGTGGCCAAAAAGGCCAATGGCATCCTGGCCTGTATCAGGAATAGTGTGGCCAGCAGGACCAGGGAAGTCATTCCTCCCCTGTACACGGCACTGGTGAGACCACACCTCGAGTGCTGTGTCCAGTTCTGGGCCCCTCAGTTCAGGAAGGATGCTGAGATGCATGAACATGTCCAGAGAAGGGCAGCAAGGCTGGTGAAGGGCCTGGAATATAAGCCATATGAAGAGCAGCTGAGGGAGCTGGGGTTTAGCCTGGAGAAAAGGAGGCTCGGGGTGCCCTGATCACTGTCTACAACTTCATGAAAGGTGGCTGCAGCCAGATGGGGCCTCTTCTCCCAGGAAACCATTGACAGAACAAGAGGACACAGTCTTAAGCTGTGCCAAGGGAAGTTTAGGTTAGACATTAGGAAAAAATTCTCCACTGAAAGAGTGATTGGGTGCTGGAATCATCTGCCCAGGGAGGTGGTAGAGCCCCTGTTCCTGGAGGTGTTTAAAAAGACTGGACAAGACACTCAGTGCCATGGTGTAGTTGATGAGGTGGTGTTAGGTCATCAGTTCGACTTGATGATCTCAAAAGTCTTTTCCAACCTAGTTCTTTCTGTCACTCTGTGATTCTTGACTCTGGGTGTGTTCAAACCCATACCAGTAAAGGTACTCCTTAGTTAATAGCACATCACACAAGGAGTTGTGTTCAAATCTCCTGTTTGCCTGGAGACACCTGAATGTGCAATCTGTCCTCTCCAAGGAGCATATTTTCCCAGCATAGAATCATGAAGGTTGGAAAGCACCTCTGTGATTGAGTCCAGCCTTTGACTGAACACCATGATGTCAACTAAACTGTAGTACTAAGTGCCACATACAGTTGTTTCTTGAACATTTCCAGGGTGGTGACTCCTCTGCTTTGCTGGGCAGCACATTCCAACACTTAACCTCCCTTTCAGTGAAGAAAATCAGCAATGCTTCTGATGTCCAACTTGAACCTCTGCTGGTGCAACTTGAGGCCATTTCCTCTTGTTCCTCACTGGGAGAAGGGACTGGACCCTACCTGGTTACAACGTTCTTTCAGGTAGTTGTAGAGAATGACAACTCTTCCTTTTCTCCAAGCTAAACAACCCCATCTCCCTCAGCCATCTCTCAAACAACTTACATCATGACTTAGCATGTTTCAGGATCATCTCAAAACCTTACGTCTTCTGTCTGCCTACCTTCAAGCAGTAGACTTAAATAGTGAATAATATAGGAAGACAGTGTTCTAACCAGTAAGAAAGTGAACAGAAAATGGTATACTATTCCTCCTTCTTGCTGTGCAATGTCCTCATTTCCCAAACCATCCCTTTCCTTATGAAGGCAAGGGGTCATCTGATTGCAGGATAAGCAGGGACAAAGTTCTTGCAAGGGTAGCATAAGAACAACATTTATGACTCCTCAGGAGCAGTGCACCTTCCTTGAAGACTTCATGGCATCTCTCACCAACTGATTTCATCACTGTATTCAAGTGTGCTGGATTTAATGAATAATAATCTTAATTACCTACCTACCTTTATGTGTCAGAAACAGTTTGACTGTAAGACATCCAAATGAGAGACAAGTTCCCCCCATTTTCCTCTCTCTCTTACCACTATGCAGCAGCTACTGTAATGGCCATTCTACTGTACAAAAAAAGAAAATTTTCAGACTTCTGAAGCCATCAGCCCCAAGGAATTCTCATAGCTTGCAGATTTCCCATTCTCACCACGTGTGCTTCAGAAAGAGCTGCCTTGAACTAGTTTTGAACATTTGCTCCACGTATTTGCAATGGAAAGATATACTGCAGATATGCATAACATATATTATACATAATAGCTTGTAGATAGATAGGTGGATATGTATATAAGCATTATATAGAATTATAGAGATAAATACACATTTTTCAGTATCCTCTTGCACTGAAAGCTGATGGTTATTTTCTGGCAAACCTCTGATTATATTTTTCTCATCTAAATTTTGTCTTCCTAGCTGAAATCTGCATCAGTCTCTGAAGATTAATAAAACAAAGAGCCACTACTGGAGGCTGCTGGAGGACATTTTTCTTTTAAATTCTGATAAACTTAAGTGCTGGTCATTAATTTTTGTGTCCCAGAGGAATGCCTGGAGCCTCCAGAATAATTTCATTCCAACAACTTGCATAAAATTTTGCACTGCACTTTGGATCCAAGCCAGGTTGTCAGGATTTTTATTTATTGCAACTAGTAAAAATGATTCTCAGCCATTGTAATTTGGAGACATTCGAATGACTTTGGTGTAGCAGTGCTCATTTAGCTTGGCAGCCCAGAGAATACCCTGTAATAAGAACTAACAACGCTGACATATCAGCTCCCGTCACAGCAGTTACCAGTGGATTTTTAATTACTCAGGGGATGAAGGGCAAAAAGGAGAAGGCAGCCTTCTTACAAAGACACTGTGAGTTAACAGCCTGGCTCAATTCTCCAACATGTAAGCCTCCAGTTTCAAACACTTTCATGCTCACATACTCCCTTTTTTTTTCAGTTTTTCATGTAATCCATTAAGCCATGGCCACCTGGTTAAACCCATCTTCTTTCACTATAGGGAGCTAAGGCCTTCCTTGGGTCCTGGCAAACAAGAATTTAAGCAAAGCCAAGAGACAGTTATCCAAGAGAGAAGGTGCAGTCAATGAAGAGGAAAAGGGCATTGCAAAGGTGCAAAGGGCATTGCATAGGTGGTGATGTTAACAACCCCCATCAGTCACCACTGTTAAAAATGGTCAGTGGTTTGAGGCTAAGAAGAAACCTGCAAGGGCAGGTTATCATGTCCTGCTGGGCAAATGCTTCAGGCCACCTTAGACTGTCATCTGACACAGGAATGCATGAAAATTCAATCTCTTCAAGCAGAAGGTATCTGCTCTAATATAAAACTGCCAGAGGGAAGCAGAAACCTCTGAAAAATGTTGAAAATGTGTCCAGGCTCTTCCCAAGCCAAATGATTCTTCATCCCCAGCACTGTCTGCTTGTAGAAGCAGAACTTAATATTCACGCTGTGCCAGGAGAAACACGAGCTAAGGGTTGACCTAAGCTATGACCTCCATCTCCTTGCTTCATGGAGCATTTGCTTTTAGGATGTCAGCTGGCTTTCAGACCCTGAGCCCTACCAGTCAACCAACACCTGAGCTGCATGAGCATGGGAGATCGAACTTGTCTTCTTCCTGTGTGTGCTTAACTCCTGGTCTAAGTGAAGACAAGCTGACAGTTGTGTCTTTCTAACTGATATGGACTAGGTGGCTGACTCCATGATTCTTCTGTAATGATCTCTCCTCACATAAAACCTTTCTAGCTGACATAGCTAGACAATGATGTCATTCTTTCCCTCAAATAAACAGAGGTTCAAGCTCTTAAAATCAAAGGCAATCTCTTCTCGTATTCCTCCTGAGCTAGATACCAGTGTCTTTGCAGACTGCATATTTGTGCCCCCTGTTATTTTTGCTGGATTTTTAATGTGTTGCATTTGATTTTATTTTTTTCCCATTTATCCTGGCCACCTGATAATTGTGTAAAATAATCACAGAATCACATAATATGCTGAGTTGAAAGGGACCCACAAGGATCATCAAGTCCAGCTCCTGGGCCTGTACAACATCATCCCCGAGAGTCACACCATGTGCCTGAGAGCATTGTCCAAACAATGCTGAGTCCAAACACTTCCTGAGCTCTGTCAGGCTGGTGCTGTGAACACTGCCCCGAAGAGCATGTTCCAGTGCCCAACCCCCCTCTGGGTGAAGCCCCTTTTTCTAATATGCAATCTAAACCTCCTCTGACACAACTTCAGGTCATTCCCTTAAGTCCTGTCACTGTCACCACAGTGAAGAGATCAGTGCCTGCCCCTCCTCTTCCCCTTGAGAGGAAGCTGTAACTGCAATTAGGTCTCCCCTCAACCTCCTCCAGGCTGAACAGACCAAGTGACCTCAGCTGCTCCTCACACAGCTTCCCCTCAAGGCCCTTCACTATCTTGGTTGCCCTTCTTTAGATGATCTCTAAGAGCTTAATGTCCTTCTTATACTGAGGAGCCCAAAACTGCACACAACATTCAAGGTGAGGCCACACCAGTGCAGAGCAGTAGAAAACTTGAGGTGACACGCCCCTGCAGAAAGTCAAACCTATTAATATGACAAACTCCTTTGAGCTCTATGGTTTCTGACACCCAGGTTCTTTTTAGTGGCTGTAAATTTGGGCAGTCAGTTAGGCCATTTATTGCATTTGAGGTCTCTGCAGACATTATGGACCAAAGCTTAACTGGGGTAGTTCAGTGCTCCACTGACTTCAGTTAAGCAACACAGATTTCTGCCTGCTGAAGTTCCAGTCCTGCATCTTTTTCTCTCTCTCTTCTGCCTTCCCCTTAGAATCTCTGTAAGGATCAAGGAGGATGAGATTTTCAAACCTGCAGGGGTTGATGAGCTCTCACCAGCAATAATGGGAGCAAGAGAGCAAAATGTCTTACTTGTTTTGCAGATTTAAACTTTAATGTTTTGTAAGTGAAATGTTAGTGGGAATGTGGAATTAGTTTCCACAGTGCAGTGTTAGGAAGTGATCCAAGACTATGCGAAGTCAAGATAGTTTTGCATTGATCGGGCAAGTTTCATGACTATCATGATGAGCTCATCCCAGCTTAATGACTTCTGCAGGTTTTTATGCAGCACCTACAGAATTGCCTGGCTTCTCACTTACTCCCTCTTTAGTATGAATCTGACATGCTGGGTGCTATAGACCTGACTCAGCAGCTATCAAGTGTTTTATTCTCTTTCCTTTTTTTGATGTTAAAAAAAAATAAACAATTGATTGTAGCTCATGTTTCCACCTTTTATTTCACTCCTTGAGGTCAATACCACTCTTACTGGAAGAGCACATTGCAGAGCCTGCTTTTCTCTTCTGGTGTTATTTTTATATACCACTTTTGATCTCAGAGAATCTTTTCATCCTTGCTCCACTGATGTTTAGTAAAATTTTAACTGAATGTAATTCAGTGAATATGTCACCACTCCACACTTAAGTACATGCTGTCCTTGTGGAAAGAGGGGAGGGTAGTGAGGGTGGAGAGACCACAGGTCATGGCAGAAATAAGGATTTGAGGTGGATCTCACATGTGCATTGGCAGAATCATAGGTAGATGAGAAGAAACATAAAAAACTAGAGCATGCAGCTATCAGGCTTACAGAGCTTGAGATGGGTAGCAAGTAAATTAACTCCCAAAATCCTCCTAGCTGAGGTTTACCTCTTCTGGCTGAACATGTACTGATGGAGTGGATCCAGAGATCGCTGTACCAGCTTGTGCTTGTGATCACACATGGCAATATGTCAAAGGTGCTTTTCATGTTACTACATAAGTTCAGAAGTATGCAGCTTCTTTCCATATCCTTAGGATTTAAGCAGGCAAATAGTAAGAAGGGAAATAAACTGACATACCCAGAAAAATGTGGAAAATGGGCTCAAAAATACATACTGTCACTCTAGTACACTTCTGGTAGAGAAAAATTATCCATTCATCAGACTCAAGAGTTCTGCCAATGTGTACTGGGAAATGGTGACATTAACCCTAAAGGGACAGAAAAGTTCCTTTAAAGGGTCATATTCGGGTTGACTACTCACATGAAGCAAAATAGATGACACTGCTGTTGGACTCCAAAAGCTCCACTGCTTCCCAGGGCATCTCTGAGCAGCACAGCTGCCAGCCAGATGGGCCTGCCAACCACATGCACAAGATGTGCCACCTGTGGCTGCAAGTATGGGTGTGATGGGGTTGGATGTGCACTGGGAGAGGGACAAAGGAGCTCTCTACTTCTGCTCCAGCAGTCTCAGGGAGGGGCAGCAATGCCTTCCACATACCCAGGGCTGGTGGGGGGATGCAAAAGGCTGTAGCAACATCAGGCAGCCAGCTAGCTTGCTGAGGGGATGTTCATCTTGTGAAGCTTGGCTCAGCTTCAAGCAGCAAGAAGAAACAGTGTCACCATTTCCCAGAAGTTTAGCTGACAATAGTGGTGATTGCAAATGCTTAGCAAAGTGCTTTTTGTCACATTTTGCTAACAAAGGAGGGGTCAGGTCCTTTCTGCCTGTTGAGATATAAATATCTTAATTAGATCTTGGAAAAAGAAAAAGAAGAAAATCTAAAAGCCTGAAAGGTATTTTATTATTTCTTTTTTATTTTTAGTATTAAAAGTATAACTCAAGTAGTCCTGGCACCAGGATGCATAATCCACTTACCAGGGCAGAAAGGGCTCTGAAGCTGCACCACAAATGCATCATTTGATAACAGTAATGAAAAAGACACCAATCCATATCTGCAAATAGCATTAGAGCTGACTTGGTTTGAGGACCAAAGGAAGCTGATGCTGAATTTATGAGGCTGACATCTCAAATATTTGAGACCAGTGCTTTCTTTCCTCCTCTGTTTTGTTTCATCTTCCCTTGCTTTTTTTTACTTTTAATAGCTTGACCCCCTTTTTGGGTCAGCTCTTAGCCCCATAATGGAAGCAATTTAGTCAGGAAAAGGTCTCAGGGTGAAGTGGGCCTGCCTGGTCCCGTGGGCTGGGTGGGAGCAGCTGGCACTTGCTCAGGCACCCTGCCCCACAGGCCTTGTTCCAGCGCTGCGTGCTGGATGTGCTCTGGGATGCCCACCCCACACCCACCCGTGTCTGCAGTGCCCACCGCCAAGGCAGGGCTGGAAAAGCTACAGAGCCTCATGGGACACACCCCATCCCACGAGGCACCAGACAGGATCTTCTCCAATGCAGGTGTCTCTCTCCATCCCACCTGACACTGTCCATCACACAGCTCCTACAAGGGGGCTCCTAAAGGAGGAGTGAGCTGTTGGAGAAAGTGCATGGGATCAGGAGTGAACAGACATGGTTAAGAGAGCCAAAACATACTCTGCTGCTGCTGCACAGTAGTCCTTTTGGCTAATGCCCTGTCTCCAGCTGTGGCAGTAGGAAATGCTGCATCACCACAAGCCCATTCCCTTGAGTTTCTTTGAGACAGTCTGCTGTCACAGCCTCCTATGCCAGCAAGATCCAAAAATTCCCTTCCCCTCTGTATAGGAGCAGTTTACTTCTTCTCTGTTTTAAACCACCCCCCTTGGATCCAGTGTTGCAGGACTTGATGCACTATGGTTGCACTTTAAGCTTGTGCTCTTCTTTACTGATTTTGCTTGTGCCTATATCATATCCTTCAGTTCAGTCCCAGACCAATAGCTCCTACCTTTTCAGTGTCCTTTGAAAGTAACTTTTTCATCTCCACAGACATTTAATTGCTCTTTTCTTTCCATTCTCTGTATCCAGCATGCTTTCTTGGAGACAAGAGACAAGACCTGTATTGTCTGCTCAAAATGCATTAAATTTTCCCATTCACATAAGTTTCCAGCATTTTGGTGGACATGCTGAATAAACTGCTGCCAGCACTTGTTTCTGGAGGACCTTCCACAATCACCCACCAAGCAAATGGGGCCGCACGCAGCTTTACAAAACCATGCTGGTTTTTCTCAGTGCACTGTGTTTAGCTATGTGCCCTGTGATTTTATTCTTGACCACAGACTTTTATCATCTTCTCAGGAGTGTAAGCCATCTATTGTTCGAAAGTTCCAGCAGCCAGCTGGAACCCTTGCTGTTTGCAAGGCAGCAGATCAGTGGGCTGACACCCGAGCTCCCACTCAGTTCTCCAGTGAATGCCATCTAGTGATAGAAACTTGTTAGAATCTTATTAACCATGGAGCCCAACACTTCTCAGGCTTTCAGGCTCCTTGCATTGATGCAGACTGGCACTTGTAAAATTTGTTCTTGCTCTGTCTCCTGCACACACCAAGAATCTGGAATTGAAGGTGACCTATTTTTCAGTGATTGTTCTCTCTATTTCTCTACTGACACTTAGACACACCAAGTGTTAGTCAAATCCACCTTGTAGGCCATGCCAATCTGAACAAAGTGCTTTTTCCCAGCTCAGAGATGACATACTCCTCTACAACTTTTCTCATTTCCTGTGCCAGCAGAGAAGTTCCATTATGATGAGGGATAGCCAATCCTTTCTGCATGGGTTCCTCTTCTCCAGAAAGGTATCCTAGACTCTTACCACCTACTTCTTATAACATCACTTACCAAATTTTAAAGGGTCTGAATTTCTCTCCTGGGCCCTCAGCCTCACACAAGACAGGATTTCAGACAGTACTACCAGAAAGGTCACAGCCTCCAGTCTCCAGTGTCAGCACCGAGGTAGTGAAGTTCACCTCCCAAGGTGGAAGTAGCTTGGAGAAACAATGCTTCACAGGTGAGACCCACTGCAGTGCTGCAAAGGGGTCTGCCTTATCATCAGTGGGTGTTAGTGATGGCCCAGGTGCCCAGGAACTTCCTGATTATTCTTGATCTGGTCCTGACAGTGGAGGTCTGGCCTCAAAGATACTCCTTCCATTCAGTGCTTCACATGTCCAAGCAGATGTCCTGGATTTCTTCAAGCACGCTGCAAGCTGTGATGTCTGACACCTTTGTGACAGCAGCTTGAAGGGCACTTTGAGCTTTTCTGCACTATGTGAAGGCTCCCAGAAAAATGGCTGCTGGCCTCTTTAGCACCATAGCTCTTAACATAGTGGATCCTTTTAACAGGATTTCTAACAGACCTTAGGAGAACACTGTGATCTGAGCGGGGTCAGGCAGCGGAGCAGGGCCTAACTCAATTTGTCTGTTTTAAAGAACACAGGGTGCTGGCAGGACCCTCAAGGCTCTTGAAAAATACGGGGACTGAGTGGAGGTAGTTTTTGAAAAAACACACCTAAATACCTAGTCTGTCACTTGCATTTGTTTCTGCAAGTTCCTCCTTATACTCTCACAGTAAGCTACGGGAGGAAATTGCATCTCCAGAAAGCTGGCCGCACTGCACATGCTGCACAGTGCAGCTAAGGAGCCCCAGGGGTTATGGAGGAAAAGTCCTTCAGCAGTTAATGCTGTAGGGACACAGGAAAGCTGGCAAAAGAAGGGGCAATCATGGATAAATAGCAAAAAAGATTACTCCCAGGAAAGAAAGGCAACTTGCATCAATATTTCTGATCTGCTGATGAAACTGATCTGCTTTATCCTCACACTTCTTAAGGTACTGACACAGGAAAGGAGCAGAGACCTTTCTCCTTAATATAATCTAAAGCTGGGTTGCTTTTTCTTTATTTCTGCTGTTTTGGGGGTTTTTTCTCTGGTTTGTTGAGGGAAAGCTTACTTAGTCCTTTTCTTTTACTAAATTTAAACCAGGTTTTCATGCTAAGCAGCTGCTGACTCTCTTATATGGAGGAGGGCTGCCTGTGGTTCTACACAGTTGGCAACAGGCACAAGCTGACCCAAAAAGGACTGTGGAGTTACAGAGCTACAAGTTAGAAGTCATCAGAGAGGCAGAGGAGAGCTGGAGCTCCCAAAGAGAAACAGCTAGACAAGTGCAAATCAGCTGGTGCAAGCAGCAGCATTTACTTGCAAGTCCTAGGGTATTACTGCTGAGAAGTAAGTAATCTGGTGGTTTACTTCTATAACATTTTTGCTAAAAACGAGTGTCCATACACCCTGGAAAAGGAATGGTTGGTCTCTACCGGGTTTGCAGCAGTTTATTCAGTTACTCTGAGCTCTCAAGAGCCCCACCAGAGGTGGTGTCTATCGCTCTCTTGGGAGGAGCTCAACTGGGGTAGCTGTCACGGGAACTTCAGACAAGCCCCTTAGCCACAAATATTTGGCAGCAGTTTAAATGTAAGAAATTACTCTGGCCCACAGGTTTTAAGGCTGGCAGATAAGGTCTATTTTTTAAAAACTAATTATTTATTAAACAGACAAGAGATAACAGATGAAAGAACTTAATCAGAGTTACTTACTGCACAGTATAAAACTAAAAAGAACTACTAGTAGATTACAGCATAACTTAAAAGACAGCGCTATATCAATGTACCTATATTAAAGCCAGCAAAAGAAATAGTATTGACTAGGAGTCAAATGTAAATTACCACTGTAATGACAATAATGTACACAGATTCCTTGCACTTATGCCCCGGGGAGTAACTGAGAAGTAAGCATCCCAACTCATGGGAGAAACTCCATACATTCCCAGGGAAATGAAGGTTTCTGCTTTGTGAAAGTTTGGTATTGCTTTTATAATCATAAAAGGAGGTGTCTATCAGTCAGAAATCCAGATTATCTTCCAGATCTTACATTGATGGTAAGATATTTATTGACAGTTGGGAGATGCCAGACCAGTGTTAACCCCATGGCACCAAAATAACTCACTACAAGACAGCTTGTCCTGTTTGAGTTAGCTGACTGGTAAATAAACAACAGATAAGCTCTTGTGGGGGCTGAGATGCACTGCTCCACTAGTACTCCGGGGGCCTCACCAGGCTAGGAAGCTTCTGGCTGATGTCCTTAACCCAAGCCCCAGACAGTCCTCACACACCCCTAGAGGCTGGGTCCAGTCAGCATACTGTTCCCCTTAGAAGGGAACTGCCTACAACTATAATCCACATTTTCTTCCTCTTGGGAGTTGTTGTAATATGGGGAAGTACCCATTTCTAATTGTGGTGACACCACCACCACCTTTGGTATTAACAGACTTTCATTCTCTTCATCCTTTGGCTGGTCTTTCATGTAAAAAGGCTCATAATTTTTGTGCAGAGGCACCTCACTGGGAGAATAAGGTGGGTGAAGACCAATTTTGCTTGCACCCCAAGCATGGTCTACCCTCCACTCACTCTTTTCTTTACAACTACTACCTTCTTGCTGGAGGATGGACATAGGATTCCCTTGATCTTGCATTATTTCTGGTGGCTGCTCCTGTCTCATGGAGGCCAGAGCTTGGTTCCACCAGTCTATTGCCTCTTCTGGTGCTCTAATATTCCTTAACCTTTCTGCTTCATCTTACAGCTCTGCTACCAGGCTGAACAGGTCATCCACCAGATTACATCTGACACAACTGCTATCTCTGCTACAGTCCAGTGAAAAGCTAAGGCATTCCCTACAGCCTGAAGCCTAGACAGCTGTGTGTGTTTTTAGGGAGCTCTGTCTGGGTCAATACATCCTTTTTCATGACTGTAGATGAGTGGGGCCCATGGGAATCTCATGATTTTTGACAAGTGCAAGGTGCTGCACCTGGCCTATGGCAACGCCCAGTACCAGCACAGGTACTGTGGGGGATGAGGGGATTGTGAGCAGCCCTGTGAGAAGGAATTGGGGGTGCTGGGGGATGAGAGGCTGGACATGACCCAGCCATGAGCATCCACAGCCCAGAGAGCCAAACGTGTCCTGGACTGCATCCAAAGCAGCGTGGGCAGCAGGGCAGGGAGGGGATTCTGCCCCTCTGCTCTGCTCTGCTGAGACCCCACCTGGAACCCTGCACCCAGCTCTGGGGTCCCAGCACAGGAAGGACAGGGACCTGTTGGAGTGAGTACAGAGGAGGCCACAAAGATGATTAGGTGGATGGAAAACCTTATGAGGAAAGGCTGAGAGAACTGGGATTCAGCCTGGAAAAGAGAAGGCTTAGGGGTGAACTAACTGTGGTATTCCAGTACCAGAAGGGAGCCTACAAGAAAGATGGAGAGAGACTATTTACAAAGCCATGTATTGACAGGACAAGGGGGAAGGGCTTTAAACTGAAAGAGAGTACCTTTAGATTACAGATTGGAAAGAAATTCTTTAAAGGTGGTGACACACTGAAACAGGTTTCCTATAGAAATTGTGGATGCCTCAGCCCTGGAAGTGTCTCAAGACCAGGCTGAATGGGGCTCTGAGCAACAAGGTCTAGTTAAATGGATCCATGCCCATAGTAGGCAGGTCGGAACTAGATGGTCTTTAAGGTTAATTCCAACCCAAGTCATTCTATGATTCTATGGTTCTCTGCACTAGCTTTCTCTTTCTTCCTTTTGATAAACTCGTGTTTCATAATCCACATTTTTAAAAAGGGAATAGTTAGGTCACTGGGCACCAGATAAACATTTTCTGCTTTAGTCCAACATTCTTTTAATATGAGCACTAAAATTTAAAAGCAGTTACTGCTGCAGCAGTGAAGTACTGGTAAAAGCTTCCTACATGTTCTACACATGACCCTCAGCTGAAGTCAAGCTACATGTTTCTGTTAAAGGAAGTGAAGAAATTATTTTTCTCAGCCTCAGCTGCTGAAAATAACTCATTGCTTTTCACAGAATGCAGTGCATGTGTTCTCTCTGCCTGGGAGAAGGAAAGGCCATACCACAGGGGAGGTTAGGTTTCCTCTCCAACTGGATGTTCTTGAAACCTTCACTTAAAAAGAAAAACAAACAAAAGAAAACCTGGTTTTCTACTATTACCTTGTGACTCCAGGAGCTGGGACACTGGCTCACATCTTGTGGCAGTACTGAGCTGGATTATGAACTCCTCATCCATCAGCCCAGAAACAGGGCATGGTAGGCAGTCAGTACCACTTCCCATTTCACATTAAGGTTTCAGATTTTCATTTAGGTTTGGGCAGGAAGGTGCGATCTCTGCCAGAAAAGCACAGGGAGGCATATTCCTTGTGGGCAGTACAACGAATGCCAGGGCTTCAGAGGGCCATTGCCACTGTCCTTGCCATGGTGCTGCAGCTGCGTCTGCTGTGGAAATCACCTGTGTGCCCTGGAAATCACCTGTTCTGCAGCAGTTCTCAAGTCCAGCACACACAGTCAGAGGATTTTGATGACTTGGAGCATACCCTTCAGCTTTGCCTTTTATCAGGATGGCTTCACCTGAAGCATGTCCAGCACTGTCAGGGGTGACAGCACAGAGGGCTCCTCATGGCCAGGCTGCCTCCCTGTTACATGCCACCACCGCAGGCTGCTTCCCTTCTGCCACAAGGGCAGCAGCTTGTTTTTGCTGAGGTCTCACAAAGGCTCGAAGGAAAAACATATCTGCCTCTCTGGGACAGCTCAGTTGCAGGGAACACCAGCCCTTCCTTCTCTTTGCCAGAAGGTAGAAATTAAATTGGCTTACCTTTTTTTTTTCATTTATGTACATGAAAATATAAGTAATTTTTCTTTATGTTGAATTATGTGAATATAGTTTAAAAAAACAAGAGCTGATGTTTGAAGAGAAAAGGAAACCCTGAGCCAGTGGAAATCCTTAACTGTGCCCTGGGGAAGAGGGTGTTTTGAAAAGGTGAAGTCAATTTGGGAGAGCAGTCACTTCCAAAAGCGCTGAGAGAATATTTTCCTCATTCGGGATCACTTATTTGTCTCTTCAGAGCTGAGAACTGGAAGGTAAAAGGAAGGGCAGAAAAGTTTAATTTTCCTCTTCTAATCTGTGAATGTAAACAAGACATAAAATGTGATTTATTACTGTTAAAAACTTGAAGGTCATTCTGACCAGGAGCTAAATTCAAATAACTGGCTAAGGATTGTATTACTTTTGTTTAATAAATCACTTAGTTTTAAATGTTGGACATGTTTTGATAAACCTTCCCTTTTGCATTATTCACTCTATGAAAACATGAAAGCAAAAAGACAAAATTAGGTACCTTTCTTCTCACATACAAAACCCCAGCTAAAATACTGTTTGGAGGCTAATTGAATCCCAGTTCTCTTCCAGAAGTTTAATCAAGCTCACAAGAACCACTAACCAGGAAAAGCAAACGTGTCTTCATCAGCCTCCAGAATCACAAAGAAAGAAAGACTTTTAATCTGAATAAACATGTTAAACCTTGCAAATGAGTGAAGAATATCTGTGGGTCCTGAGTGTATCCCTAGCTCAGCCAAAAGCTGTGCTGGATTTTATCTGCAAATGAGAATCAGACTTTCTTTGAGAAAAAAAATCTGAAAGCCCACACACAGCAAAATGTAAGCAATAATTTAAATTGAAGCTCTCCGCTTTTTGATTTAAACCATGATTAAACATGATGCTTTAAATCTTCACCATAAATTAATTTCCCCTCTTATCAAGACTCTCCTTGTTAAACTGACACATCTAAATTTTCCATCAGAAGTGCTCAGCTATTAGTCAACAGGGGTCCTCTTGAAGAAGAGGAGCAGGGTGGAAAGTTTAATCCTGCTTTCCCATCCCCCTTTTTACAATTTAATTCCATTTTCTTCCATTTTTTCTGTTATTATCACAGATTCATAGCTTCTTTGTCATAAGGAGGGCCACTTACAGTTAAAATCATGGCAAGCAGAATAGAGGCTGCCCAGAGCATGTGGTAAAGATGTTTATCAAGCAAATGCAGATGAAGGCCATATTTTGCCCAGTTTTCTTCTAGGATATGTGTTCATGTGGAATGTCCTCCCACTCAACCTTGCTTTTCGGGTTGCTGTTTCACGGTTCTCAGACCAAACAGGACCCAACATATTGGTCCAGACAGACTTGTGGCAGAAGATTCCCTGTGCAGCCTTGCTCCTTCCAGAGTTACTCATCAGGTCCCTGGTGCAGCAGGAGAGCACAACTGCCTCTCAGATCACGTCATCACCACTTTGCACGCTTTTCATCTGAGCAAAAGCTGTCTGTTCCTTGTGAGCTGGGGAGAAAGCAGACTCACTTCCTCCAACAGCCATTTTGGCAGCCAAGATTATCTTGACCCGAGCTCGCTGCCTGATTTTGAATGCCGCAGCACTGGGGCACAGAGAGTCAGTTTACAGCACAATCCACACATCTGGGGACCCAGGCCCGGATGCATGGCAGCAACAAAACCTACCTCTCCATGGAAGTGCGAATGGCTGCAGAGGCACTCCCTGCCCACACACTGCCCAGCCTCTAGGTATGTTGCCAAACCCATACGAATTTTTATCTTATTGCAACACTGCCCTGGGCCTTGAGGGGCCATTGGAAGAAGCCCTTCCCATCCCCAACCCTCTTTATTTGAATACAGTGCTCACCTGAGAAGATGTGCATAAACACTGTGAAATGTGCTTCATCTTGGGTAATTCTTTTGAATTATTTTATATATGCCTGTCAGAAACCAAATGAGGGGGGAAATGGCAAATTTTTTACTAAAACTCGTTTTCCTTTAGTAATCTCTAATGGTCCCTTTGTTAGTTGTGTTTTATCATGCAGCTTCTGACTTTTTTTTTTTTTTNAAGAGTCCATTATACTGGGGTTTTACTGCTCTTAGGCAACAAGTAAGAAAAACCATTTGAAGAATCCCTGGTACACAGCAGGCTTCTTCATCACGTGCATGGAGGCAGATACACAGCAGTAGGGCAGAAGGGTGACTGCCAGTGAGAACTGTGCAGGTGACAATGGCAGACAAGCAACTCCCAGAGTCAATGACTGAATTGATTGTGGGAAGGCAAAACCAAGGGTTTTCTCACCAACCAGGACACCATGCAGAAACAGAAACCCCTGCAGATGTCAGGGAAGATGGGCCAGACCTGACTGATTTAATAGCATAATGCTGTCTGCTGTAGGAAGTACTTTTACTGCAAATTAAACTTTGGAAATGATGAATAAGGGTCAGTCACTTTTCAGTTTGATTCTGGGTGGCATACTAATCTGAATATGAGAACATTAATAATGACCTGTGGATTCTACTTGTGAAAAGAGAAGAAAATTCACATAACATTAAAAGCTTGCAAAACAGCACTTGCCCATTTTCTTTATTTGTGTAAATAAAATGTATTATTATATAGAGGTTGATACTTATTTAGTATTGCTAATGTAAAACTACTGGTGGGGTATTATTAAAATGGCCAGTAAACTGCAGATAACTACTGCTCAGGAGTAAGCCTGGATGCTCGCAAATATGGCCTTTCACAATGGGATGTGTTATAGTGTTGTATGGATTTAATGTTTGCATTTTCCTCCTTTTGTGCTTCATTGCTGTCACTGATGTTGTCATTTTGCAGCTAGCTTAGTCTGCTTGCATCCCAAAGAACCTGCAGTGGACTGAAAGGGAATATTTCCATTAGTTGCTATCTCTTGGAGCATAATGTTTTTCGGGATCATAAGGGGAGGGCCACATTTGTAAGATTTTGTGTGCCACAAGTGCTTTTAAACTCAGCACTCTGTTGTGTTAGGCAATGCAGAGTCAGTGTACATCACAGACAGGACAGTAGACTGCCTCCGCCACATACCCACCATGTGCCTTAAAAAGCTTCCTGGCACAGCCTAAAGGCCATATGGGCTATTTATGCAGCCACAGAGCACTGTCCTGGATCCAAGAGATACAGCAGCTTCAGGTGATCACAAAAGCAGATCACACTTCATTGTGTGATCACAGAGCAGAGCAGAAAGAGCATCAGCATCTCTCCGCAAATCTGCCCTGAAGGGAGAACCATCTTCTGAATCCAGTCTGAAGTTCGGTGTTAGGTCTCACTGTGTTGTGCCAGAGGCATCGGCATCAATGGAAGTAACAGGAGTGTTGTTGTGAAGTGGTAACATTCTTCACATCTGTCTTTTATAATAATACTTAAATAACACACAGTTTTGTGTGAATTTGTAAATAAACCATGAAATTGTTCCTGAGCTAACAATTCATGCTTTCTTGAATCTAATAAAATGGCAGGTTTTGCCTTCGTTGTACAAAGAGGTTTGTGAAGAAACAGCAGTCTATAAACACAGCCTACTAAGAGCTACTCACTTGTGCCCACATTTGCCTGGGCTTGCTTCTTCCAGAAGTCTGAACACTCAACTCACTTCTTGTCCTCACAAGTATTTGGGTACATCATTCCCATGACTACGTGTCACAGAAAAATAAATAATGCTTTTTGTACCTCCTTCAAAGCTTACTAGAGAACACTTGTCTTTTATGCAAGGAATCATGAAGGATTCCCCAGGCTGACAGGGCAGGAACCACAACTGACTGTGTCAGAAGATGAAGTACCATGTATTTTAATTTCCCTGCCCAAGCTCTCTGCTGAGATACCACCCTAACGAGGGCTGGTTCCTCTCTCTTTCCTGGTGAGTAAGATGCACAGCTCATACATTGCTTTAAGGAAGGTTCTCTCTTTCCGAAAAGGGTGCGAGCTACCGAAGTGGCCAACAGCACCAACAGGAGGAACCGCGGGGCACGCGGCAGCAGCAGGACAGCGGTGCCCTGCAGAGGGACAGCGCCTGCCCTGCAGTGGCACCTGGTGGCCCCGCAGGACACCTACACCCGCGGCGCAGGCAGCCCCGCCAGCAGCACGGGTGGGTGCGCTCCTCACCCGCGGGGCTTTGCCGGGATGGTTTTTGCTGCTCGGGCAGCCGGGGGCAGGCGGGGCGGGGAAAAGCGGGGGATGGGTGTTGTTAAATATTGATATCGATTCTGAGGATGCGGTTGGCTGAGGCATCATGGATGTGAATTCAGGCTAATCGACACAGGATGTATTGACCGTGAAATGCATCCGCAGGGCTGAGTCAGTCCTGTCATCTCTCAAGGTTATCTTGCCCCATCTGCTACTGCGTGTCTGGGACAACTTTACAGTCAGTCCTGCTGCTGTCTGGGACATTGGAACGTTGATGCACAGTACAGCATTTTGGGTATCCACAGCTGTCCCTGGTACCTGTTGCAGACCAAAGGACAGACCCCCCATCTCCCCAAATTAGGCAATCTCCACCCATCCACGCTGGATACCCTTCACGCACTACAGTTGCCATCCAGCCCACGTCAGGGCAGATCTCAGAGCTTCCTCTGAGGACAGTAGGACATATCAGGGGACACATCTGCAGGTGAAATCTAATGTTTGGTCGGTCCCCTTACAGAATAAGTCAGTTTCTCAAAACTGAACTTTTAAAGCAGCAGAGTATTCAGATGATTCCATTTCAGGTGTCAGACTAGTTAGCCTCTTTGCTAAAGACGTCCCTAGCAAAGGATACTCCAGCAGGACAACTGTCTGAGTCTGCAAAGAGCCTGGAAAGAAATGCTGACAAGGATAATGTCCTCTGGCATCTTAGCAGTACATTCGGTCATGGGCAGAGAAAAAGCCATCAGGAAGTTGACCAGCTCCATAGAAATGAGAAACATCTTTCTGATGGCTTTGCCCAGAGTACAGGTATGAGTACTCTAAAACAGCAGCTGGTGAAAAGGTAAAGAGCAGGCACAGTACAGCTTCTGGCTGCTCTCCATTGATGCTGGAGTGGACCTCAAAGGCAAAACACAGCCTAGAAGGCTGAACAGACAAGGAGTCACACACACACACTTTAGTCTGGCTTTAGAGGAGCTGTATCTGATTCTCCACAAGCAGAAAAATTTCTATCGCCTTGCAGCTTTTCACAGCACCCAAATCACTGCTGCTGCTGCTGCTCTGGTGGTGCTCACCAGCACCTCTTGAACTGGTTTCTGGGCCATAGAAGTAATTTTTTGCTCTAGAGCCCTGATGTCAGGTAGGAGGCATGCCTTTTGGAGAGGTGGGACAGGGGATGCTGGCACACCTGCAGTATGTAGTGACAGATACACCCCTGTAACCCTGCCCAGCAACACTGGTTGGCTCTGTAGACACCACCACCATTGTCCCCAAATGCCACCCAGCATTGGCATTACCTACAGTCTTCTGTGTCCTGGTGCTCTCACCAGCTCCCACATTGTGGGCTCTGTTTCAAGCGTTAAGCCCTTACCCTGGATTTACATTTATGCTATTCTGATGACATACAGCAATTCCTCAGTGGGATTACATTACATTACATTTAGTATAAGCCCCTTTGCAATGCCCTAGCAGTATAAGGAGGATCCAGTGACTCATGTTTCCTTCATGGTTGGTTCTCTGTCACCAGGTTATTGGACAAATTTGCTTTTGGATAAAGCTTTAATCAATTTTGATTAGCAATCCTAGAGCAGATGGCACACCTGGGTCACAACAGCAAAACTGAGTTTTGTATTTGTGTGAAGAAAGCAACACGATATACAGAGGTGGGGCTAGTGTCTACACAGCCTCCCACTCAGTGTGGGGATGGAGTAGTAGCAATTTCCACCATGCCTGGTGAGTTTTGAGACTTCTTCCTACAGCAGCGGGAAAAGTCCAATTGTTGTCTTAAACAAGGATTCTTAAAAACCCAATAATAATAGTAAATCATGTAGACATCACCTGCCACCATCTCTGAGCTGGGCAAACCTCAAAAAGGTGATGTTTTGTTCTAAAGTGCTTGCATCTATTTGCTTCTTTCACACCCTAAAATTAAGTTTAGGTCATCTACATAATGGCATTTCCTATCCACCAGAAGTAGCGTCCTGTTGGACTACATTGGTCTTCTGCAGGAGGCTGAGGAGGAGCCAGGAGTGAGGGCTATCAATTAAAATGTTCCACAGCAAGGGGGCAGAAACTCCCTTTCCTTTGGCCCTGTTCTGGCTGTCCCAAGGTATATTTCAAGACTTTGCCTCCTACTCTGAAAAAGTGGATCTCAGCAACAAAGGAGCACTACTGAGAATGGAGAGGAACCCTCCCTCGGTGGCAATGGCCCCAGGAAAGCTGCCTTGCACACCTGCTCCCCATGCCTCAACACCTCAAGAGTCTGGAACCAGATTCTCTGTGGCAGAGATTCATTTGAAACTGGAGCAAGGCTGGTCAACCAAACTAAGGTTTGAAGACACACCCTCAAACTGCACCAAAAGAGGTTCAGGTTGGAGATAGAAGGAATTTGTTCACAGGAAGGATGAATAAACATTAGAATGGGCTTCCCAGGCAGGTGGTGGAGTCGCCATCCCTGGAGGTTTAAGGAAAGACTGGATGTGGCATTTGGTGCCGTGGTCTGGTTGACAGGGTGGTGTTTGGTCATAGGTTGAACTTCATGAACTCAGAGATCCTTTTAAACTTACTGGTTCTGTGATTCTGTAAAAGTGCAGTCCTTCTGTCACACCAACCCTCCAAGCCACTCACAGTCAAGATGTCCCTGTGGCTGCTGCCTACTGCCTGGATTCCTGGTCACATTTTGACTGTGGCCTTTGATTTTAGTCATCAGACTAGACAGTCCAATTCTGACCTCTCAGACAGGAGAAAAATTTTTCTTTAATTCTAAAATTAAGTATTTTGGGGCAACAAAGGTGCCCAGAGTCTAGATCTAATTCCATTATTACTGGGTTTTTGTGTGCACTGCTCTCACTCCTGGAATTAATCATCTTGGGTTTCTGAGGTCTTTGTACAAAACACATGGCATGGAGAGAAAGGATGTATTTTTGCTGACTCTGGGAAAATGGTAAACAACCAAATGTACATGTCAGGAAGAGGGAGTAATAGCTTCCAATGCAAACAACTTTTAGCAGTACATTTTAGTGCATGAATAATTTACATTCCACGGAAAGTTTAATTTATCCAAAGTGAGAGTTTTGTGGCACAGTTACTAAAGGCACACATGATTCTGGGGATAACAAATCTATAGTGAGCCTGTGACTGCCAAGACTCTTGGTTTCATCACAGTTTTTGCATAGTTTGTACAGTGTCCTTATCAATACACTGGTGTCTCTTACTGGAGTCCAGTACAAGACCATTTATTTCTCATCCATATAAAAATCTTCTGAGGCATCTTCTGAGGCCTACCCAGGCTAAAGAAATACCCAGAACGGCAAAATGTGCACAGCAAAATATTTAGAAAGGTTGCCAACAAAAGGGGAAAAACATACAATTACCTTCCAAGCCTGGAGACCCTGGACTAGTAATAACTGATGCAATGTCTCTCCAGCCACTGCATCTCAAGCTCCTTCAGATCCAGCCCTGCTCCAAGGACTGCCACAGCCAGTATCCACTAGAGGCCTGAGGACACCCTGCCACCCAGCAGACACATACTGGTGGGCCAGAAGGAGATGGCTTCTCTGCTGACTACAGCATTGAAAAGGAGACTGACAAAGCTCCCAAGCTGTCCTGGAGCTTGCAGCAAAATCCATCAAATGCAAACGGCTTTCCTTAGGCTTTCCCAAACATGCCGCATGCAATGAGTTTCAGTTCTCTGAGCCCCACTCACTCCTCCCAGGCCAGGGAGCCAAGCAACCACATTTCTACATACCCAGAGGACCCAGAGCCCAGAAAGGTTGTTCTCAGTTGAAAACCATCAGAGAGGGACATGCAGCCTCTTCCCACACTCTTGCCCCGCACCTGGGCTGAAGGATAAAACTTCTGGCTTGAGTCTCTTTTGATTGTGCTTTTCCCAGATTCTCACCTCACTCCAGGTTCAGGATGGACAGCAAATGAAAGGAAGCTGAAGAAGGTAACTAACTTGGGGTATGTGTTTAGTTTTGGTATGGAACTGGGAAAGCAAAATAAACTGGCTTTCATAGACTTGATGATGCCCCAACTTCATGTTTCAACAAACATAAATGTTATTCAAATGTCACACAAATGTTTTTCATTCTGCTTTGCTTTGCAGGCTTAAGCAATCTTCAGGTCAGGCTTTTTTCCTGCAGAATATATGTACATATATTAAACAGGATTGATTTCAAGACAGTTGATTGATCAGATGCAAAATAACGTCTCTACACCCTATCTTCTTCCAAGGCCAGACAGTAAAGAGATCAGCAAATAGCTGTAGGTTTTTAATAATTAATTCATTTACCCTGAGTTTAGAAGACTAATTAAAAACAAGGTCTGCACATGAGGCTTCAATAACAGTGGTTTAAGAACACTTAGGTGGAATGTCAGCTAGCAGGACACAGCAGCCTATGTCCATAGCACCCCACACTGATTAGCCTTCCATCCTTCGTGCTCTGCAGAAAGTGCACCTGAGAAGGGTACTTCACAAGCTCTCTCTTTGCATTAATTATGCAGAGAGAGCCTGGTCTGGTTTGTGAACAGTCCCCACAGAGCTGTGCAGCATGGCACTACAGTGTCAGTCACATGAGACCTCCCCACCGCCACCTCATGCATTCGCAGCAGCGACACACTTTTCTAAAGAAGCACACAGCCACCCTCATTGTATTTCATGTCAGTCTGACGCCGTGCTGCTGACAAAACAGAGCATCACGTGCTCTGCAAATGTGCACTACCAGCATCGAGATCTTTGCTTTTCTTTAATGCCTGCCACAAGCAAGATTCAGCTTTGTTCCTCTGTAAATGCGGCACGAGGGAGGAAAGCTGGGATTTGACCTCTGAAGACCACAATGCACAGTTGTGCACCCACAGCATAGGATCGAGGTTTGTCTTGCATTGAAATGAACACAGTTAAAGTCCCCCTTATGTTTTTTAATCACTTCTTCAGTCTTCAGCTTGCTTGTTCATTTTCTAGGGCAAATACTCCATTGTGCCTTTAATGTATTCCGAGCACAGCAATCTCATATGACCTGCTGTGTTAACACCCCCACCCCACCACACCCTCCCAAAGTTAAGGAGATTTTTGAAGAGCAAACAGATAGGCACAAATGAACCAATATGGGAAAAGCAGATCAAGTGACCAGAGTTCAGAGGAGGAAAGAAATTTTAAACCTCAATTCTGTGCACACTTGGGATCAAAGCAGCGTGGCAGGAGAGCCCCATCACGAGAGTGCTGCAGGAAGGCATGGAGGGGGCAGAGCACTGTAGGCAATGGATAGCCCAGCTGCACTGCACTCTGCCATGATACAGGAGATGCACTGTTATGGGTTTACAGATAATGGTCAGGGGGTGGCCCAACACACGGGGTGGCACGGGGGCATCTGCTGTGGACAACCTCACCAAGAGGCAAAGCAGCTCTTAGGAAGTTGGAGGAAGCTTCACGATGGCAGGATCAGATGTTCCAAGGGACTTTCCCCATCAGCACCAGCTTCTAGAAGGGCCCCAGGCTGGGGCACAAAAAGTCCACTGGGAGTAGAGCAGAATGGGCTGTATCTGCACTGGGGTGCAGGGGATGCTGCACCACAGGCAGGACACGCAGGGCAGGGCTGTAGTGGGGGGCAGGGTCAGTAACAGCCCAGCAACTGCCCAGCAGGTCCATGGGGACAAAAGACATGAAGATTGAGACAGAGGAACTGGGAGCAGGTACAAGCATGGCACAGCACAGTCCGGACATGGTGTGACAGGTTCTCCTAGCTCCTTCTCATGCTCACCTTAGCTGTTTCCCTGCAGCCTGATTCCAGATATCACAGCACCAACCCAGAGCTTGCCTTGAGCACAGGCAGACATAACCCAAGAAAGACAAGCTGGAGGTTCAGGCCTCTGACACTGTAAAAATGGAGAAATATGAGCAAGTATTTGCAGTGAAAACACTTGTGTTTTGTTTCCCTACACAACTACATGTCACAGAGAACAGGAGGTACAGGTATATATACAGAGAGAGCTGGTAGAAGGCAGAGGCTGGACGTAGAGATGACAAGAGAGAGTAGTAGGAAGGTTAAAAGCAGTATTATCTCTTGCTTGTCTGTGCCCCCATCCTAATTTTCCCCAGGGAAAAGGAGAAGGACCATTTCCAAGGCTGACATCCAGGGTCACCTGTTTCCCCAGGCGTTCCCAGTGCCACCAAGGAGATGCTGCAGATTTCTGAGACACCTCCAAGCTGAACACAGGCATCTTCTGAAGGGGCACTCTGGTCTTGAAGTTTTGTACTTCAAATGCAAAAGTCATTACAGGCTCAGAGGCCACACATATTTGTGACTCCAGGGATAGCTGATGGGTCAGTGGAATAAATGCAAGCCCAGGAGGAACTTTGTTCCTTATATGCCAGGGGAAATCAGGACAGATTGTTACCACTGTGTAAGAGGTTGAGGAGCATGCACTCATTCATCCAGAATCATTTCTTGTTGTAGGAACAGACTTTTTCTCAACTGTTCTTTTGTTGTCTTTCTAAGGCAAAAAGAAACCAAAAAAAGTAAGGACTGTTATCATCTGTGTCTGTCAAACAAACTGGATCGCTCTGTTGGCTAGAATTACAAATCTGTACATGGCAGGAAAGCTAGCAAATCTGCTAAAAAAAAATTCTGCTTATTCCTTCTCAGAGCAGTAGGGGGAGAAAAGAGATCAACGTAGAATTCACAATGGTCAGTCCTTCTTACACTTGATGGGCCTGCACAAATTCTTGCCATAAATCTCCCACAGTGATGTTCACAAACCCTCCACCCAGCACAGGAAAATGTTATTCTAGAAGGTGATTAAAAAACAAAGAGACCCAATGGAGGTTGCTCTGAATTAGACTGTGGGACCCAAGAGTTTACCCTGTAAAAAAAAATGCATTGTGAGAGGACTGACAAACCACAGCACCCTTTTAGGCAACTGCTCTGGAGAATCATCTTTCTACTGTGTATAGCACTGGATGAATATGTTACCTCTTCTGAACCATGGGCTGCCAACCACTTGAAATTTCAGAATGTGTGTCACAAACCAGTTGCTTCGGCCCTTCTTTCCCTCACACTCCACCAAATTAAAATAAAGATAACAAAACAGTGAGAACTGAGATAAATGTCATATCTTTGGATAACATCTATCGACCAGACTGCTCAGGATGGTCTGGATTTGACAGATTCCACCATGAAAACAAAGAAAAAAACATTCAGTTGTGCAGTTCCTTGTTAAACAACATGGCTTGAGATTTTTGGCAAAGGAGACAGCAGAACATATCAAAAAAAAAAAAAAAAAAAAA